>JAFMOC010000071.1:932500-1308514 GCA_019802505.1 Corydoras sp. C115
CACTGGCCAAGACACACTATAGGAACTAAGTATCATACTTAGTGTAGAAAAAGACCTGCCTCACAGCCACCGTTACAGCAACATAATGTCATGACAAAGTGACAAAGACATAGTGGGTACAACAGGCACCCAGATCAAGCTTTAAGCATTCTGCAAAACCTCTCCATCAATTGTGAAAAACAGCAATCAATTTTACATAAGCATGAAAATTTTTTAGGAAGGCTGGGGAACAACAAGCCAAAACCATTTGTTACTTTAATGCATTATTTACTGAATAATTATTACTTACATAAAGCTTATTACATTGTTATTTGGGTAAAAGGTAACAAAACACTCTCTATTATTACTCTCTGTCTAGTATAGTATAACATTTCAGTCAAACAATCTAGTACATTTTAAGGTAAAAAATCTGAATAATGTTTTTAAATGAATCACTTTTCAAATATCAAAAAGTACACAAGCTGCTACATTTCATGTAGATTCCGTGTGCTGTATAAGAAAACATGTATCCTCTGTCAATTGAAAGATTTCGTGATAGACGGTCTCTGTTACTTGAGTCAAAAGAGGAAGCCATTGCAAGAATCTAAGGCAGGTGGCCTTCTGGAAAGGTCTGTTATCACCAGTGGCAGCCAGGGTGGCCAATGTGGTTTAGTATGTGTCTGAGTCTGCTGACCTATTTTTCTCTGCTTGTGCTCTATGACAAGCACACATCTGTTCTCAATAGTTTTGTCCTTTCTGTCTGGTCTATTGCTCTTTATTTCAACTTTATAACCATTCCCTTGGTCCACATAGTATTTGATCCAGTTTATAATTCTCCATCAACCATTCAATTGTACTGTTAAAAGATAAAAACTGCAAGGTAAAAGAAGGAAAAATGTTTAAGCTGATTGCAATACAAACATCCATCCATCCATCCATCCATTATCTTCCGCCTTATCCTCTGCTAGGGTCGGTGGGGGGGTTCCCCATGCCCATCCAGGTGAGAAAGTTAAGGGCGCTGGGCAGATACACCCAGGACAGGGCGCCAATCTATGGCTGGGCACAATACAAACATGTCATTTAGATTTCTGTAAAACCTTTATTAGTGTCTATTAGCAGTTAGTCACAGCTAATTTCTAATTGATAAACACTGATTTTCCAGCGGGCGGCACGGTGGCTTAGTGGCTAGCACGTTCGCCTCTCAGCACTAGGGATTCCCGGTTCGAATCCCCATCTGAGTGGAGTTTCCACGTTCTCCACGTGTCGGCGTGGGTTTCCTCCAGGTTCTCCGGTTTCCTCCCACAGTCCAAAAACAATTGAGTTCTCCAAATTGCCCCATATAGAGTGTGTATGTGTACGTGTCTGTGTGAGTAAGTGAGTTTGTACCCAGCGATAGATGTTGTACGCACCGAAACGTTCTCCCCTGGATGGTCATTGGGAACCCACCCGCGACCCTAATATATAGGATAAAATGGAAGATGGTAACATTTCTGTGACGGTTGTGTGATGGTGCGATAGCAAAATATATGATTTAAAAGTTAATAGTAATTAATGATTTTCATGGGCAAGAAATTTATAACAGTAGTATGTATTAGTATCTATTTTATAATTATAATAGGGTCATGGGGGGGGGTGGTTCCCATGCCCATTCAGAGGAGAACATTTTGGGCGCTGGACAGATACACCCAGGACAGGGCGCGAATCTATCACTGGGCACACTCACTCACACAGCCACACACACACACACACACACACACACACACAAACACACTCTATATGGGATAATATAGAAAACCCTGTGCCAAAGGTGTTCAAAGTTAACAAAACATTTGCAATTACATCAATTCTGAAAAATAAATTCTAGAATGTTGCCAATAATGGGAAGCTGATTTCCAAAAGAAATGTAGCAATAAAACAATATCAGCATGGACTGTGTGGTGGATTTATTGTCCACAGCCTGAAGCACTGGACAGACATGCTCACTGTGTGTTTTTGAGAGAGAACAGCTGTTTTTCATTGATGTGTGTCTCTGCCAAATTGCACTAGTTTCTATACAGTTTTGCTGTGTCACAATCTGTAGCAATGTGTGAAAGTCTATTGAATTTACTAACACTTATATTTGTATATAAGGAAATATTATTGGTGTTTTTGTGATTGCCCAAGTTCTGCAACTAATCAATTTCCTGAGAAAGACACAGCAAAAACACCTGTGGATCTGCCAGATGCCAGAGGTTGGATGTCATACCCTAAGTGTGCTCTGTCAAACAACCTCTTTTAACTTTAGTCATATGACTGACTCTAAAATCAAACTGTAGGTCATGATGTTTACTTATACTGATTCCTTTGAAATACTACTGCAGGTGATTCAGTCTTTTTAGGAATGACTTTCTATTTACTCAGTGTGCCACCTTTTATAGTTTAAACTGTAAATGCTGTAATGATATTTATATGACAGTCTGTCAGTTTCCATATCCGAACCCTCTTTAATAAATTTAAGTATCTCACCACAAGACAATAAAGATATCTGTACAATATCTGTTCATGCAAATTGGCATCATAAGTTGTATATCAGCATTGTATTTTGATAACTATAAGCATTAACACAAGAAGTCAATTATGCTTTAGTGTCAATTATGCTTTAGCTGTATCACATGGCGGTAGTAACTTAAATGGCTTTTCTGACCTAAGACCTTCTAACAAGCACCAATTTTAGTTATTATTGTAGTTTTAGTTACAATAATAACTCTTCAGTGCCCTGAAGAGTTCAACAGATTCTGATGCAAATGGGTTTTACAGCTATGTTTTGTGATAAAATCAGTACAAAGAAGCAAATAACCAAGATGTATAAAATATTGTAAATTAATCTGAATTAATGCCATAAGCTTATAATAACAACAAGGTCAATGATGTGAGGGCTTGTGGGGTTTCCTCCCACAGTCCAAAAACATAGATTCAAGGTAAACTGAATGCTCTATTGCCCCATATAGGATGAGTTTGTGTCTGTTTGAGTGAGTGTGTGCCCAGCACCCGATAAGTTCTCCCCTGGATGGTCATGGGGAACCCCTCCCCCTGCGACCTTAGTAGAGGATTAAGAGGTAGATAATAAATGAATGAATAGTCTTTTTTTGCATGTTTCCTGTTAATTGCTAACTGTAAAAGACACATTTATACTTAAGCATGCACCTGGAACCTGTTATACTTTTCAATTGTAAGTTCTAATGTCCAGCCTGTCGGTCAATAATGTAAAGTAAACCATGAATGAGTGGGACAGGGCAGAAACACAAAGTGCAGCTGAGGGGAGGTTATTTCTCAGGTAGCCTGTTCAACAAAGTTCAATTGAACCTAAAGAATAACAGTGTGGAATCAAAATATGTCAAAAATGAAAAATTCTTGGCATCTTCATGAGTCCTTTAAAGAACAAATGGTAGTCTAATCTATTGGAACTGTGCGTGGGGTTCTCAGATTAAAAAGTTTGGACATCTTGAAATTGTAGATTTTGACAAACACTATATCTGCACGGCGTATATACATAGATGACTACATGAATAGCGTTATTTTAGGTGTTCGATCTTTTCTGAGTTATTCTGCCACTCTTAAAGCAGAATAGATTCAACCAAAGAACTCGAGTCAAAGAGTTGCTTGAAAATGAACCGATTCCGCGCCGAATCAGCGCACACCTCGTCGAGTTGCCGCGCGCCATCAAAAACTTACCTATAGACACTAGCTTGATGTGTTCTCTTTCCAAGAACTCCAGCGCAACGGACACGTTCTCGAGCTTCATCTGCCTAAAATTTGGCCTGGCGTGGTACTTCCTGTACATCTTCTTTTGACTGAGCACCTCCAGCAGCCCGATAAGCTTGAGACCGTCACTCAGGTCTTTCTGCAGGTCCCCGATTTTCTTATTCACGCACTTCAGGTGCTCGTTGCACCACCTGGTAAAGGTGTTCTGTTGGATCTTCTTCCACGGCGCGTCCTCGGCCAGGTCTTTCTCGGTGGCGGGCATCTCCTCCTCTCCTCCTCCGTCCTCTCCGTCCGGGTAGTAATACAGTTGCGGCTGCTGGAGCAGCTGAGGCTCGTAGTATGCATTGTTGCTCATCATGTTTTCCTGGTTTTTATAGTGCAGCCGGTGAGGCAGGGCTGTGCGCTTGTTAAACGTGCGTGCGCGCGTATGTGCGAACTGCGGCGCAGGCGGAAAGAACGGCGCCGTGCCAGCCGCTCACCCGCCGACTAGAGGAGCGTAAGAATTGAAACTGGAGGGCCAAAACGTTTAGAAGTTGCCAGGAACTTGGAAAAACAGGATCGCGGGTAGCCGGTGTGTCCTTGGCGCGTTGCGGACGCTTCCAAATTTCATTCACAAGGAAACAAAACCTCCAGAAGTTCAGCGTCTTGCACTTTCCCGAAGATGCGGCTCTTCCCTTAAATGTCAGAAATGTCTGTAACTATGTTTAATAACGATAAGGACCGGGTGAACCGTCGACCGGTCCGATCTGGTGGACTGGTGAAATAATACGGGGCCAGTCGGAGAGGTGCTTTTTAAAAAACAGCCTACTAGTCGCGTCACTCGGCTGGACTTCTCGGCATGCCTCTGTCATCGTGACCATATAAAACGCTGGGATGGGGGATTCTCTAATCTGAATAAAGATACGATGCCGGTTTATGATTGGGCGCCACGCACCGAGGGGGCACTTGATTGGTTGCTGGTGGGACACTTGGCTTTATTTTTAGGCCGCCTAAATTAGGCGCAGGGATGGTTGGAGCTTCTCCTGTTGGAGATTTCGCACTGCTCTTTTACAATCGGGACCAGGAAAAGTACATGACTTCAGAAAGGACCATGCCGAGCAGTTTTAAATATGCATATGAGCACGTGGATAAAAAATAAACATGACGTCTTTAATTTAAACTCTTAAATGATCTCTTATTATCAGCATTTTTGATTGGAAATGTAACAGTTTAGGGTCATATTAAAATTGATCAAAGTGATATGTTTGCACTGCCACCACACTTTATACAATTCGTTTTTGCAGAACTGAACTGGACTGGTTGTTTACACTTATATCCTCTTGGTTATATCTGTCTGTCTGTCTGTCTGTCTGTCTATCTATCTATCTATCTATCTTGCCTACTGTGCTTACACACAAAAGGAATATTCCTCGACATTTAACCCGTCTCTGCAATGAAACACCCATATACATGATAATAACAAGATAATAAAAGATAAGATTTTGTTGATCCCTTTGGATCAATACAATTATAAATTATATAATTATAATATAATTATAATTTATATAATTATAATTATGGGCGGCACGGTGGCTTAGTGGTTAGCACGTTCGCCTCTCGGCGCTAGGGATTCCCGTTTCGAATCCCCATCTGGGTGGAGTTTCCATGTTCTCCCCGTGTCCGCATGGGTTTCCTCCGGGTTCTCCGGTTTCCTCCCACAGCCCAAAAAATGGATCAAGTCAATTGAATTCTCCAAATTGCCCCATATAGAGTGTGTCTGTGTGAGTGAGTGTGTGCCCAGCGATGGATTGGCACCCTGTCCTGGGTCTATCTGCCCAGCGCCCGAGACGTTCTCCCCTGGATGGACATGGGTAACCCCACCGCGACCCTAATAGAGGATAAAGCGGGAGATAATGATAATGAATGAATAATTATAATTATATAAATTATAAACGAGGATTCCTCTAGAGAAATTAAGGGAATCCTATATACATACACTGATGAAGTGTGCACACATGCTCGGATTGGTGGGTGGCATTGTATATGACACCCGGGGAGCAATTGGGGTTAGGTGCCTTGTCCAAGAGTTCCTTAACCACATACCCCCATATCCAAAAAATGATAAGAAGTCATTTGGGTAAAAACAGCACTGATGTGACAGAACTTACATAGTTACATATTTATCACCATTACTTTTGTATCACATACAATTATAGTTTATTAGTTTAATGTGAATCCAAATGGCAGTGTTTTGTTTTGGTAACAATTAAATCTAGTTTAAAAATGTCCACATAACATAACTACATGTTAATTGCTGTGTGGTTGTTCAATATTTGATAATAAAAAAAAATCGATTCGATTTCTGGCCATGCGAACTACATGGTAAAGGCATTCACCGTGCATATTTTAGCAGACTCCATGGTGGGCTTTACACTTGAAATATACATATCAGTGTGTCAACCAATGCTACATGTGGACAGTCCTCATTCTGATTAAAGGTTTTATTCTAACCTAAAGGTGTGTGAGCTGTTTAACCATGGCTGTACGCTCTGCACTCAGAAAAAGTCCTTTAAGTCCTTTAAGCCAGAGTATGAGCCACCTCATTGATTCCTTTAGTTTTTCTCCCTTCTGACTTATTCCTCCTAGGTGGATGCATGCTGCTAGAACAGCTATGCTGAACAGTGGGTCCCTCCAGTGCTTTGGCATGGTCAGCGCTTGTCTCAATGTGTTGCTTCTATTCAGTCAGCCATCTGTTTTTTGTGCACTTTATTCAGTTTTCTGTGGTGTTCTGTCTTAGGTGGTTCTCCTGAGCCTGTTACCCAGTAATCCAGTGACAACATATAAAAAGGAGACTGAATAAAATAATACATTTAATGAAAAATAATCAAAGTAAAGGCAATTCATAAAAAACCTTAAGGAATTTGCTATTTTATGGCATAAGTTTAAATGATCTTTATAAAGGCACATGTCCCCACACCAAAAACAATACCTCGGGGTGGATACCATGTGCTGCTGCACTTATTTACATACTTACATACCATAGCATGCACCCCTACTGTAAAAAAAAAAACAATGGAATTAACACAGTTTTATTATTGGAAAAAAATCTGTGAGAATCTTTTGAAACATGTGTCCCTACAACCAAAACCGTACCTCATGGTGCATGCCACTCGCCACTACTCCAAAAAAAAAAAAACTCTAAAGAAAAAACAAATAAATTAAAGCAGTGTAACTACTGTTGCAATCCTGTACTCAGATGCAGGGACAACTACGGTCCAAACTAGCCACTCTGGGCTGTTGACATGCTGACAGGTGTATTAAGAAAATAAGCCATCTTAACTATGATCACTACTGGGACAGCAATTTATGTGCCCGAAGTTGACAGCGGAAATGAAAAACTCCATGGTATTCATTTTTTTTAAGAAAGAAAACTTGTTCTGTGTAAGATTGACGTGCTCAATGGTTTTTGCAGTAATATTTCGTCAGGACTGTTAACCCGTTGGTACATTAGAATATTAAGTTAATAAAGTTCTGTCAGAAACAAGTTTGTGAGATTAAAAATGGTTAATCAATCTTCAAAGTCTCACTGAAAAGAAAAGAACTATTGAGATCATGACTGTAACATGTAACAAGGATTTTGAATGAAAAAACTGTTGTCACATTATGACCAATAATGCAAACATAGCCAAATAACTTAGCCGATAAGGAAGGCCAAAGAGAATGTTTATGAAGGTGGCAAAGGACAACATGCAGGTGGTTGGCGTGATGGAGAAGAGTATTGAGGAGGGCTATGTGAGGAATAATGATGAACTCTAGAGCCAAAAGAAAGCAAGATAACAAAAAACAGATTCTGTTACTTTCACTTTCCAGTAATATCTGATTAAACTTTGAATCCTGTTTTCTAATTTTAATAGCATTGTACTACATTCATTCATTCATTATCTTCTGCTTTATCCTATATTAGGGTCGCGGGGGGTTCCCCATGCCCATCTAGGGGAGAACGTTTCGGGCGCTGGGCAGATACACCCAGGACAGGGTGCCAATCTATCGCTGGGCACACACTCACACACACAGACACGCACACAAACACACTCTACATGTGGCAATTTGGAGAACTCAATTGACTTGATCCATATTTTGGACTGTGGGAGGAAACCGGAGAACCCGGAGGAAACCCACGCGGACACAGGGAGTACATGGAAACTCCACCCAGATGGGGATTCGAACCGGGAATCCCTAGTGCTGAGAGGCGAACGTGCTAACCACTAAGCCACCGTGCCGCTATACTACTATTAATAACGCTGTTAATATTTTTAGTGAATTACCTGTAATAGTACATATTCATTGCCATATTTTTTCATGGATTGCTTTTAAATTACAGAGCGATTTGCATTTGTCAGCTTCTGTGGACCACTGTGGTAACCAAAATAAGTCATTAAGATGCCAAAAGTACTTTGGGATCATTTGGCATTAGTGGTCAACTAGATGTTAGAACTACAATTGGATCAAGATGTGTTTAGTAAGAAGGTTTGGAATGCTTCATTTTTGCCAGATACAGTTGTTTGAGTTTAAGCAAATTTATGTATGCCAAGGAGTAATACAACAAAGGCAAGCAGTCTGAAAACATTAATCAAAAATTAATTTTAATCTTTAACATTATTAAATATATACTTAGCAGCCACTTATATAGATTCTTTTTATAATTGTAATTATGCTTTCTCTGAATACTTGTTACTTACATTTATTTCTGTAATGATATGGGCACCAACAGGGCTTACCAAAAAGCAGATATTAGGGTGATTGTTACCTGTCTGTAATGCACTGACATGCACATGGTTGGTGATGATATGTAGTCCAATAACCCTTAAATATGTATTGTGTTCACTTATAATATAATTATATATATATATATTATAATTATATACCCAGCTATTATATACCTATGTGAATGGGTGTGGGTATGTATGCCTTTGGCCAGTGTGCAAACCCACACTTATCACTATTTCACCCTCTTTAGGGTTGAAACTCTTCAGGACTCATATGTCCAAGCACACAGTGAAATGCTCTTCTTGATTAGCCTATGTGGAACCTGTAGCATTTAAGCACTTGGGCACTTTGAGGGGTGTCTATGGGCAACCCTTTGTGAAGTTACCGACACAATGCCCACATAAAAGTTTCTTAAGATCCTGTTCATGCAGGATCCACAGATGTTTTTTTTTTCTTTGAGAGCTCCAAAGTGCAAATTTGCTGTGTAGACAATGCACATACTGTTCATTCAGCGGTGCCCCTCTCCCGAGCATTAGCTGACTTTTCTGTCAGTAATAGTCACTTAAATCTTGCCTTGAATAAGATGTTTTTATTTATTTGCTGCTTTACATAAACTTGTTCAGTTTGAAAGCAATATTTACCAAAAATATGTATCAAACACATTTAATTTAGTACTAACTTCAGAATTGGTCATTCTAAAATTAGTATACTTTATCACAATAAAACACAAAAGCCAATAAATGTACCACATTTCATAAACATATATTCTTTTAATTAATATGTTCTACTATTGACTAAATTACCATTAAGTTTACACCTATACTAGTAGGTTTAGTACATCCGCTTCTCACATAAATAAGGAAAACATTTCAATTAAACATTCACATAGCACTTTGATAGATTTAAAAAGGTACAGATTAATACCACCAGTCCATATTTGGATATACCGTAAGTGTTGAAGACATTGTACAGTTTATGGTTTGGAAAAGGGAATAGATACAGTGTATATTGAAAAAATATTTTTAAGGGTTTTGTGACTAAACATTACAGAAAGATGAGAATTTCACAGTTACTGGAAGAAGGGTACCCCTGCAGACTGTTTCTGTTACATTATACTGCACATACACACATTCTTCAGCAAGAGAGTAGTAGAAAAAAGGTCATCTTCACCACTTTTGTGACTCACACAACCAAAAATAGTAAAAAGACCTTCCCATGTGTTGTAGTGTGAGCTCATTTGGTCTGACTTAATATTTTGGTATGTTCATGGAGAACCCTTTTGCCTTTAACTTGGAATAAAAGGTAAAACGCCAACACAAGTTACAATGGGTCATAAAAATAACTTAGGGAATATAGCATAAATATTCAAATGTTCGAATTTATATGTCATATATTTGTCATTAACATATATTTGTTAAGTGTTATGTCATGTGGCTTAGTGGTTAGTACGTTAGCCTTTCAGTGCTGGGGATCCAGTTTCGAATCCCAATGTGAGTGAAGTTTCCATGTTCTCCCCATGCCCGCATGGGTTTCCCCCTGGTACTCTGATTTACTCCCAGTCTAAAAATATGGATTTGAGGTAAATTGAATGCTCTAAATTTCCCCATATAGAATATATTTGTATGTGTGTCTGAGTGAGTGAGTATGCCCAGTGATGGTTTGGCTCCTGGGTGTATCTGCCCAGCACCCGATAAGATGAACTTGGGGATGCCATTGTGATCTGTACAGAGCAGGTTCTTCATGACTTAGTAGAACAATAAGGGTTAGCAAAAGTTAAAGAGTACATGTGCGTGAATGCGAGGGAGGATGGCGAAAACATTCATTTGCAAGGGGTTGTGTTGCAATAAGCGGGGAAATTTAAATATTTGGGGTTATATATACAAAATAATGGCGAAGGTAGTAAAAAGATGAAAAAGAGTGCAAGCAGGGCAGTGTTATTGGCTTACAGTTGCAGCAATGATTGTCAATGAGATTAATTTGGATGGACGACTTTAGAAAGTCAGTTGAGATTGAGATAGTCTAGACATGTACAGAGGAGGAATGAGGTTATATTTTCAGAAGGATGCTAAGGATGGAGCTACCTTCTTAGAAAATGAGAGTAAGGCCAAAGGGAAGGTTTATGAATGTGGTTAGGGAGGGCATGCAGGTGGTTGAAGTGATGGAGGAGACAGCATAGGGCAAGATGGAGATTAATGATCTGCTGTGGCGGCCCCTAATGGGAACAGTCAAAAGACATGGAAGATGAATGTTATTTTAATCATGGTTCACAACCAGTTGAGCAATAATGTGTGACACTAGATGATTATACATGGATAATCTACTTTATTTCTTTCACATCATTTTCAAATATTACAATTTGATTACCAAAATATTTACAGTTCCCGTCACATCATTCATTTTACAGAAATAAATCCTGTACAATACAGTTTTTGACCTGAACAGTAATCCAAGCCACATTCTTATAAATCTACACATCAACAACTCAATGTTTTATACTGACCTAAATCCCAAATAATATGCCTTTACAAGACATGAGTCTCCATTGTATCCAAGTGTCATTTGATTGAACTTCATCTTATGCACCGCCAAACATTTACAAACAAATGTTTGTTTAAATATCATACAATTCAAATCATTGTCAATTATAGTCAATTATTGGACTACAAAGCAAATTTTCAAAAATGTGCATACACTTAACAGCTACTTTATTAGGTGAATCGTCTTATTTGTATACTTGTCCAATTTATCAGTTTCAAATCAGATAAATAAAGGTGAAATCTGTGTGTGTGTGTGTGTGTGTGTTCCCTTTGCAGAGGTTTATATACTCTGTACATATTCTCGGTGATGTGCCATCCCCTCTACAAGTTCTGAGACGTGAAAAATGTTTTGTTTGTTGTTTTTAATTTGTTTTTGTCAAAGTTAAATAAATTTTCTTTTTGTAAAAAACCCCACCAAGAAGCAACCAATTGCACATAAATTAACATTTACACAGTTTGCGGGAAATGTCATCACAAGCCCAGGCTGAGAATAAACTAGTTACATATAGTTTATAAATACTGTATATATTCTACAATATTCTACAGCTCTACAATAACAAGCTCAGCTTTTTCTTCTCACTTTCATTTGTCACCTTAAGAATCACCTTAGGTCATATTTTATTTGGATGGTGGAAGGTTTTTTGCACTGCAGTTACATTGACAGTTTGATCAAACACGGAATTGCTGCTAATTTTTTACCACTGTATATAATTATGGTGTTTTTTGTTTGACACATTTATTTTGTTTTAACTTGATGTTAAAGTAGAGATAGTAGCTGATTTGCTGTTGCACATTTTATGTGTCATCTGCTAATCTTCATCAATGGTTACAGGACGCTGCTACAAGATGTTGGCGGCTGAACACTTTAAGTTGATAGACTATTTATTTATAGTTATTTATATATAGACAGTAGTTATATATAGTTGATAGACAACAGTAACAATGGGGGGTTTGAAAATTTCAGCAGTACTGCTGTATCTGGTCTGTTTTTAACATTGCAACACACTACCACATTACTGAATTGCTAATAATCATCCAGCACCCAAATGATACCTACTCTGTTGCAGTACTGTAAAGGAGCATTAGGGAACAGAACAAATTCTAAAGAAATAGATGCCTATTTTAATTATGGAACTAAAGGTGCTTCTGAATGAGCATTAGAACTAACAAAATGGTTAAGGTAAAAGTAACAGTGAAGGTTTACCTAAAAAGATGACCAGTGAGTGTGTATGTTTTCAAATAGTAATCTCTTATTATTCTCTTACACTCTCTTAGTGTTCATACTCTCATACTTACTCTTAGATCATAATCTCTTATTTTCTGAGAATGCAAACATGGAGTCAAAACTCTGAGACCACAACAGAAAAAACACCTTTTCTAAAATATTGAACAATGTTTTTCATCACAACCTCAATTTATTTTTTACAGCTTTTTGTACAGTATTTAGAATGTTCTCTATTCAGTGTTATGTTAGCATGCACTTCACAAGTATGAATAAAATTAGTTTTTAAAATGCAGTCATAATTTTTTTTAAAGAATATCTAATAATGTTGATAATGCATAGTGATAATTTCTGTCCTAGAAATTATCATGTGCCCTTATCAAAATGCGCCCTTTATTTGCACTTGCTCTGTTTTGCAAAGTCTATAAAATCACAGCTTGATCTTTAGATAGATTCAACCTAGCTGTTGAAGATACGAGGTGAGTTTGGGTCATTTACAAGCTTTGTAAAGAAAAACATTGTATTAAATATTAAAGAGTATTTATTCTGATTATTTAAAGATAGGAGTTAAATGAGTTATTAAATGTTTTCTACAATTTCATTACACTATTTTTTTTGTGCAACCACAGAAACCACGCAAAGTGAAAACATAAATAAAATAATATCGGGTTAATAGAACATTGTTCAAATTAATTGCATAATACACACATCTAAAATAATAGTGATTAATTGGAAAGAAAACTTATTTAATAAGTTAAAAAGTTCATCAAAAATCGGTACTGCTAAATACAGACTTAAAAAAATGCAGTATTTGATTTAAGCAACTATCCACTGCAGACTAATGGCTAAAAAAAACGTTTGTGGCTTTGCTAATATACTGTACAGTATTTGTTTTGAAGGTCTCATGTTTATATCACAGTATCTTTTACCAAAGCTGCTGACCTACATATATTATTTACAAATCAGTACAAACAACCAATTGTTTATTGAAAACAAGGTTTTTCTTTTTTTTTTTTTTTTCAGTGCATGTAATGAGGACTAGGCTGTTAATGCTGACACATAATCATTAATGATGAAGTTTAAAGACAAAATCCTGGAAGACAGAATGCAATTACCTATGCACACTGTAAATGTTCAGCAACATACCTGAAGCATATCTACAATGTAATAAAAGAGGCACGGAGTCGCTGAAACAATCCATTGTATGCATTAATTTTCAGTCTATTGTTCAGTTTGCAAAATATATATTTTTTTATTTAGGACATTGAAAAAACACTGTAGCATATGTTCGTACTAAAGGTAAAGCATTTGAGTGGCTTTATAATTATAGTGTAAATAAAATATGGCATATGCATATAGGTAATGGAACACACCTTTTAATCAGTAAATTCAGATGTTTCATTGAGGCCTAATATAACAGGTGTATGAAATTAACATTTGGGGAGTTGTTTGAATGCCTGGATCACATGCTCACTGCACAGTCCTTGGTCTGGCCTCACAAATCATAAAAAAATTCCATGGGCACACTTCAAAATCTCCGTTCCAGAAAATTAGATCCTGTTATACCTGTAGATGGGACCAACTTGAGAATGTAACATCATAAAAAGCTAATAAAGGTGTAATGTGTTGGTGTTCCTATACCTTTCTTCATAGAGTCTATGCCCATCCATCCATTATTTTCCGCTTTATACTCTATAAGGGTCGCAATGGGGTTCCCCATGCCCATCCAGGGGAGAATGTCTCGGGCGCTGGGCAGATACACCCAGGACAGGGTGCCAATCTGTCACTGGGCACACACTCGCTCACACAGATACGCACACAAACACAGTCGCACAACCGGAGAACCCAGAGGAAACCCATGCAGATACGGGGAGAATATGTAAACTCCACCCAGATTGGAATTCGAACCGGGAATCTCTAGTGCTATGAGGCAAACGTGCTAACCACTAAGTATATGTATCTACAAGATTTCTTCTAAAGACAACAATATTGTCATAACTTCACTGCATCATCAATTATTTAGAGGTGAGAGCTTCTTTATACGCGATATATTGTACTACCACCTATATTGATATTGTAGTTGAAAAAAGTTATAGCAATGCATGTACATTATGTCAAACATTGAAGTAGAAGAATAAAACCACATCAGGTTCAGTACATTTTTTCGGTTAACATGCATTCCTAATTAAATACTTTGTGAAGATTTGTGAACCCAGAGTAAAAAGAAAATCATCTAATTTAACAGCTGTCGACTTTATTTTACAGATTTACACAATTCAGTTTTGTTTTGTTTTCAATATTTGTCTTTCATACTCCATCTGCACAAAAGTTACAATAGAGTAATAGTTAAATTCATTCATTTATTATCTCCCGCTTTATCTTTATCTATTAGGGTCGCGGTGGGGTTCCCCATGCTCATCCAGGGGAGAAAGTCTCGGGCGCTGGGCAGATACACCCAGGACAGGGCGCCAATCCATCACTGAGTACACACTCACACACACTCTATATGGGGCAATTTAGAGAACTCAATTAACTTGATCCATGTTTTTGGACTGTGGGAGGAAACTGGAGAACCCGGAGGAAACCCACGCGGACACGGGGAGAACATGGAAACTCCACCCAGATGGGGATTCGAACCGGGAATCCCTAGCGCTGAGAGGCGAACGTGCTAACCACTAAGCCACCCCACTAAGCCCCTTAATAGTGAAATATTTGAAATATTCAAAAAGTAGTTTTTTTTACCAACACTATATCTGTAATTAAATTAAGTTTATAAACAAAAACATTTTAACCATCAGTAATTCTAAACTGTCTATAATACCAAAATCAATATGTGTCCAGTTCAGTTTTTTTATGTATGATGTAATGTCAATGTAAGTCAATAATTATAATTTATTAATAAATTTATTTGCTATTTGTTGTCAATATGAACAGAGACTATTTTTATATTAATGGGGTCAACATTCATACCATATCTGGCTTTTTTCACAAAGCAACGTAATAAAAATTATGAGAATTTTTATATTTAGAAATGAACATGGTATTTCATTTTGCCTAAAATCTTTTTTTAAAGCTATAATTTAGTTTGTTTAGCCAATATAACACCATGTTAAATTTAATTATGGCTTTAAGTGCCATTGTTTTGTTACACAATCTTAAATCCTACTACAGCACACAACTGTCTGATTTAATGTTATCCATGGTGTTGTCATGGTGTCCCAACCCCAAAGAACAGGCCAAATCTCTAATCGCAAACAAAGGTGATTTATTGAACACTTTCATTAAGCAAAAAGTGGGAGTAAACGAAATCCACAGTCTTAAAACGAAAAAATGAACACTGGCACGTCGGCGGGCGGTAAAGGCCGCGGGGTGCAGCAGGTGAGTATCCAGAGCAGCTGCGAGGACGCAGCGTGATGGAGGCGAAGACGGAAGGCTAGGGCTGGAAAAGACAGCAGCTAAGCAGATGATTAGACTGAATCTTCATGAGTAGTGTGCTAACATCGACGATCCAACTCACCTAAACCAGTCCCCGCGTACCTTAAATAGAGGCGTCAATTAAAATGCCAGGGAATCCCATGCCCCCCTTCCGGTGAGAGACATGGTGAAAGAGCGCTAGTATATTGGGTCATTTATTGGACGCTTTTATCCAAAGCGACTTACAAGGTGAGTACAGGGTTAATCACAACATCCCTGGAGCAATGAGGGTTAAGGGTCTTGCTCAAGGACCCACACTGGTAACTTGAGTGGATTCAGTGGGATTTGAACCCCCAACCTTCAGTTTGACAGCCCAATGCCCTAACCACTGAGCTACCACGCCCCTAGTAGACGGTTGAGATACAGGTCTTACATTACCCCCCTCCCCCTCGACGACCCGTAGGGTGAACTAACCCGGAAGAAGAGAAAAAACTTCTGTACTTACCCCACTGCAGTGGCCGACCCCTTGGTCTGCGAGCAGTGCGGTCCGAATGAGCCGAATGAAAGTCTGCAATAAGCTGGGGGTCTAAAATGTCATTGGCCCCCACCCAACTGCGCTCCTCAAGGTCAAAGCCTTCCCAGTCCACCAAATATTGTAATTTGACCGCCCAAGAAAAATGGTCGCTAATGGTTAAAATGGTGTTTAGCCCCTCTGATGGGGGGAGATTTACGAAATTCACGGCCACATGAGACCACGGCTGACCTGGAATGGGCAACGGAACCAGCTTGCCCACAAGTAGGGATTTGGGTGTCTTGCATGCAGCGCAGATATAAAACAATGTGACTAATTTGTGCGTGTCCTTATGAAGGGTCTCCCACCAATACTTTCTGCGCAGGATCTGGATAGTATGTGTGACTCCTGGGTGTCCGGTACACAACGCAGTGTGGGCCCATGTAATCATTCGACTGCGGAAGGCGGGGGGCACATACAACAACCCCTTTCGATATTCTGCAAATGTACCTATCCACATAGGTTTTCTATCCAGCGTACCACATTAACAAAGCAAGTGGGAGGTAGGATAGGGCGGAGACGATCGGGGTCCGGTGTATCATCCTCAAATAGGTGTGATAACGCATCCGCGGCTGCAATGGAGCTACCTGGTCTGAACTAGATGACAAAATTAAAGCTGTTAAAGAATAACGACCAGCGTGCCTGACGGGCATTTAACCGACAGGCCCCTTTTAAATACTCTAGGTTTTTATAGTCCGAGATCACGGAAAACAGTGTGGCAGTGCCAATGAGCCAGTACCTCCTCAAGTGCTAATTTCACCGTGAAAAGCACCCGATCCCCTATGGCACCTCCACCACAAACGATTTTGAGGCTAACGAATGCCTGGTCTGCCTCTGTTGTCCAGATTAAAATATTGGGTTGGCCCTTCTGCAGCGAAGTAATGGGTAGTATAACGGAACTAAATGAATGAATGAATTTGCGGTAGAAATTTGCAAAACCCAGAAAGTGCTGTACCTCACGAACGGTGGTAAGGACTGGGCAATCCAAAATGGCCCGGACCTTCCCCATGTCATTAGCTATGCCCCCAGGCGACAGGTCGAATCCCAAAAGGGACATTTTCTCCAGAAAGAATTTGCACTTCTCTGCCTTAATAAAACATCTGGTGCTCCAGCAAACACCATACGCACATGATGGAGATGTGTGTCATGATTGACAAATTTTAAATTTAATAAATTTTCAATATAAACAATGACTAACTCTTCTAAAAACTCACAAAGAATGTCATTCACGAATGCCTGAAAAACGGCAGGAGCACGCATAATACTCATAGTACTCATAATGACCTGCGGTCTTTACAAACGCGGTCTTCCACTCATCACCCTCGTTAATACGCACAAGATTATACGCATTACGGAAATTGAGTTTCATAAAAATGGTCGCTTGACTCTAATGCCGATGGTACCAGGGGCAATGGGTATACGCATAGCAACGAGTGACTTGATTCAGCCCCCGATAATCAATGCAGGGACGGAGTTCGACGTTCTTTTTAGGAACAAAAAAGAACCCCAAGGCCATGGATGATTTGGAGGGCCGAATGATACCGAGTTCCAGAGCTTTGGCGATATACTTACGCATGGCCTTACTTTTAGACACCGCTGACTCGGGGAAGCTTAGCATTAGGGATAAGCTCAATAGCACAACCGTACTCCCAATGCGGTAGCCTGGCCTTTTATCGCTGAATTCAGTGGGTACCCTGGCAGGTAGCTTAAGCGATTCTGGGGTGGAAGAAGTTAATACCAGTGAACATACCTTAAGGACTGTGTGGTTTAGACAGTGGGAATGACAAAATTTGGACCACCGCATAATCCTCTGCAGTCAGGGTAAGCCGAGGATGATGGGTGAGCTAGGAGAAACAATGATAAAGATGTGAATTACTTCAACAAGCAAATCACAAAGTTCTCCTCTGCCCCCAAGTCGATGAGTGCCGTGGAAACATGTTTAGTGTCTCTGACGGAAATTAGCGTGGGCAAATAGCACGGAGAGGGGAGACCTCTTCGGGTGGTGCTTACCGGAGGAGGAGCCTGGCAGCCGAGCGTTCCCCCCTCCGGGTCTTGACATCACAGGATCCCAGCAGGTGATCAGCACTGCCGCAATATAAACAAAGTCCAGCCCGGAGGTGGCGTGCCCATTCCGAGGGTGGCAACCGAAGCGAGTCCAGTTGCATCGGAGACTCCTAGAGTGTGTGACCGTGCGTGCCTGCCGGACAGGCGGCGCGACTGGCACAAAGTTGGTCCAGGTTGATGGCGATAAGTGATAGTGATAAGCGCCTCGAGAGACATCTTCGAGTCATGATGCGCCAGGTCTTTGCAGATCTCCAACCGAAGCCCCGCACGGAACGTTGTGATAAGCACTGGTTCGTTCCACCTACTCCGGGTCAGTGTACAGAACTCCAGCACATGTCCCGAGACTTGACGATCTCCCTGCTGTAGCAGGTCATGCAGCACCTCACCGCACGGGCATCTGTGGTGGGAGTCATCGAAAGTATTTTCGATGACTCCCGAACAAGGCATAATCCTGAGTCTCGGCCGCTTTAGATTCCCACAGAGAGGTGGCCCACTCACCTGCTCTGCCCACCAAATGGGACATAGTAAAATTAATTTTGTGCACGTCTGACATAGGGGGTCAATTGGCCAGATAAATATCACAGTGAAAAAGGAAGGTGCTGCATGTCTCAGAGGACCCTTTGTATCGCTCTGGCTCTGTGAGATGTAAGGGATAGGGAGAACCAGTTCCGGGGCTCGGTGGTGGAACGGGAGCAGACGAGCTCGCTGGGGCTTGGCTCTGGAGTGACAGCATAGCGCGTTCCTGGGAATCCTGGTGCAAAAGGATGGCGTTCATGGTGTTAGACATGCCCAGGAATTCCTGATGGAGCTCACCCAGCCTATGGCCCAGTTCCAGCAGAAGTACCTCTGGTGTTCCCGTTTTGGGGGGGGGGGGGTTGCGTTGGATTCTGTCATGGCATCCCAAACCCAGAGAACAGACCAAATCTCCAATCACAAACAAAGGTAATTTATTGAACACTTTTGTTAAGAAAAAAATGAGAGTAAATGAAATCCACAGTCTTGAAACCAAATAATGAACACTGGCACCATCGCCGGGCAGTAAACCCTGGGAGGCGCGTCACCGCGGGTTGCAGCAGGTGAGTGTTCG
Organism: Corydoras sp. C115; assembly: GCA_019802505.1. Taxonomy (NCBI): domain Eukaryota; kingdom Metazoa; phylum Chordata; class Actinopteri; order Siluriformes; family Callichthyidae; genus Corydoras; species Corydoras sp. C115. The sequence continues at coordinate 951,862 of JAFMOC010000071.1, forward strand.
GAGCAGCTGTGAGGGCGTGGCATGATGGAGGCGAAGATGGAAGGCTAGGGCTGAAAAAGACAGCAGCTAAGCAGATGATTAGACAGACTCTTCATGAGTAGTGTGCTAACATCGACGATCCAACTCGCCTAACCCAGTACCTTAAATAGAGGCGTCAATTAAAACACTGTAGAAATCCCATGCCTCCCTTCCGGTGAGAGGCGTGGTGAAAGAGCGCCAGTAGACGCGTGAGACGCAGGAATTACAGGTGTTGCTTACACCCAGTTTAGACAAGCATCCATTTTTGGAGTCAGATTCACAAATGTCTTGTTGAAATACAAATGTATTCACAAAATGAATGTATGTTTATCTTGAAAGAATATATTACTGTCTTATGTATGTTTTAATTTTTGAAATGGCTACAAAAACAACAGTATTGAAACACATATTCTAACTATTGAAATTATGTTTTTTCCAATTATATCACTTTAAACCAAGACATTTTTGGTCAATTGTATGCTTCCCACATTACTAGGACAGTTTGGGGCCCTTTTTCTAGCATGGCTATGGCCCTGTGCAGTGCAGAAGGCATGGCCCATAAAAAAATGATTGGATGGTTCTGGTGGGGAATAACTTGACTGACCTGCACAGAAGCCTGACCTCAAATTCACTAAATACTTTTGGAATGAACTAAAACAGATCCTCCAATCCAATAGTACATGTGTGCTTATTTAGATGTCAGCAGTTGTTACAGGCCCACAGATTTTCAACTGAATTAACACCAGCATTTTTACTTTAATACATACTTATATAACTTTTTCTGCTTTTAAACATGTTTATTGTTTCTTTCAGAAATAGACATATATTTTGTGCTGAACACTATTTACAGTAAAATAAACAAATTGCTTATATTGTAAAATTAGAAACCATGTTTGTTTAAGAAGGTAAAATGAAAAATTGTGCATAGCAATGTCTGGCTACAGAATGGCTACAATGAATATCAGTAATCAGTAACTGTGCGCACGCAAAAAGAAAATACTTTATAGGACGGCTTTTGACTGTAAGTACGAATGTAGTGTAAATGGAGATTTTTTTTTTTTTTTTGGCCCTTTTGCTGTATAGAATTAATGCATAAATTATGACAATGTTAAATAAGGTAAGGTTATTACAACTACTGTTTGTATCCAGGCTACAATTGTTTTGCATTTCTGTTAAAAAAAAGTGCATGAGGTACACATATGGACTCCATAAGGATAAGCATGTCCAAAAACAATAACAGGACAAAAACATGTTTTCAAGATTCTATAAGTATAACACCTATTAGTCGTATACACCAAGATATTAAATAACAAACAAAACAATACTGTATTAGTATATACAGCATGCATGAAAGGATTATACATGCTGCCCAATGTTTGCTCAAGTAATCTTTATATTATAAAATGTATATTTTTGGAATTTGACTTTGAATTAATTTTAAATACTTTGTAAAGGTACCAGTAAACAATGTAATTGATGGCATAGTTGTAACCATTATTAAGGGCCATAATGTGTTGCAAGGTTTGAACTTTTAAACCTCCAGACTGATACTGCACATAAAACAAGCCTAGAACAATAATAAAAAAAATCCAAATTGGTGCATTGTATTTGCAAAATGTTACTGACATTTTACTATGATACCTTTTTTTTTAATCTAATAGCATTTTCATATGGCTCATTTATTCTAGATGTTCTGTTTTGTTTGTTGATAAATTAATACATGACGAAAAAGGTTTTGCAGCAAATACAATGAATTAAGCTTAATGTATTGCAGTAATATAATGAGCAACTATTAGAATAAGTGTGTGTTGTCCAGTGACAAAACAAGATCTGCCTTTTTACAAGTTATTATCCAAGCAGTGGCTTCGAAATGTAGTATAATAAATGTGAAACCTGACAACTAGACATCAAAGTTAGCACTGAAACCAACTGGAAATGCAGTGCACCTACGATTTATACAAAAATAGCTTTTTAATATTTTATATAACTATGGGTTGTTTTAATTTTCTTTGATTACTTACATACAAAAATAACTATGATATTTAAATACTTTAGTTCAGCTAGCAGTTCATCATATAATGCAATGTCATTTACTGTGTTAATATTGTTTCCATTTTTTGATTTTTGCAGCTCATTAACTGCTCAGTAACTTGGAAGAAAAACATTTAAGATTTATATAGATTTTGCTATCTAATACATGCTTAAAACTAATAAAAAAAAAAACATACAAGTTCTGTAATGTGACCTAACACTGGAAGAATTTGAGTATCACATATCACATGCAGTCACAGCACATCCCAAAGCAATTTGTCTGAAGTCAGACATTGCATCCAAAAGCAACAATTCAAGAGTAATGACGTTAAAGTATATTTATCTTCATCATTGAAAAAATGCTTTATCAGAATTGTAGAACAAAAGTTTTGTGTTTTTCTGAGATGTACTTCTTCACTAAGACTCTAGAGCAATGATGTTTTTGGAAGAAATCCTGTATGCTAATGGCAGTTGCATGCGTGTGTACCACAATGAACAGAAGCAGGTTGGAGGATGTGCCTCAGACCTGATGAAATGTCTCAAGCAAGAGCTCGGGTCAAACTGGGCACCAGCAAAATGGCAGCCGCTGCCATGGCAACCAGCATCACCAGATTCCAATCTCCTTCTTTTTCCTAAAAACAGGAAACAAACAGACATCACATCAATGTAAATATTACAAAATGTTGGGCAGTACATCTTCCTCCCACCTTAAAAAAAAGATAAATAAAATAAAATAAAAAAAAGTAAATTTTTGTGAAATTTTTAAATAAAAGTAAGACCTTAGGAGTAAAACTCAATTTTTGCTTGCAGTTATTTTTATGAATAACATAAATTATTGTAAATAAACATCAACTCTGCACTGAAATATGCAGAGGTTAATTCTATAGCAAATATATTGTTTTAACTTGTAAAATATGAGTGGACAATGTTTTCATATGAATAAACATGAGCAACAGATAACTTAATTAATTATTAATCAGACTTACAGCCACCCATATTATATCCACATTATATTCCTTTGTTGAATAAATAGCATTCCTGGATTTCCTTATTTACTATTACAAAACATTTTAATTCCAATCTTTCTGCCAATAACATTTTATCTCTGCCATGTTAACTTCTCACCCCACCTATAATAACAGGTTTCAAAGTAAAACATCAATCAATCATGTGTTCACATATACAGGTGAACTATATAGCTGCAAAATTTGAACGGCCAATGCAAAAATGAGTGAAAAAATCTCTGGGACCAGAGGTTATAAGGTCTTTGACTAGAAGAAATCTTGAGTGCAAAAGCAAAAGAACTACCGAGTTCTTAGACTGTATTTTGGCAATGGTTTTATTATTTATTTTCATACAGACAGATTTTGGGCCTTTCTAGTGGATACAATTATGACCACAAAACTAGACATGATGTCAGATCACAGAACATAATAAACATCGGCTTATCTTATGTATACTATATATTTTGTCGAATAAGTTCCTGGTAAAGTTACCATTCAAGTGCTAATCCAAGCAAGCACTTTTTGGTTCTATGTCAATTGTCAGCACATATAAACAGCTTTAAAAAAGACTGTGTTTAAAAAACAAACACACTGGATTTAAGAGCTAAATTTATCTTTACCAGTTTGACCTGCAGAAACACACACACAGCTGACAGCAATGAACGAGAATGATGTTAAACAAACACTGCTTTCATTTCTCTTACTTAAGAGTGCTTGTATGTGTATGTGTGTGATACACCCTGCTGCCATTTAATGTCGAAATATAACTTGCGTCATTATTTTGGCATGAGTATTAATCTCCACGGTCTCAAGGAGAATGTGACATGCATCACTGCTCTCTTATTACCAAGTGAGGCAACACTACTGTTGCCTCCTTCACAGTTCAAAACAGTTACAATAATATAAAAAAAAGCAATATCTATTACAGTGTATCCTGTGCATCAATCAGCCGCTCCAGTGGTCCATCCAACCCTGCCAACTCTGATGCCACCCGTCCTTCAGAACAGATCCTCGCTGGTCCATGTCCCGCTGGCCCAGTGGTGGTGCACTCCACTGCTCAGTGTCCCTGCTCACCAAATTGACAGCATGTCATCCGCTGTCCCGCTGATCCGCCGGCTGCTATAGGAACATCAACTGCACTTGATGCCAACATCACACTGAATCTGCAGTGTTTAAAAACTAGCTATGCCAGCTCCAGCCTAGTTGCAGCAGGTCGCCTCTGCACTTGGGGAGAAGGTCCACAATCACCCTCAATGCCGCTCCCTGTAGAGCCAGGCTTAGGTGGGCTGCCATCTTTAGAAGAGGTTTTCTTCTGGGACAGCAGCCATGTGTAACAATTTGATATAGTGCACTGCATATAGTCTGAGCACTGACAGACTGACCCCTCTACTCCTTTAACCTCTGCAGCAATGCTGGCAGCACTCATACATCTTATTTCTGAAGTCAACATCTGAATATGACGCTGAGCATGTGCACTCAACTTCTTTTGGCCATCATGCTGCAGCTCATTTTCAGAGTGTTGGCAATATTCTTATAACCTAGACCCCTATGAGTGAGTGTGAGAGCAATAACACCAAATTTAAAACACCTGCTCCCCTTCACACCTGAGATCTAGTAACACTAAAGAAACACATGACACCGGGCAGAAAAAAATGGCTAATTGGGCACAATTTGACCAATTTCTCTTAGGTGCACTCACTTTTGCTACCAGCAGTTTAGACATTAATGGTTGTGTGGTGAGTTATTTTGGGGGCAGCGCAACTGTCATACAAACCGTACACTGACTATTTTACATTTTATCATAACAAGACATAAGTGTTAAACACACACACACACACACACACACACACACACACACACACACACACACACACACACACACACACACACACACACACACACACACACACACACACCATTAGGTTTTGCTATCTTTTAGATTTTTAAACCTATTGTCAAACAATTTTAAGCTCATCTTACCATATAGATGCACTTTAATTGTTCTGCAATTACAGACTGTAGTTCATTTGTTTCACCACATGACTTGTTGGTTTTCCTATACTTTTTGGTTGGTTTTCGTAATGCTCAGGACAATCACATGTTTTATTCAGGTAGTAGATAATGTTTACTGTTGCAGTGAAACAGGAGTGATGGTTGAGTCTTGGTGTGTGCTTGGATAAGTAAATCAGAAACCTACTGGGTTTTTAGACAACTTCTTCACCCATTCTGCACTTTATAAGACACATCTCCTTTATTGCTCCACCTTGTGGAGACAAATCAAACACAGATGCCAACTGTTAGGACAGTCATCCTCTTATCTAGTGCTCACATGATGTGCCATACAAAATGCAGGTGACTGGACTTTTTTTTGGATAGAGGCTCATTTTTAGTTCAGCAATGTCATTAAGTTGTTTTATGTTCCAGCAGCACTGTTGTATGTGATCCACATATAACTAAGACACTAATAAACCACCACATCTGTGTCACAGTAATGCTGAGAATCAACCACCATCCAAATAATGCCTGCTTTTCAGTAGACCTGGTCATCACAGAGCAGAGTGGACTAACAAATTAGGCAAAGAAACAAATCGACAACAGTGTCTAATTGTGTGTGTGTGTGTGTGTGTGTCCTCAAACAGCCTTGCTGAGAGCATTTGCACAGCATATTAATATTAATTATATTTTCATTGGTAATTAGTTTACAAATTATTTAAAAATATTTAATCATGTTTTCAGTCTGGGGACCAGCATAATAGTATAATGAATAGACAGAATCAGGATTATAATATTGCAACCATGTTGTTTTTGTAAGTTAAGAATCCACCGATTGTTCAGCAAGCAATGGAAATCAGCATACACATAGTCTTAGTCCAGATTCTCATCTCTCATCTCATCTCATTATCTTCAGCTTAATCCATTACTGTGGGAGGGGGGTCCCTGTGGGGAGAACACCCTGGACAGAGCGCTAATCCATCGCTGAGCACACACAGGAACACTATATACTGTAGAGGCAATTAAGAACAGCCAATTCATCATTTTTAGTGCACAAAGTAGAATGAAAGACCAACTAAAGATGTTTTATCCCATTATGTAAAATTAAGTTGGGTTTTCTTAACACACATCTGCAAACCCGCTGTAGTTTTATTTTGATTGTTCACCAAAGTACACCAAAAAGTGCCAGCAGCATTATAAACAGGTGAAAATTAGCTGGCAGATTTTTTCTAAAAACTGTGAGGTCCTTTGTTTTTTTTCTAAATTTTCTAAATGCAGACATGCGTTAAGTCTTGAATGAACATTAAGATTTACCAGCTTTATCTTAATATGAGATATAAGATTATGTGGCTTTAAGGGTTTTAATGAAGATTTAATAAAACCAGATGTTCTCATACATTTGGCCCTGCGGTTAATAAGATGAATTTGAGAATCATGTAATTCTGGAAGCAGTATGTCTTCTGCATCACATCAGTTGTTTACAGTTTTGATTTTTTGAGTTGTTTACAGATTTGGTTAATTTCTCAGATCAGAATTGAAATTCTCAAAATTGTTCATTCAATCTCCACATCTCCTTGTCACTTGTGCACATCATAATTGCATTTATCATTGTGTTTCACATTTTGCAAATGCTTTTGTACATTTTGCAAGTGGTAGACAATTAGACAATTGTCTGTTGCTTATGTCATGTTTATCAAAATGTGGTGCACTGATTGTCTGTTGAATTGTCTTACGCTCCAAAACATTTAGGTCTTATGTCATCGCCTAGGTCATTATATGCAAAAGTGCTGAACATGTTGTCATAATCTCTCAGGCATAATTTTTACTTTTATTTTACACGTTTTAAAAACTTTTATGTTAAAATTGATTAAATTGTTCTCAGGTGAATCTTAGTTTTCTGTTAAGGGAATTTGTGAACATTTAGATCATCCGGTGGTCTCAAACATAGGTCAGAGGTAATTGGCAAACATAATTGGCAAACATATATATATATATATATATATATATATATATATATATATATATATATATATATATATATATATATATATACACACACACAAAACATTGCAGTGTAAATGAAGCCTCACAATGGAAAGATAAGGCCGTGAACAGCCAAGAGGAGGGCTAAGGCTGCGTGGTGGAAGTCTGAGGGGACAAAACAGAGGAAGAGGTAGGAGGATCCATGCAAATAGGTTTGTCACAGATGAAATAAGGGCAACAATTATGGACCATGTTTTAAACTATGGTCTCACAATGGCTGAAGCTGGTCGCCGGGTGCAGCCGAATGTTGGAAGAACAACGGTGTCTTCAATTGTTCAAACATTTCGTTGAGAAAACAGGTATGTAATTCTGAAATCTGCACTCTGCTGTAATGCTGCACAATGACAAATTCTGAAATGTTATTCATTCTTATGTTTTGCTTTTTTACATTCTTACTGTATACCATATAGGACTGCAAGACTAGCTCATAGGGGTGGCAGAGGTCCCCTATTCACACCTCAACAAGAGGAGGCCATATGTGCTATGGTCATAGCAAATATTTCCATAAGGCTGAGGGAGATCCAGCAAGCCATCATACAAGACAACAGTGATTTTCCAAACATTACATCTGTAAGCATCTCCACTATTGACCGGGTTTTGAAACGACAGCAGTTGACCATAAAACAGCTGTAAAAAGTTCCATTTCAAAGAAATGGTGACAGGGTGAAAGAGCTATGGTACCAGTATGTACAGGTAAAACCTTTATGCATACTGACACACTTGGCTATGGCTGAAATGTATGTAACTGTTTGTTGTCCAGAATGAACATTATATGTACTTCATTATTCCTTTTGTGTTGTAGTGTATCATGGAGCTGGAATCAAGAGAACCACTCGACACTTTTATATACCTGTATGAGGCTGGCTTCAACCTTGCAAAATGAAGAAGACGTGATCGAAACATCATTGGCCAAATGGCTACCATTGATGTGCCAGGTCAACGAGGAGGTAACATCACGATGTGTGTGGCTATGTCAGAGAATGAACCTGCTCACTGCTATGGATGCAGCTTGTGAGGATATCACTGGATTAGACACTCTAGAAGATTATTTCCACGCTGCATTGCAAGGTAAGATATCCAGTGTGATGTGGATGAAAACATGTGGCCCAACAGAGAGGAGCGTCAGGATGAATAGAAAAGAAAGCACTACAGTAATTCCTTAAGTTGTTTTGAGTATTCAGAGTAAGTTTCTAATTTTGTAGTTTTTCCTTTTTTCCATATAGTGCAGGTAAACAGTTGTGTCGTTCCTGAACTTTAATTTGATTATTTGTCAACAGATTGCAGTGCTGTTAGAAAATAATACAGTAAAGAATATTACTCTAAATTTGATTCCAGTCCAATTTCTTGCTGTCCATCTCCCACATACAGTCATGTGTAACTTTTGTGTTCTGTAAGTTTGTATTTGTGTATGTAACCTGGACTATTTCAATTGATATGCCACAAAATGTGCAGCGTTCTTGTAAACAAAAGCTTAGTTAGTTTCCATCGGAATATGCTTACAGTCTTCACTGTTGCACTGACAACATGACTAAGTAGTTTGTCTGCCTTGTCGTAGGCAATGGCACACAGACAAGATATTTTGATGGCACTGACAATTTGATTGAACTAAATTTTTGCTTTTGAGGCAAAAACAAAGAATTTTAAGTGAAGTATGTGCTTTTGCAGGTATTTTATTGAGTTTGGCTGTTTGCAATAACTGTTTTGAGAAACGCACTTGTTGGGATGCCAATGTAAACCATGATGTGAGAAATGTACCAAATCAACTGAGAAAAACTGTGAAATGGTTGTGAAACAATGTGCACATCCAAAATTAATATGTAATCACAAATCATTCTCTGTTAGTTTATCAATGTTTATTTACTTCACTTGGTGTCCAGATGTCAGGTACAGAAGACTGTGATCATGTCAAAGTAAAGAAAAAGGCAAGAAGCCATACCTTTTACCTTTAGGACAAGAGCTCCGTCCAGCAGCACCATATCAACGCCATTATTACAACCATTCCTATGAAGGGTATGGAGAGAACAGGGGACTCAGATGGAGGACAGGAGTTCTGAGGAAGGGTAAATATAGGAGTGCAGAGATGATGGAAGAAAGAGAAGGAACAGGTAGCGAAAGAAAATTAGAGGTGAGAGTGAGAGCATGCATGGAAACAAAATAATCAGATATGAACATAATAAAAAATAAACATGTAAAAAGAGTAAATGGATAGAGGATGTTAAAAAAAAGTCTCATGTGAGAAGATAGTCATATAGAGACACAGATGGATAGATAAATAGACAGACAGACAGATAGATAGATAGACAAACAAACAGACGGATAGATAGACAGACCCATGATAGATAGACAGATGATAGATAGATAGATAGATAGATAGATAGATAGATAGATAGATAGATAGATAGATAGATAGATAGATAGATAGATAGATAGATAGATAGATAGATAGATAGATAGATAGATAGATAGATAGATAGATAGATAGATAGATAGATAGATAGAATTGTAAGAAACATTAGAATTTGCATAGTGTATAGTGTTCGGTGAGATTCCAAGTTAACATGAATGGCACACAAAGGCAATTAATAAAGTACAAAGCAATGGCAGACCACAAGGAAGGGGAAACAGAAACAAACAAACAAACAAAAAAAAAAGTGATTAGAACACATCAATGATGATAAATTACAAGAAGAGGACCCCAGACAACTTGAAATGCCTAGCCCATAATTATTAACTGGCAACAACTGGGAAAGTTGTAACCAGCATCTCATTGTGAAATAAAGCTACAGTTATGGTGTACAATGATGCGATACACAGTACCGCTCTGGAGACTGTTGATTATTGTTGATATTCAATTTAAAACCAGAACACCACACATGTGCACATGTAGAGAGGTGGAAATTCGTAAAAATCGTTAAAAATACAATAATTGCATTATAAAATGAGGAAAAGATGACTTGATCAAATTATCTTCATGTCATGTCACTACTGGTTGGTTGTTTTTTAGTATATTGAAACCTATTGTGATAAAGTCTTGTTAAAAACGATTATTATGTACCTGTAAAAAGGGGAAAAAAACAATATCTGTTTTCAATGAGTAATGACTGTATGCTAAATGTGAGTTGTGTTAATGCTTATGCCTGTTTCAGTCTAGGGGTGCACTCTCGCGGTGTCTCTTCTCATTCACTATAAAGACATGGAGGAGACGACACATTGAGTTTTTATACTTTTTTTTTTTTAAATACTTTTTATACTTTTATAACAGTGCTACTACAAATTTTGGAGGCACCGCTGGGATGTGTGTAAGGGGAATGATCTCCATGTCAGGTCGTGGTCTTCTTTTTCACACTCATCCTATTTAACCATCCAGCCAGCAGCAAGGTGAAGTAGCTGATTGAGGTGGGAGGTGAAATACTGTGCATATTGTCAAAAGAGAAACTTATAGTACTCCTTGTTTCTTGGTATTACGAGTGAAGACATCACAAGCAACACATGCTTATCTCTTATATCTCTGTTAAGCAACCACCTAGCGAGGGAGGAGCTAGATGATTTAAAAGATGGTGGCATGGCTGAACTTTTAAGCATCAAGGCCAAATCAAGTGAATTAGTGGCTGCTCCTGTTGTAAACATGGCTTAAAACATGGAAAAAAGAATCATTAAGTAGTGAAAAGGAAAAACTGGAACAAGAAATCAGCACATTACAGTGATCATTAAAACAAAAAAATGGTGAAATTGCTCCCTTTTCCAGTCTTACTAGCAAGCCCCAAGCTATGGTGAATACAAAACCAGTAGCACTGAAACTTAACCCTACCAACACTCATTGCACCAAATCAGGACAAATAATCCAACCTGTGTGGCACAGGGATTTTAAAATAGCTGGTAAAGTGGGAAAACCATGCCAAAAAGATAGACTCTCATTCTCCAGCCTTGCTTGACAAATAGAGATGGGTCTAAATAAGGGTTATAACTGATGCAGTAATTCAAGCAATTACACCAGGGCTACAGCTGTGCAGCTACCAGGAAGGAAAAACAGATTTAACACTGCCCACTCTCAGATGAATTCTTTGGTCTCACTATCAGGAAAAAAGGGCATCAGAATTATATAAACAACTTACTACTGAAGCCCAGCGTGCCAAAGAGTTGTCACAAAACTTTCAAATACGGGAACTGGACTTAAGACAGAAAATTCTATTTGACTCTCAAGAAGCTGAGTCTGGACTTAAATATGACCTTGGTACAAAGCATGTTCCTTCATACTGTCCTCACTGGGTTGCAGAGTGATCAAGTCCAACAAGACCTTCATCCATACCTCTCAAACCCTAATATTACGGATGAAGTGATACTTGACAAATTATACGTAGCATGTGCAAACGAAGCAGAAAAACAAAACAAATGTAAAGCATGTGGGTCTGATCGTACTGCTACTGTCAATTGTGCACAAGTAGAAGAAAATTATTTTGAACAGAACTGTAAGGATAAGCAAGCAAAACAAGTTAAACTCTTGAACTCAAAACTCTTGAACATGTTTTTTGTAAGCATGGACTCCTTATTTTGTTGCCATATCTTGAGATGTCAGGCCCTGAACTGTTTTCTATCGCTGACCTGCTTTTAGAATAATTTCTATGTTCAATGTGGACATTGGTGTTAAACAGGACTGCCTAATATTTTCAATAATTGCTTGTGTAAAAAAAAAAAAATATATATATATATATATATATATATATATATATATATATATATATATATATATATATATGAATGCACGAGGCTTTCGCACGTGGCGTGTAATTAAAAACGGCGTTCGCTGTTATAAATTCCAGTTCTTATGAAGATAAAACATTGTATTCGTCACAATAATAATCATCAGTTTAAACTTAAATGTGTGTTAGAACGTGGTGTTGCTAAAATAAAAATATGTTCTGACACATTAATTTTGTCAATCATTATTACCCTTTTATAACAGGGCTACTACACATGTTGGTACATAAGCATTAAAAGAGATCAGACAAGCTGATTACTTGATTGGTAGACTACGGAATTTGTATTGACTAAACCTAGCACGTGCAAACATACAAGTAGACAAAAAAGACAAAACCCAGACGAGCTGACCAAGCTGAGACACATACTGAAATAATACTGAGGTGATCTGAATAACATGGACAGGACAAAGCTTCACTGATGGACAAGGACATTGTCTTCACTGATTACTTTTATTGTTCTTACAGCCAAATGCAAGTGCTGACCACATACAAAGAGCCATTAAAAGCAGACAGACACATGAAGAGTTGCATTACAGTTTTCATAAACATCTGTTCTGTTTGATGATTTGGCATTGTGTAAGAGTTTTAAAAATCTGCTCAAAGTACTAAGAGTAGATTTTATTTATCAGCCCTTTTATGTGACATTTATTGGTATGGTTAATTGTCTATAGAACCAAATGTTATTATGTTTATCACCCTGTACTAGGAAAGAACTGTTCTTTTGAAAAATAACAAATCCCAATATCCTTTCATCATTTGTCGACTAGCTGGAACCTAAAGAAAAGTTTAGTGACTAAACTGAACTTATTGTGTGTATACTGTAAAATTCAAATAGCATTTTGTAGCCCAAGTGCAGTGTGCACTGGTGCTATTACGAACCTATATTTGTGAATGATAAAACATACAATGATTAAAATACTTTAAATGTATAGTCTCTAATTCAACAAGGTTTCTAAAAAATCATATTAACATATTTAATCTTTGAAATTAAATATATTTAATTGAAATATCTAAATATCTGAATTAGTATTTTATAGTATATTTATTGGTAAGTGTGCTGAAAAGTTTTGCTGTAAAGATGGAAGTTTTTTTTTTCTGCCTAGTAATAAAACAAAACATTGAGGAACATTTTTTATAAATCTGGCACAAGTGCATTCATAGAGATTTGTCAAGCATTTCTAACACTTTATAACATTTGTCATAAGCCTATGTTAATGTACAGAAATGTTCATAATTAGCTTTTTTTGTCTTTTATTTTTTACAATATTACACAAGGCTTTATAACACAATGTTCATTGCACTTGTCAAATATCTGTTGTTATGTAACATATGTTTGTAACCACATTTATGAAGTTTATTAAGAAAATGCCATAAAGCTTTAAAACACAAAGTGACACAATACATTTTTAGCATGCAAACTGTTTTTATAAACATTTGTGAAAAATGGATCGCTCTCTGGAGCTCAGTGAATTTCAGCATGGAACTGTAATAGGATGCCACCTGTGCAACAAATCCAATCGTGAAATTTCCTTGCTTCTAAATATTCCACAGTCAATTGTCAGCTGTATGATTAGAAATTTAAAATGTTTGGGAGCGACAGCAACTCAGCCACCAAGTGGTAGGCTACATAAACTGACGGAGTGGGGTCAAATTAGTGTGAAGAGGTGGTCTCTACACATAGTGCGAAGAGGTTGCCAACTTTCTGCAGTGTCAATCACTACAGAACTCGAAATCATTGTGGCCTTCAGATTAGTTTAAAAACAGTGCACAGAGAACTTCATGAAATGGGTTTTAGTGGTCAAGCAGCTGCATCCAAGCCATATATCGCCAAGTGCAATGCAGAGCATTTAATGCAGTGGTATAAAGCACGACGCCACTGGACTCTAAAACAGTGGAGACGCGTTCTCTGGCATGCCGAATAGCGGTCCATCTGGCAATCAGAGTCTGGGTTTGGCAGTTGCCAGGAGAACGGTACTTGTCTGACTGCACTGTGCCAAGTGTAAAGTTTGGTGGAGGGGATTATGGTGTGGGGTTGTTTTTCAGGAGCTGAGCTGGGTGACCTTAACACGATAGAACATCTTTGGGATGAATTTGAATGGAGACTGAGAGCCAGGCCTTCTTGTTCAACATTTGACCTCACAAATGCGCTTCTAGGAGAATGGTCAAAACATTCCCATTAACACATTCCTAAACCTTGTTGACAGCCTTTCCAGAAGAGCTGAAGCTCATATTGAACTCTATGGATTATGAATGGAATGTCATGTAAGATCATATGTGAGTCAAGGTAGGTGAGAGAATACTTTTGGCAATATAGTTTTAAGTGCCCGTTACTGTTTAAGTTCTTTTTCCATGCATCAGGTAAACTGTTGTAATTTATTCCCTCTATAAAAAAGACAGTATATTTATTAGTTCATGTTGACTTATGACTTTAGGTAAAGTAAAATCATCTTGTAATTTTTTAGAAGTATTATGAGTATTATTGTACATAAACAGCAGCTTATGAAATGTTATTAAGTATTATTAAAATATAGACATTTAAACTGCACTCATAAATAGTTTGTCACGCTCAGCCGATGCCATGGCTAGAAAGGACAGAGCCCAAAACTGTAGATGGTTCAAGAGTGGTCTTTCAATAGCCAGTATAGGGCACTGATGTGACAGTACCCCCACTAAAAAAAGGGGTGCTACAGAAAAGCGCACCAACCCCACCACAGCCGAGAGAGCGAAACGGACAATGTCCATCCAACGCCTGAGTCTCTCAAGCTGTGGAGGGAAAATAAAAGTGTACCTGAAATCCTGTAGCTGGAGGCAGATACAGGACGATACTACAGATGGGGGGGACATGAAGGTTGATAAGCGGCGAGGAGGCGAGTGAAGGAGTTATGGAGCCTGTTGGGGGAGCGAATGAGAAGACATGGCAGGAACAAAAGCGACATCATCTAGCGAAATGGTGACGCCTGAGCGAGATGGGTGGTGAACAAGGAGGGAAGTGAACGGCCGGCCACTTGCCTAGGCGGCATAATCCATGTCCGGGAAAATATGCTCAATCACTGCCCAAATAGGGGGAAAAAATGCAATACGATCCAAAGAAAAAAAAAAAAAATTCTCCCACACACACACACACACACACACACACACACACACACACTCATATATATATATATATATATATATATATATATATATATATATATATATATATATGTGTGTGTGTGTGCGTGTGTGTGTGTGGGAGAATACAGGAGACATAGCAGGGATGGGGAAGAAAACAACCCCCCCCCCCACAGTGCACCTGGTGCTTCTGCAGATCTTGTGGTTGGAACATTCTGTTACGAGTCCAAAACGGTCAATGGTTTAACAGTAGTCTTCAATGCAGAAGACACCGGGTAAAAAACAGCCAAAGCACACGACAAAACATGACTTCAACAACAAAAAAAAAATGTTCCAACACTACAGGAACAGGTAAGGGTATGTCACATGATGGAACACAGTTGCACCAAATCTTCACAAACGCCAATTAACAGGGTCCAATAGCTGATGTACTGTCCGGTAGTGCTGGCAATATCACCAGCGACCAGTAGAGGGCACTGATGTGACAGTTCTAAGATAGTATATAAGGTCTTATAACACAATATGAAATAATGCATTATAATATGTATTTTTTATCATTACTTTGGGAACCTGTCATTTAGCTTTATAATGTTTGTGTTGAACAAATGCCTTCCCTAAAAAAGGACATTATATTTTCTCCTAACTTTTTCTGAAAGCTCTTAAGCTCTCTTTATAGACATGAAGTAAAATGTCATCATTTATTACCTTTATGAAGGAGACTAGTACATACTGACTGATAATGCAATAAGTGCTCTTTACTTAAGTAATGTGAAATCACCTTGTACTAATTTAAATAATATATATATATATATATATATATTTTTTTTTTTTAATTATATAAGGTTTTATTTTAATGCATTATATCATGTCATTATATTGTATTACAGACTTTTAATGTACATAGATGTTCATAATTACACTCTTAAAATGTAATTGATACTTTATAAAGCTTTATGAATGCACTTATAATGTATTATACTGAATTTATAGAAAATCAATAGCAATAGGGATTCCCGGTTCGAATACCCATCTGGGTGGAGTTTCCATGTTCTCCCCGTGTCCGCGTGGGTTTCCTCTGGGTTCTCTGGTTACCTCCCACAGTCCAAAAACATGGATCAAGTCAATTGAGTTCTCGAAATTGCCCCATATAGAGTGTGTTTGTGTGAGTGAATGTGTGCCCAGCGATAGATTGGTGCCCTGTCCTGGGTGTATTTGCCCATGCGCATGAGACTTTCTCCCCTGGATGGGCATGGGGAACCCCACCGCGACCCTAATATAAAGCGGAAGATAATGGATGGATTGATGGTGTTACTGTAAAATTTTCTTTGTTTCCTTTTAGGACTTTTCATGGTTAACACTGTAGATGATTTTTTGTAGCTGATTATTTTTGAAACTGTTATGTTATATGCAAACTAAGCAAATAAGTTTTTCTCAGTACAGGAAAATATGTTAGTAAGTCATTTAGCTGTGGAGAACTGAAGTAAAATGAAAAGTGCAAGTAATCAATATCCAGACAAAGCTTACCTGAACCTTTCTTCCCATCAGTCTATCAAGTTCAGCCCTGCAGCATTTCAGCTCAGCCTCCAACTCTGCCCTTTCCTTTTGACTGTTCCCATAAAGTCCTTGTAGCTCCATGAGCTCTCCCTTCAAACCTTCACACTGAGGCAAAATAAGATATAAAAACAGAAAGATGAGTGAGAAGATGTACTGGAGTTATAGAATATACCTCTTATAGAATTTAGGCAACAATGAACACATCCCAACATCTGTACACCACAATAAGCTATTCAACTTACTAACTTCAAATGCCAAAGTATCAATCTTACAACTATTAGAAAGAAGAAAGTGCCTTAATAGTGATTTGACTGTTGGGTGGAGTTTCAATGTTCTCCCCATGTCCCTGTGGGTTTCCTCCGGGTTCTCCGGTTTCCTCCCACAGTCCAAAAAGATGGATCAACGTAAATTGAATTCTCCATATTACCCCATATAGAGTGTTTGTGTGTGTGTTGGTGTGTGCCCAGCGGTGGATTGGTGCCCTGGGTGTGTCTGCTCAAAGCCCGAGCGTTCTCCCCTGGATGGATATGGGGAACCCCCCCGCGACCCTAGTATAAAAGACCCATAGTCTTTTATTTGTAAGTCTTTCTTACATCGCTCATCTGTGCTTGAGCACTGTAATTTCTTCATATTAAAATTTTCATGTATAAGAGGGATATGTTGTCTTTCAGTCCACCCCCTTCTTTTGACATGCAAGTTATATGATGACAATCGACATTGGTGATAGATGAAAGGTGCGCTTTTAGCAATGTTTTTAAGCATAATGAAAGTAGCCTGTAGATGATGTTCAATCAGATATATTACATTTATGAGGCACATGAGCCACACAATAACATTTATAGCACTGATTACCAGCAAAGTATTATAGAGCAAAACAAAACACTGTCAGGCCCACACACACATTTACAAAATCATCCAACTATTGTTTATTTACACAATGCTGTCCTAGAACCAAATAGACATGCACAGCAGATAGACAACATATTCTTTAGGGGTTTGTGGAACCATATTAAAGATTCTTACATTGGTGAATACTGTGAATACTATTAATGAAATATATGATTATATTTAAAACTTAAGGTTTAAAATAACACCCTGCATAATATACATAAAAATTGTAGTTCTCTCCTTGGAGAAGGCACCCAAAGAAAAAGAAAAAAACATTCTATATGCATGGCGGTACAATACCTGTTTTTGAACCTGGGATGCTTTATCCTCAGCCTGCTTGAGCTGGTCTCGGAGGGAGAAAACATCAGAAAGCCCATCACTACTTTCTTCTGGATGTCCAGCACTTTTATAAAGCTGTCTGTCTATGTCTAAGTGCAGCATGCTCATGTAGCCTTCAGCTTTTATTGTATCTTCCTCATCCACCTTGTCTTTTTTCTGCAGTTGCACCTCTTCTGCACTGTCCTTCTCTTCTCTAAAAGGACAATAGAAAAAAGGAAAACCTAGTTAATAAGACAGAAATTAAAGTAGTGTGAGTAGTGTACAGTCACAGAGCGCTTTATTAGGAATGGATATAATGGTGGGGATCTTAAAATTTTAAATATCACAAAGTAATACATAACTATGAAGTATGAATATAACTATAACTGTTTTCATTGTTTCCCAGTGTGTAACTGCTGGGCAAACGAAATATTCATTCATTCATTATCTCCCGCTTTTCCTCTATTAGGGTCGCGGTGGGGTTCCCCATGCCCATCCAGGGAAGAGCGTCTCGGGCGCTAGGCAGATAGACCCAGGACAGGGCGCCAATCCATCGCTGGGCACACACTCACTCACACACACACACTCTATATGGGGCAATTTTGAGAATTCAATTGACTTGACTTGATCCATGTTTTGTACCCCGAGGAAACCCACGCGGACACGGGGAGAACATGGAAACTCCACCCAGATGGGGATTCGAACCAGGAATCCCTAGCGCTGGGAGGCGAACGTGCTAACCACTAAGCCACCGTGCCGCCCAAACGAAATATGTAAGGCATAAAACAATGTTTGGCAATGCAGTTTATAGTACCAAGTTTCAATAAAAAGAACCATTTGCAGGTCTACAAACATAAATCATCTATAGCGATTCCACAAATCTGTCAAAGCTACAACTGAGCACATTCCACAAACACTGAGAAGAAGAATGAACAGCAACGTGATGAAAGATTACATTCCTGCTGTTCATTGACTGCCTAAAATGGATGGCCTTAAAATTTCTTTTAGTGTTATTTCACCTTTATAGTTTTTTGTGAAAGAAAGCAATAAATGTAAGATCTACAGGGACTTGTGTATAGTCTTGTGGAAAACCTGACCCGTTTGCAATTAGAAGCAATCTATGCAGTGATGGAAGGACAAATGCAAAAGTAATTGCATTAAGGACTTCATAGACATTTCTTGAATGCTGCATTCCTTCTCATCTATCTGTGTATGTTAAATCCATAATGAGGAATGCTGCTGAATTGTTTGCTTAATGCGTTTAGGATGGTATATAAAAGACATTATCCCCTTTGTTAGAAGAATTTTTTGTCATTTTGATCTTTAGCCTGAAGGTTGGGGTTTCAAAATCTGAGTTCATCAAAGTTGCCAGTATAGGCCCATGAGCAAGGCTCTTAACCCTCATTGCTGATATTTGCAGAGATTTGAATAATGCAAAATGACCTAATTTGATGGACAGACGGATGGACGGACTAATAAGCATCTTTATTTGTCATCCTTTTGGAAAACATAGGTGTACCACTAACAGAAAAAAAACAAGGCAGATATAAATTTTTATTACTTTTGAGCTTTTTGCACCATGCAAGGCATACTTTTCCTGTTGTACGATAACAAGACATACTGACATGCCCTAGAATAAGCTTCACTGTGCGTTTACCCAAAATTACTTACTAATTAGGGAAAAATGCATGTCAACTCAGTAGGTGAAGGAGCAACGTACCAAACTGCAATATCCTCAAGCCTTTTGCCTATCTGGTCTTCTTTTTATTAGGACATTTTATTACAATTATTTCCAATTATTTAATTATTTTCTAATTATTATTTCTATTGTTAAAGATAGGAAAAAACTTGTGGAATGGATAGATAATGGTCGGTTGATGAAAAATAATTTACATTTTTATGACCATTTACATCTAACTGACTTGTTACTGGACAGTGGGAGGAAACTGAAACTCACTGAAGAAACTCATATGGACACATGGAAAATATGCAACCACCAAACAGAAAGGATTTCTGTAGTGCTTCAGGAATCAAATCAAGCACATTTTCATGTGAGGGGGGGATCACCACCTGCATCGCCAGATATATATCTTTACCTGGCTCTCTGCTGCTCTAGCAACTGTAGTTTTTCAGAGAGCTCCTTGTTGTCAATCTTCAGAGTATGGCACACGTCTGTCAGCAGACGAAACTTGTCCTTCAACTGACCCATTTCACCTGACAAATCACAACAAAGGAATCAGTAGTTAAGAAGAAACCAGTTATGTTGTAGTATTATCAAACCTGATTATCTGTTTTCAAGTAAAAATTATTTTTAAATAACAATATTAACAACTATTATTATTATAATTATAATATGAAATACAGGTCAGTTAGCGTGTGGTTAGCACGTTCACCTTTCAGTGCTGGGGATCCAGTTTCTAATCCCAATTTGGGTGGAGTTTTCATGTTTCCCACATCCCAAATAAACATTGATTCAAAGTCAATTTGGCTTCTGTAAATTACCTCTATCTAAATTTCCAGCCACACACATATATATATATATATATATATATATATATATATATATATATATATATATATATATATATATATATATATATATATATATATATATAGTATGGCTGTGTGAGTGTGTGCCCAGCTGTAGATTGGCACCCAGTCCTGGGTGTATCTGCCCAACGCCCGAAACCTCCCCCAGCCCTTGTTCCTAGAATATGATTAAGCAGAAGATAATGAGATGAATTGTATTATGACCTTCATATTAAGTTGCCATTGACTGGCAGAGTAGGTTAAAAAAAAAATTATGTGTCTGCTCGTTAGGCCACCATTAGAAATTTACTGGGGGCATTAACCAATGCAGAAGAACATACTACACTTAATGTATATCCACATTAAATTCTATTCTATTTTAGCAATCTTTGGTGAGCCATCAACCACACACTGCTCAGTTTGATTTAGGGCATGTCAGTGTGTCTTTACTATCATAACAATGGGAAAAAACAATGGGATGTAAGATAGCAATGTTTACTTGTGCACATAAGCTTACTAGTTGTTCAAGCCATTAAGGCCCAGTATAGTGGCAGGATGGCGAATTATTTACTTAACACTGGTCCTGTTTTTCCACTGTAATTGCAGGTTCATTTAAAGTGGTGCTCTGCATGTCTTCCACTGAAATGACGATGTTTGCCTGCCCTATTTTACCTTAGCTACCTCTTTATGCAAAACATCACAGTAATGTGATTTTAATAAAAAATCTTGAGATTATTAACAGCCTACAGCAAAATAAACATACAGTAATAAGAATGTAAATTATAATACAGGTTGAGCAAAAACATCATTAGGTAATGAAGTTGACCCTGTGCAGTTTAAAAAAATAACGACAAAGTTTTGATAGAATAAGTATGGTTTAGCCTAGCAATCAAGTTCAAACATTATACCAGAGCATGATTTATTAAATGTCATCAGCAACACTGCAGGGATGAGCTATAGCTTTACATGGTTTTACATCAGACTTGAAGTTTAACTTTAGTATTTAGTTTAAATGTAGTGTTTTTTAATTTAATACATCTTTATTATTATTATTATTAGTAGTAGTAGTAGTAGTAGTAGTAGTAGTCTTGCTAGTATTATTGCTATTATATATACTTTTTATACTTTTCTTGTCAGTTTTCAGGCCACTTTTATTATATTATAAAATTTCTTCCACGCTACTTTTATTTATTACATGTCACTTGGTCCTGGAAACAAAGTAAACTTTAAGTGTGTCAGACTGTGCCAGGCTCTTAAAGGCAAGTGACAAACACCAAATGCTGTGATAATCAATAATATATGTTTTTTATTGTAGAGGCAGTTAAAGAGAAAGTGGTTTTACATTTTACACTTGAGGTCTTGTGGGAAACTAATCTGGAAAGAAACAAAAAACATTTCATGCAGGCTTAAAAGCTACATTTTCCCCAGATTCTCATATACACACACTCACACATACATTGTCCAAGTAACTGGCCCAGAGAGGTTGGTACATGTACTAGATTCTATTTCAGAATCCGCTGTGCGGATTAAAGGAACATACCAGTAAAGCACTGAGAGTTTTCCAGTGTGTGATTGAAGGATATTGATTGTTACTTGACTCCGAACTCTGGTGGAATGTATGCCATGTGGATGGTCTCCACATGGGAAACATACAGGAGAAAGACAGTTGTATTTTTTGTTTTTAAACTTTAATACTGGTATAAATTGGGTGATCATGTTTAATAAGGGGTAATGAGTAAATCCCATGCCTTGTATTGTACTAGTTTAAAAATTGTATGCTGAATTCCAATAATCTTTGTGTTTCACCTAAAGGTAATCACCTACAAAAACAATATCTTATGTCGTTCATACTAAATAATAAATGTTAATGTTGTAGAAGTAGGAGTTTGGATTAGTTTTATTTATGAAAATAAAAATGTACAGTACAGTATATTTCTGTAGTATAGTATGGCCTAATAATGTATAGAATTGTATAGCATGTCTTATCATGGTGTATGACATTTCCAGCAAACAGTGTACACGTTAATTTACACACACACACACACACACACACACACACACACACACACACACACACACACACACACACACACACACACACACACTTTTGCCCATTTTTATAAAAATATATTGTATGAAATGTTAATGATTTAATGAATGGTGATGATTACACTAAAATAAACTAAATTTAAGTTTGTAGCAGAATGGTGGACCAGTGTAGTACACATGTACTACAGTGCATAAACTATGCACTAATATTGTAGAACTTGACTGTAACCTGATGATAAATAGATAAATGGAGTTTAGTGATTGAAACTGTCTCATCGTTGGTGCCTTTTTAAAATTAATGATTTTAAAGAATATGAGAAAGAATCATATTTCAGAAGACTTTTTTTAGTAAAACTGACCCTCTGTTCCTGTTTGTTCCTGGTGTTGACTCTTCATGCTGATCTCAGCCCGTAGGGTGGTTAGCTCTAGCTCATACTCCTGAGTAGTGTTGTGAAGTCTTTGAAGCTCAGCTCGCAGCCTGCACAGTTCCTCTTGCAGGAGTGCAATGTCATTCTCCCGTTCCGCCGCTGCCTCCTCAGCCGCCTGTTGCAGCTCCTGTACCTCTTCCTGTGCCACTCGCAGCTCCTCCTGGGCCTCCCATAACTCACTGGCCTTCTCCTCCTCCAAGCTGTCAAGTTCCTCCTGTACAGAGCGCAACTGAGCTGGAAAGTAAAAAATATAATATTGGCGATGAATATACTGAAATAGATGGAAAAAAATACAGGATCAAATGCTAAAGTATTATAATAATGTATATACCAAGAAGGTATTTCAGGACAGGGAGTTTTTTCTTGCCACTGTCCCTTCAACTTCTACTTGTGTTACTAAAAATAATATTTGTATACTTATATAAGTTGTATATTTTATTATAAATGTGTTGGACTGATTTTCAACAGCAAATTCTTTAAAAATAGCATTTAATTCAAGTTTTTGCATTTTACAATTTTTTGCTGGTCTACCATGTCACCTGTAAGCTTCAGTTTGGTGTTACTCTCCAAAATCATGACCTAACCAGAAGAGTGAAAACGGTTAGAGCTACTAAAGTGCTTAACTAGATGTAATGTGTGGGTGTCCTGATTACCTTATCCATATTGTGTATTTTTTACTGTAAACACTTATGAGCAGTGTTAAATGTTGGAGAACATCTGTGTATTATTTTGTAGTCAAATCAAACACTCCTATATTTCATTCAATATGAGTGACCAACCATTTCTTGTACACTAAGTTCAGTTCTTTGGAGGGGCTTTTTCACATTAGGAAGCCACCCTACAACCTCCCCCTAACTGTTATGTACTTACAACACTGACTATGATTTAACTTATAATTTGACATGGTTGTGCAGCAGGGATGCCTTTTGCCTCACCTTGTACAGTAGCAAATATGTCTGGGTTTGTCAAATATGTCTGCCAGGATGAAGAACGACAAGGTACCCCGAATTGTATCTGCATAGGTTTAACTTAGAAACTCCTTTTTCCCCCACATTCTAAAAACTAGTATATGAATTTAAATATATTAAATTGACCCTTAAAGTCAATGAATTGACTAGTGTCCTGTCCAGAGTATTTCCTTGCATTTTACGTACACTATAAGCTGGAACAACTTTCAGCACCCATCAGACCCATCCAAAAACAAACAGAACAAACAGTTTAGGAAATGAATAAATTTATTTATCTTCATTATTACAACATTACTTTGCTCAAGAGTGTAAATGCTATAAACCTGTTATTTACATTTTTTTTATTTTAAAAGTTTGGACACTCTGCCTTCTTGCTCCATTGTCTATTTCCTCCAATTACCATACACTGTAGATGGACATTCACTGTACAATCACTGGCAGTAGTTCTTTTTTGTTGTTGTTGTTAGTGCCCTGTTGGTTCTCTGTTGGTCAGGACTATTAAAGAACAGGTAGGTGGTGCGGTGAGGTGGCTTTAGTGCAGCAGCGCTGCTGTAGTTTCATTTAAACACCTCGATAACTGCAGGAATGAGAATAAAGAACCAACCAAATAATACCTGCTCTTTGGTGTTATAATCGGGGTCCGAATCATTAGAGATCAGAATAAAGGATAAAACACTGTAAAGCTACATTGAGACAATGTACTATAGTAAAAAGTTCTATATAAACAAATATAAACAGTTCTAAAACAAGGTTCTATATAAACAACTTGATCAAATTCAAACCTTGTGGCAAAAGTTTAGAGGCCCATTTTACACAAAACAAAATTTTAAATATGTGGTAGACAAACTCCAGAGGTTACACTCTACACTCAGAGGTAAAACTCCTTTGCAAATACCTTTGGGATGAATTAAAATGTTAGACTGTAACTCAGGTTTGTTGCTGAACTTCAGAAGCTTAACAAACAATTGTTCATTATTTAAATGGTCAGATAATTGTGAGGCGTTCTGATCTTCATAAAAAAAGTCCTGTATTAATACATTGAAATTAAATTATATCGTGGAAAAACTTAATTGTTTTTAGAATAAATAAGAAAAATTATACATGTTAATACCAATATAGGTTTATTAAACCGGTAGTTCTGGTTCTTAAATCTGATTGGCTGACTCGTTTGTCCAGCCATGACATTACTGACACTAATGCACACCTCTGACAGCTTCACATTTGTATCATTGTGTGAAATACAATACACTATTTTATCATAAAGTAGGTGATTACTCCAGATGAGTACTATGTCAGGTACAGCTGCTTTTTATGAACTGTGTTCTATAATTTAGAAACTAGATAGCAGTTTTTGATTGTTAGAGAAACCAGTATTCTGTTAATCAGCAAACAGTGTTTAATTTAAAAACTGGATTATTTTGCTTTCAATAAATGCATTTATTTATTAATCTTTTTTTTTTTTAATTATTGTGTGTTTGTAACCATTTTATAAAAGCAATAAGGCACTCATTGTTGTGCATTATTGTGAATAGGGTTAGTAATCACAAGAAAGAGGTGTAATGGTGCCTAATAATACTTCTTTTCTGTAATTTATTCACAATAATGGATGACTTTGAGTGCCTTATTGCTTTATTAACAGTAAGGTGCCAACATACTGTACTTTGGGCTATATAATATATTTTTTATGTTTGGAGTACATTTAAGAATAGGGTAATAGTGTAAATAAATGACAGCATTTATGGGGTGTTAAATTACCTTGGAGTCTTTGGATCTGTTTTGTGAAGCTTTCAGCCTGATGGGCACTGGCTAAACGTTCATCCTCCAAAAGCCCTGCAAATGCACAAAAGTCATAAACAAAGTCATGTGAACAAATGAGCAGGAAATCAGAACCTGTGAGTTGTTTTATGGTTGTCAACATGTGTTCCAATGGGATCAGGACAGCTGGTAATACATCGCTGCAACAGCTGAACATCCTGATTGGGAACTCCCAAATCTGACGTCGCAAAACAACATGCCTACCACTGAGAACCACACATATACACACCCTGTAGTTCGGTGTAGCTTTCCTCGTGTCGCTGAGACACCTCCCTGGCCTCCTCCAACTCCAAGAGTAATTGAACCACCTGTCCCCTTAATTCCTCCAGTTCCTCTTCCTCCTCCGATCCTTGTTTCTCCTCCCCCTCTTCATCTGATCCTTTTTCCTCCTTTGCTTCCTTCTCCTCTTCCAGGCCTTTTTCTCCATCTCCTATTTGCATCTTCATGCCGTCCTTTTCTTTATTCTCCTCCAAGGAAGACTGCTCTTTATCCATCAGTTCACTGCTTAAGCTGGGGTGCTCTGCCTTTAACTCTTTGAGATCATCTACAAAAACACAAAGCATGGGTATCATATTAGATAAGTCCATCAGTAAATAAACAGTTGAGCGATTAAAACCAAAATAATAATATTACTAATATTTTAATATAATTTAAAAATAAGGACGGCACGGTGGCTTAGTGGTTAGCACGTTTGCCTCTCAGCACTAGGGATTCCCGGTTCGAATCCCCATCTGGTTGGAGTTTCCATGTTCTCCCCGTGTCCACGTGGGTTTCCTCCGGGTTCTCCGGTTTCCTCCCACAGTCCAAAAACATGGATCCAAGGTCAATTGAGTTCTCCAAATTGCCCCATATAGTGTGTGTGTATGTGTGCGTGTCTGTGTGAGTGTGTGCCCAGCGATAGATTGGTGCCCTGTCCTGGGTGTGTCTGCCCAGCACCCGAAACATTCTCCCCTGGATGGGCATGGGGAACCCCCCGCGACCCTAATATAGGACAAAGCGGAAGATAATGAATGAATGAATGAATGAATGAATGAAAAAATAATATTTTAACTTTAAAAGCACATAAACTCTGTAGACCATTTTCTATAATCTTTATGGTTACATTTTTGCGAAAATGTGTCTTGTAAAAAATGATCTTGTTACCATTAGTGTGCCAGGAAAGGTCAATATTATGTTTTTACAACTTTAGAAAATACACTAAAGAAACAGCTAGAGGGTTTTTCATATTTAAGTCCCCCAACAGTGCAGCCGTTCTGTTCATAAAAGGCAAAGCACTCACACACCTGTTCCCCTCAGAGTTGTCCCAGTAAGAATCTTCTGTCAAACCCAGAACCTGACCCGGCACCAACAGCAAAGCCTTTGCAATATATTACAAATTTTCCTTCACCTGTTGTCTTTTAGCTAATACCCAGGGATGTGTATACACACACACACACACACACAGAGAGAGAGAGGCACTTTGTGCTTTCTTTGCATGCTCACAATAAAAAAACACCTAGTGTTAAAAATACTAGGTGTAAAAGTAGATAAAGAAAAAGTAGATATATTCTATGTTATTATTCTAATAAACCTATAAGACATATAATGTACAATAATAATAATAATAATAAAAAAACAATATAATTATTAGTAAGTAGTTGTTTATTTATACATTTAAATTATTTAAATAATTTATATATTTGGTTGTCCAACAATTATTTATTTGTTTTAAATCATTAAATCTGAAATTTGAGTACAAATGAAAAAAAAAAACAATAAGATAAACAATGAAACTCTAACATTCCGTCAGGACTCCACTACTAGCAGAACATAAAAAGTACAACTAGAACAATGGATGTTTTTGGCACTGTGACGCGTAGGACGCAACAGCATTTTTCCTTTTTAATCATGTTGCTTAATCTATGTCACCAGGAGCTATATCTACTTTTTACAGCTTTAATATGCGTGGCGGGTTGCATTAAACGGTGGGTTTTAAATTACAGATTTATTCATCGATGAAGAATCTCACTGTTCCTCCAGCATCTGTGTCAGCAGCGCTCGCACTGCGGATTTAAAGTGGTGGGTCCAATTTTTTGTTTTTTACCAGTTTTACTTGGTCGTAACTAAACTAAATAAGTAAATCCAGTAATTGTTGTAGCTGCAGTGCTTCGGCACAGCCATGGATAAAGATCTGACGACACCTCCAGGAAATTACAAACAACCAAGAAAAGCAGTTAGAGCTAATAAAACACAGCGGTTAAGTAATAAACAAAGTTTGATTGACACAGTGCAGCATGTGACTCCGCCATAACTGACTAGAGCAGCATAATTAAAAGGGGCAGATACTGCAGACTCTACTTAGGTGAGAGGGCTCCCTGGAACAGCATCATTTCAGTGCCACACCCTCTACCAGTGATGAGTTGGGTGAGGAGGTGAAATGCCAGCACAGACTGATCCCAGATCACCAACCCAACACCGCCAAACCTGAGATCTACACCTTTATCTACAGGGAATTAATTAAACATAAAAATTAAATAAATGTGTTTTTAATCTACTTTTAAAATTTGATAGTGATTCTGGGTTTTCCTAAGTTGAGGAGCCTTGTGAGAGAACACTCTTTCACCAGTAGTAATTTTATTTATTTTTAGGAGCTAAAAGTAAACCAGCACCTTGGGATCTGAGCTCGCTTATACAGTTTAATCAGCTCAGTGAGAGACTGTGGAGCCTATTTATGTAGTATTTTACAAGTTATCAATAAAATTTTGTACTCAATATGAAACTTAACTGGTAACCAGTGTATGTTTGATAACATAGGACTGATATGATCAAACTTTCTGGTTCTAGTTAAAACCCTAGCTGCAGCATTTTGAACAAGTTGTAATTAATGTAAAGATGGTTAGGACATCCTGTCAGAAGTGAATTACAATAATCTAACCTTGAGGTAATTAAAGCATGAATTAATTTCTCTGCATATTGGAAGGAAAGGATATTTCTTGGCTTTAAAATGTTGCGAATGAAAAAATGCAATTCTAGTAATATTGCTAAAAGGAGAGATACTCGTAAAGGAGAGATACTGTGAGGGTCCTGATCATGGGAAGGGGACTAACAAAGTTTGTTGAGAAACAGATGGACTGGATGGATTGTAGAACTATAAAGTCCAACTATATGATTAGTGGAACTAAAAAAAAACAGTAACTGTAGAACTGAGGAGGTGTGAGAACTGAGGTGTGAGGAGATATATGGCTTTCATTACAATATCAGCAGAAATTTTAATAATGCACTCCTGAGACCTGTGCCATAATTTATCAATCACTATTAACTGTTTCAGCAAATCATAAAGGTTGAGATCAGGAAAAAAAAATAATCATCTAGTATATGTCACGGTAGTCTACCTCGGAATAAAGCGGATGCGCATAGGAAGCGCAGAGCCGCCGCGTTTACACGCGCTGAAGGGAGCCAGGCATGCAGGTAGCAGAGAACGGGTTTATTTAAAGGTGCAGTAACACCAAAAAACATGAGGTAAAAACAGACTAGTGACAAACACTACGACCAGCACCGAGGATGAGAAACTACGGAAATAAACACAAAAAAACACCCGACCACGTGCACAAGACAAACCAATGAAAATAAGGAGTTAATTAACTAAAAACACATGAACGTTAATTAACTCAACTGAAAGGAACGAAACACAGAACAGGTGACAGGTGCCCTAGGCACCTGTTACAGTATACAAATAAATAATTGTGAAATGTTTAACTATATGACATTTTTTTTACTGTAAGGAATTTAATATTATTAAAATAATTAGTTGCTATGGGCAAGTGTATGCATAATACTTCAACTTTTCCAGAAAACAAGAGCATAAATATTTAATTACTATAGAGTTACTGTCACACCTGCTCCCCCTAGTGCCACTTTTGCTACAACTGGTGTGTGTCTGTGGGCAGTCTCGCGCAGAGGGGCTTGAGTTCAGGTTCAGCCACTAAGCATGTTTCATTTGTTAATGCAACAACTATTTCTACTGTATGTTAAATTAACTTTCTTGGACAAATGCAAGATTTCAACTACTGCTTTACTGGACTCTGGGGCTGATGGGAACTTTCTTGATTCCACTTTTGCTGATAAGTTGGGTATTCCCAACGCTGACGTGGTTCCACCAATCAGTACTTGGTCGACTGGGAGGGTTTTGGCACAGAGAAACGCAGTTGGGTAGCGAGTACTGACATATTGTATATCAAACTCATTGATGATTTTCACGCCAGTCATCCCGAGAGGCCTGCACCTCGTGGCCGAGTTTGGCTGCGTTGTCGAGGTAAGTCCATTTCCTCTACTCCGCGGTCTCCGCTGATAGGGGAGGTGTTGTTACACCTGCTCCCCCTAGTGCTACTTCTGCTACACCTGGTGGTGTGACTGTAGACTCTGTCTCGCTCCAAATCATCGGAAATTAATTTGAAATTATCTGCTGTAAAAAAGACAATGTGAGTAAACCTGAAGAAATTCATTTTAAATGTGTTTTGATTAATAATGTCGTATAAGGATTAAGAATTTATTTTTCTGTAGACTTTGTATGACTTTTGTTTACATCCACATGCATCAATGACATAGTTATACCAATTGTTGTGTTATTCATACTGATTTTCATAAACCTGTCAAAGCAAAGAAATAAACTCTGCTGAAAAACACACGTTTTGCTTTCTCTCTATGAATAAAACCAAGGTAAGCATCCAACTGAATCTACTTTCATTAAAAACATCTTAAAAACTTACATTTAATAGAATGGAGAAAATATACAGTTTTATTAACCACCAAATGCACAGTTTTTCCTTTGTTTTTGTTTGTTTTCAAACATGATCATGCAAGAAATTATGAATGACTACATTATTTTACATCTCAGGTTTTTATCGATATGTTTAGAGTTAAAACTTAAGTGTGTGTTCAGTTTAGTTATATCTAATTTCCTGTGTATCAGACTCCTACTTTGCTTTTCCTGCTGCAGTCTAGTGGTAGCTACAAGTCCCAGTTACAACCTTGATTATACATGAAACACTACTTTTCACAAGTCCAGATATGGAGTTCTGCACTGAGAGACCATAATACCATCAGCAAAAAGACCCTAATCCAGTCTCCCTTTTAAAACAAACAACCAGCTGACTCTGTCAACCTAGATGAACACCTTAAAGGTTGAAGCACAAATGTCCCCGGGTGGTTTGTTGGCATTTGGCCTTGGGACCCCTATTCAACAATGACTAAATGAATAATAAGTAGCATTGTATATTGTTTATTGTATTGGAGTTTAAATTCTGGACAGCTCATACCATTCCCCTGACATTAAAGGTTTCAAATGATAGGATCACAGGAATACAATTTAGTATCTCCAATTTATATATGAGCATGCTTTTGAATGATAAGTGAAACCCAGACAGAGAATAGGAAGACATGCAGACTTCCAACCCCAAAATATTTGTCCACTCCACCCAGAAATTAATCTTAGGACCATCCCAGTGTACAAGTCTGAACACCTAAAACTGATAACCTAAATCCCAGGTGGTAGTGGATGGAGCATGGGTATGAATGATGTGTAAAGGACACGGAAAGAGGGTCAAGAACTGATTTCTATTACTGAAAAATTTGCACGGTTTGAATTGTTTTTATATTAGTTCTGTGTGTTTGTGTAATATGGAAACATTTAACTCTGGTTTTTCTAGGGAACGTCAGAAGGTCAGTGTTAAATAGAGTGCAAATCAATCACAGACAGTCTTCACACCCTCTTTGCCTTCTCTTAGTCTCTTGCTTTCCCCAAAGGGGACTTGTGTGGCTTTTCTCTCTGTCTCTTTCTCATCCCTCAGCAGAAGCCAAAGTCAGAATTCAGGTGAATAAAAATATCTCTCATTATCTCTCATTGTTTACTGAGTCTCCTCAGTCTTTTTTACTTTGTTTATTATTTTGACGAAGTTTAGTGAATGAGTAAAGAATTTTATTAGTATATTAATTACCAAATAAATGCACTTGGTTTTTCCACAATAACAGACTGCAATCCATCTGTTCTTGAGTATACACACCCAGCACTGCAATAATACTAACATGGTGGTGGTGGGTTACTGTTAAAGCTGTGCTGCTAGAACTATTTAGCACCTCATTGAAACTGCTGGACTGAAAATACTCCACATAAAAAATGTCCAGCCACTAGCATTCTGTAGCCAGCATCCAGTCAGCCCTGATACAGGATAAGAGGATAAACTGTGCAACAACAGATAAGCTGTAATTTTACATCACAAGATGTAATCACAAGCAAAATACAGATATGTAACAGAGTGTACAAAGTGGGCACAGCAAATATCAGTACTGTCTGATCCAATCATATCAGCACAACACAAGTTTACACACTACCACAAAATACAGGAAGCACCCTGTACAGGTTACCAGTTCATCGCAAATTTGATAAACAAATTAGTTCATTCACAACAGAGGGGCAAATAAAAAAATTCAATTCACCTACTAACATAAGTTTGGATTTTGGGAGAAATACAATGTGCAGAAATCAAACCCATACAGAACCCATACAGGGTGACGACAGTCAGTGTGTAGATGTGCACGTGCACTGTCTAGTTCTGTTAAACTAAAACTACTAAACTAAGTGTTATTTAACTAAGTGTTATTCTAAGTGTTTATTTAATTTGTCTTAACTATTTAGCTTCTTTACTGTTACTACATAGCATTTATTTCGCTTTTTTTTCTCCTGCACATACCTCCTACCACTTACCCAACTACATTTACTACCCGCTTTTTTTTTTAAATAATAGCATACTTAAAAAAGAACCGTCCCCTGATCTGTTTCTCCGGATTCAACTGTTAATCGGATTTTATTGGATTCGACACTGATCTTCACAAACCGCATTGTGCGAACCTCCAGGACTCAATCTCAATCCGAAGCTAAGTCCAACTCTTATTTATACATTTAGTTTGTTTTGATTGCATAAAATATTAACTTTGGTTACATAACCACTTATTTCCTTACAACAACGTACTTAATATATAGTTAGATTAAGTGTTTTATTTAATAATTTGTAATTTTTTATCCTTTATTACTTAATCTGATAATTTATTGATAACTTTACAGCTATTTCACAATTATATTTAGCAGTAATATTTATTTTTATTCTAGTATATCAGCCAGATTTACTAGAGTTGGATCTCCACGAGTGAGTCTCCATAATCCAGCTGCTGCTACTGCTTTGTCTCATCATCAGCTGTAAAAGGAGGACGTAACGTTACATCTCTAGCCACCCGAAGCTAAGTTTATATCTTCATTTATATACAACCTATTCAATGGCACTTGCCCCTTTCTGGTTGTGTGCCCACAGTGCGATATGTATAGGCATTCTTCCTCCATCACTAATGACTCACCCACTGAGAGACCGGTTGCTAAAAGTGCTCAGGTTATTGGTGACTCCCAGCTCAGACACATGTGAATAGCTACCCCCTTAGAGACTCCAGCTACCTACGATTTAGAAATTGATATTGATCCAGTCATTAAACCACAATATAATATGAAGCGCACCAACATTCCATCTACTGCTGCTTCATTCCTACATTTAACTGAATTAAATATTAAACCAGCATCAGGACCCGATGAACTTGAAAACACAGACTCGTTCCATGGTTTATTGATCAAACATGCGCTCTAAAACAAACCACTAGAACCATGGAGCGTACCACTGCCAAATTAACTTGAAGTACTACTACATCATAATTACAGATTCACTTACAGTTCAGCAGCAATGATTTTATGAATTTCTTTAGTGATAAAATTTAAAACATGAGACTTAAATCATGTAACGCATCGTGTAGCGTAATCAATAATCAACTCTCACCGGTTACTGAAAAATCTAGTGGTAGAGAAAATAATATGATACAAGAGTTAAATACCTTTAACCCCATATCTAAAAAAGCCTACAAACCTGCTTAAAGACCTCCTGCCAATTATTACAGAGCCTTTAATAAGCATGATCCATTCATCACTTAAAATAGGCTTTGTCCCCAAAAATTTGAAGTGTGTCGTCATTAAACCATTACTTAAAAAACCTAATTTGGATCCTTTAATACTGTCCAACTATAGACCAATATCAAACCTTCCTTTTTGTCTCTAAAATCCTAGAAAAAATTGTGTTCAACCAGCTGAATCGCCATCTTCTAGCTAATAACATTCATGAAGTTTATCAGTCAGGTTTTAGGTCTCACCATAGCACTGTGACAGCCTTTATTAAAGTAGTTAATGACTTATTAATAACCTCTGATAATAACCAAATCTCTTTTCTTGTCTTAATTGATCTTAGTGCAGCATTTGACACTATAGACCATAACGTCTTGGTTGACAGTTCAGAAAAGATTTTAAGAAGCACATTAACATTCATTCATTCATTATCTCCCGCTTTATCCTCTATAAGGGTCACGGTGGGGTTCCCCATGCCCAACCAGGGGAGAACGTCTCGGGCGCTGGGCAGATAGACCCAGGACAGGGCGCCAATCCATCGCTGGGCACACACTAACGGAGGAAACCCACGCAGACACGGGGAGAACATGGAAACTCCACCCAGATGGGGATTCGAACCGGGAATCCCTAGCGCTGAGAGGCGAACGTGCTAACCACTAAGCCACCGTGCCGCACACGTTAACAATATTACTAATATTGCATTTTTCACCTTCGTAACATTTCGAAGCTAAGAAATCACTAGAACCAGAAAATTTGATCATATCAGTCCTGTGTACACTGACTACTAGTTAAGTTTCGTGTTGAGTACAAAATTTTATTGATAACATAAAATTCTATCTAATCAGGCTCCACATTATCTGAGTGAGCTGATTCAATTCTATAAGCCAACACGTGAGCTCAGATCTCTAGGTGCTGGTTTACTTTTAGCTCCTAGAATAAATAAAATTACTGCTGGTAGAAGAGCGTTCTCCCACAAGGCTCCTCAACTTTGAAATAGCCTTCCAGTTACTGTTCGCAACTCAGAATCACTATTGATCATTAAAAGTAGATTAAAAACACATTTATTTAATTTTGCATTTAACTCCCTGTAGATAAAGGTGTAGATCTCAGGCTTGGCGTTTCACCTCTTCACCCACCTCATCATTAATAGGTGGTGTGGCACTGAAATGATGCTGTTCCTGGAATGCCGAAATCACATGATGCACTGTGCCAATCAATTACTTATTAATTAACAGCTCTAACTGCTTTCTTGTCTTTTTTTTTGAGGTGTTGCCGGTTTTCTGGAGGTTCTGCCGAAGCACTGTGGCTACAATTACTGGATGGAACCTGGATATTAATTGCACTGACGGCCCTCAATGGGCTTGCATATAGTTTTCCAGTTGTTAAGAGTTTTTCAATTTGTTTAATACTGTCACCTGATTTCAACACAATCTGTCCTACACTATTAATGCTGCCTGGCCCCTCAAGGAGGATGATTTCCACACAAAAATCACTACAGTCTGCTCAAACCAGAAGTCGAACGATGGACCTTTCACTGTGCACTATCATAGCTTTTAAGCTAAGCTTTTAAGTTTCCTCTTAATTTTTTTATTAAATTGTATACACATTAGCAGAACACACAAGTATGTATTTGCATAAAGTTTTATAAATACTTTAGTGAATTGTAATGGCAATGAGCTAGAATCTGTCTCAAGCTTGTATTGACACCCATTTCATACTTTATGTGTGCACATGCATTTGATGCTGCAGCGGGGAGATTGTTAGAAGTTCATGATGTAAGAGAATACTGTAGGCATATAACATAGTTTTAGCAGATTACAGCCCTAAATGTAAGAATTAGATTAACAGTGGGCCAGACCAGGTTTAAATAGTCAAAATGCTTAAATAGTCAGCCACCCCAAGGCTTAGGAGTAGGAGGCACCTAGCCTGAAGTGGACTATTCACCTCTCTGATCCTCTTGGATTGCTTTGGAGGATTACGGAAATCTGTTGCTGCAGGATATAAATTACTTCGCCTTGTGAGTGTTTGTCTGTGTGTGGCTGTGGATCTGCTGTTACAGAACCATTCAGATATTTTTTTTCCTGTGTCCTGTGTCCTGATAGTTTTTTTGCTGCTCGAATATAAAGAATCATTCAGTTAAGTAAATTAATGCATAACATTCTGTATGGAACAAACAGTTAGGGCACCTAAACATTACACCTACAACAGCTTACATGACTTTCAATTATATTGGTCTCCCACTTTTGCCCACTGGTGTTTAATGAGGGGACCTTGCGCACAGTCTACATTATAGTTCATGACAAATTCACATGTGATAGAAAGCAAAATTAATAATTTAGTTTAAAAGTGTTTTAGAATTTATGTACTAGACAAAGGATTGTTTACCATTTACATTTTTTATGTACTAGACAAAGGATTGTTTACCATTTACATTATTTTCTTTTGAATGAAATCCTGTTTTCTTCATCTTTACAATGTTTACTTCTGTGTTAAAATAGATAAAACATGCAAACTGTTACTTACATAATGAAAATTATATACAGTATAAGCCCTCTGGATAGCTGGTGATATAGGTTGTACAGTATGGGGATAGGTTATCGGTTACTGTTCAATTTAATATACAGCATATAAACATATATACTGAACAAATATATATATAATATATATAAGACTTGTGTTAGCGTGTGTTTCTCCTTTACAGAGATAATCCTTCCACCTCACAGTTGTGGCATATATAAAGATGCTGGTTAGACAGCAGGATTATTGCACAGGTGTGCCTTAGGTTGGCCACAATTAAAGATCAATCTAAAATGTGCAGATTGAAAAGTGTTGATCATTTCATACGCCATCAAATATAAGCATTTGCCCACTCAAATCGGTTACAAAGACAAACTGAAGTCAGGTAGAGACCCTGATCAGGACAACAAGCATCCCGATGAGCTTCCCTGAGATGGTTTCTGACTGTGCAGAAATTCTTTGGTTATGCAAATCAATTGTTCGAGCAGCTGTCCTGGTGTCTGATCTGTGGTTGTGGGGTCAGTTGAATTTACTGCCAAATTTCCAAAAATTCTATTTGCACTGGTAGCGACAGGGTTGATTTCTAAACACTACAGTAACAGATTTCAGCTGTTTTTTGGCCTTTTATCATTTATTTTGATGTGCGGTACTTGTGTTGTTACAGACATCCTGTGAAAACACAATTAGACTCAACTCAATTAGACTCGTAAATATCTAAACACTGTTCCTTTTTGTCATGTCCAAGCCTTAACCTAATATAAACAATATCGCCTCAGGTCATTAATTCTCCAATTAATGGAGATCTGGGAAAGCAGAAGAACAAAACATTATTTCAAATTCATAAAAACTACTCAACAATCAAAGCCTTCATTTTGTTTAAAAACACTTAAAATCAATATTAGATACACACAGTAAGTTGCACGTAAACCACACGTCTGTGAACAGGGGATCAAATTAACTGCTACTAGGGCATGGCAGATCCCATCTGCCAACATGTGGAAATTTTAAAAATTGTGTAAATAAAACCCTTTCCTGAGCCTGTGAAATCCTTTTTCATTGCCATCAAAGCTAATGTGGAAAGTCCATATGTAGTTCTGGCATAATTTTAAATTGCCTGAAAATATTCATTTATCAAAATATTCTCCAATCAGAAGGCATGAATATGCTATCAGGTCCTTCAAGGCCGAAAATACCTGAATCACAGACTGATGTTAATTATATTACGTCCATGAATTCTTATTAAATAATTCCAAGTTATCTGTGTGGCTAGACTTGTGACTTAACTTGGACTTGTATTTTGTTACTTGTAAAAATCTCTGACATACACACACATATGAATGTT
Organism: Corydoras sp. C115; assembly: GCA_019802505.1. Taxonomy (NCBI): domain Eukaryota; kingdom Metazoa; phylum Chordata; class Actinopteri; order Siluriformes; family Callichthyidae; genus Corydoras; species Corydoras sp. C115. Next base: position 989,195 of record JAFMOC010000071.1, read on the forward strand.
TGTATACTTTTTGGATTTTAGTAACCTTTCAATGTTCCTGATATTATCCTTTTTGTCAGCATGATCTATCAAAATCATCTATTACAAATCTGATAAACTGAAGGACAAGGATGGGTCATGCTACACATAACTTAATTTTACATTAGATCATCCCTTGTCTCTGGCTTAAACCCAACTAGTAACATTAGTTTCCTGTTTATAGCTTTGCTTTTACTCTTATCATCTTTCTGTGAGGTAAGTGAAACCTGTCCTTCACAAAACTTCACACTTACACAAGTGTTGTCACATTTAAACACACACTCACAAACACACACACACACACACACACACACACACACACACACACACACACACACACACACACACAACCCAGGTGCAGATTCTGACAGGATGTAAATTAAATGTAGAGTATTAAAAGAACTGTACCAAATTTCCATATGAAGTGTAAACCATGTATATTTTATTATTATTTTATTAAAATTGATTAAATATTACATTAATTAATAAAATAATTTTATATAACTTATATGAACATATAACAAGGTTTTATAATGTCATGACAGTAAGAACTAGTTAATAATAACAGATGTGCATTGTTTGTATTGTCATATTTTTAGAGCTTTTTTTAACATTATTAGATTAAAATCTATTAATTACTCACTTAAATATTTTGTTTTAATGTGCTGGAACAGTTGACATTACAAACATGAATTAAAAAGTAGGTCTAATTTCAGCAACTTCTACAGAATAATTTATGTTAATTTTGTGGAGTATTAGAACAATTTTTGTTCTAAAACATACATTTTTACAGTTATTGTTGAAATTTGATATTTCATTAAATACACAACAAATGAAAAAAACAAGGTAAAAAAACACAAATAATATAAAATGTTAACCTAAAATGCAACATTAGTTCAAAAAGCTGTGTAAAAGAAAAAAATGCCTATTTTCCAGGAATATATCTCAAATGCAGTTCAAAACCTGTCAGCTCAAAACCGGACATATGTATTTGAATCAGAATTTAGTATATTTATAAATTCATAATTCATAAATTTTGCAATGCTTTTTTAAAAAACTTGTGAAGTGGTGACATTTTCTTTTAAAAACACAGATTTGAAAACTACAACTTGCAATTTTCTGATTTTAATAATTAAGATGTAAAAAATTTATCAGAAATACAGATATCAGAAAAACAAAGCTTTAGGTGAAAGTACCAGACTTCCCAGGAAAAGGAAAGCTATCAGACATCATTATTGTGTATGTAAAAATGTAATTTTTCAGCATTTCTCCACCTCACTTTTTTGCCATACTAGCAATAAAAGACAGACAAAAAATTATAACCCTCATAAGTGTAGGTCTGTCCTATATAGAAACTGCAAAGAAATTCAAGGTGTCAGTAAGTATAGTTTCCAATAGCATGCAAACACATTGGGAACTGCTAAACCTCAACAGTAAGAAATCTCATAAACCAAAGGCCACAAGAAAATCATCAAGAAAAATCTTCCAGGTGTTAAAATCTATGTAATACATTTAATATATGTAGCCATATTACATATATTAAATGTATAGCATAGATTTTAGGTTTTTCCCACTTCTAGCAGCCCTTTGCATCTGTGGTGTGCATGCCGCAGGAGCAAACTGGCTGACTCAATGATTATTCCCAGCATCTCACACTAAAATGTGTGCCTCAACTTAGTGCGGTTCTGATGTTAATAGAGCATTCTTCCAAGCACGTACATTTACTGTGCATATCTTATCAGCTTGTTTTTGCAGTAGTTTTATCGTGTTGGCTGCCCTGCATCCTGGGACTGCTGGAGCACATGGCATCCCAGAGGAGTGGCGGTGCAGCAGATCTCACATTGTGGAGCTCTGCTAGAGGAAGTGTTAGTGTGGTTAGTGTGGCATGGGCACGTCCCCTAGTGTCTCAGCACATTTAATGCAGCTGTTTTGTTTATTATGTTTATTTTTTGTATGGTGTGCATGCTCTCTGAGAAAGAATGTTACTACATTACATAATAAGAGTAGCATGTCCCCTGCAGTATGTTTCTTTTCGTAGGCGTTATGTGTATATCTGAGGTGTCTGTTGGTCTGTAAGGTCTGCACAAGCCTTGACATATTTTGTATTTCTTCTGTTATATTTGTTCATTCATTCATTATCTCCCGCTTTATCCTCTATTAGGGTCGCGGTGGGGTTCCCCATGCCCATCCAGGGGAGAACGTCTCGGGCGCTGGGCAGATAGACCCAGGACAGGGTGCCAATCCATCGCTGGGCTGTTATATTTGTTTGATATAAAATATATATACATTATATAATTTTTTTAAATACATTTCTGATTGTAAAGTGTGTCTGTAAGACCAACTTAAATTGAGATGTCATAAAAATCTGTAGGTGTAATCTGTGCAGGTGCCCATAAAATTTACCATTCACTAAAATGTTAGATTAATAATCCTAAGTGCAAAACTCTGTCAAGCATGAAAATTGAAAAAGGTTAGAGGACATTTTAAAAATATTGCATACATTTAACATTCACTGTTATACAGAGTGTGGTGATTTCCCGTGAAGCACCAAAGTTGCATATTACAAGAAAATATCAGACTGTGGATGTCATGCACATGCAAAATCTGTCTAGAGTCTGCACATTAAATTGCACTGCTCATTCACAGTTCTTAACGAGACATCTCAGAGGAAAACAGAGTTAAAGAGCTTTCCAAAGCATTGCCCATTGGGAAATCAAAGATGGATGGAAAAAACAAATCCACCCAGTAACACAAATGCAGAACAACAGTAGTGAAACCATTAGTCATTTTAAGTTTCAACACAAAATCTCATAATCTCATAAAGCTACAGCTTCGTGTGTTTCAATTCAAGCATATCATGCTGTGTCCTGAAACAGAAAAGCATTCATCCTTGCCCAAATCAAATGTCTGCATGCCATGCTGCCTCCATCTGGATGGCTTTAAAAGGCTGTGTTACTGCAACCAACATGTTTTTGTGCACTCGCAAGTGCACAACAAGGTTGACCTAGAGAAAGTGTTGAACAATTAATAAGTGTGGTTCCGTGCACATAAAAACCTGTAACTTAGTTCACAATCACAAACTGTGTCATTAAATACTTCATTGTAAGAGCACCAATTATCACCTTAGAAACACTTAAAATTGAGTAGAGTGCAAAAGTATACAGGACAAGTGGAAATATATCTATGATTTACCAAAAAAACTTTTAGTGAAAATCAGTCCTAATTTACACAGTCTGCTCTAGACTAAACTATTTTATACAGTTTTGGCCGGTAGATTAAACATAAGTAAAAAGGGTATAACCAGAGTTGATGTTTGTCTCCCAAAAGGCAATTTACTCTAATCTACCTCCTAAATGTGTACAAGTTCATATATTTTTCCAAATAGTGAATTAACATACCTTATCTGGTGCCAGCCAACTGAGAAACATTGTACCCCAAATGTAAAGGGACATTTTATTCTGATAGTGTGAAGAGTAATTGCACTGGAACCGTTAACATGTGCAGTATTGCTCGATAACAGTATAGTCATCAACTGTAAAACTATTCATGTTTGCAGCAACAAATGGTAGCAATTAAAATTAGATAGATGAAATTCTCAGATTTTATTAAGTAACTTGTAAAAGAGAACTAATAAATAATGTTTGTGGAAATATTGTATTAAAGCTCTAATCATAGTCCTATCTATGCTTTTAAGGGATAGAAATGCAAACTTCACAAAGGGCCTGAATGTTGGTCATGAATCCTACATTTTTCCAAAATGAATCCAAAAGTTTTTCACATGGTACATGTTTTAAACACTGTCACATATTCTAATATTCAGTCATTTGTTTTTAATACAAATTGTTGCCTAAAGCCTTCACAAAATAAACAAGACTGAGTATTAACTGTCTGAATAATTTTTAAACATTTCATGTCATCATCTTCTGCCTCATCCTCTACTAGAGTCACTGAGGGGTTCCTTATGCCCATCCAGGGGAGAACGGTGGCTTAAATTCATGTTTTTGGACTTTGAGAGGAAACCGTAAAACCAGGAGAAAATCGACGTTGACATGGGGACAACATGAAAACTCCACACAAATCAGGATTTCAATCTGGAGCCCCTTTGGTGAGAGATGGATGTGCTAACCACTACGCCACCATGCTGCCCCCTCTTCAGTAGATATATTTATTTACAAAAGAACTCAGTTAAACAGGTGGGAACATTAAATATTTAGGCAGATATGATGGTTTATTTCTTGAAAAAAAAGGTATGTTGAATATATGTAAAATGAGATTGTTGAAGGTGAGAAAATGTGTGAATTTGAAAAAAAGGAAGATAATAGTATTTTAGAATGTAATATACAAACTTATAATGCATTAATGACACTAATCAACAAGAAAGCTAAAATCATTTGTCAAGTCATTCTTCATCTATTCCTCACTTTACTAACATGTCAGAACAATTGCACCCCCTATTTAGAACGCTGCCCATGGCATGAGCTAACAGTAAGGAGTCAACTAAAATGAAGCATCAGCTGTGCGAAGCAGTGATTTTTTTTTTCTTTTACAGCAAATAGCTGCAATTGACAGTTTATCTCCTCAGTTAACCAATGCACTGGGGCTAATGTAATTTTTGAGTGTTCTTTATGCTTTAAGAACAAGAGCCACAGAAAAAACCTAAATCAGCTGAGGACACACACTTAGTTGAATGCAGAGTGACAGCAAAGAACACTACAAATGGTAGAATATAGATGAGCTATATGGGAAGCCCGATCATCCAAGCTCACTGTGGGATCAAATAACAACTACTGACACATATGCTTACTGCAGCATTTATTGTGCTTGTTAGAGTATCTCTGCTGCTCCCACAAGGTAACAGTTTCAAGGCCTACTCAAACACAACTAAACCCAGAGCTAAGTGGCTTAAAGAATAAATAAAAAAACAGATATAGTTATTCTTGTATTATGTTTGTTTAATTAACCCACAAGTGTTAATGCAGATATATTTTCTAATCGACCCATTGAAATTTGCCAATTCTAAAATAAAACTAACAGCTCAGAGGCTTAGCTTTACAATTTGTAAAATTTAATTGGTCTTAATATAAAATAGGTAAAGTAACTGGAATTTAATAGCTGAAATCCACTGGCTCCTTTGTAAAAAGTCAATACTGGGGTTAAACACTATTGATATGATACAATTTACCATAATCATCTGATAATGTGAACCATACATTTCCATGGTCTACTTAGGGCTTCTTTATGTAAAAGCTTAAACTCTAGCTTTTGAGTGTCTTTAAAATACAAAGACCTTTGTATAAATACAAAGACTTTTCTTGAATACTATATTTGGACACCTTAAAATAATGACATCGTCTGAGTTAGTCTTTAGTCTTTGTAGTAGATTTTGGAGCATGTCTGTGAGAATTTTTGATGAATTTTAAATCAATTATCAATTAAAAGAATTTTATAAGTTTAGACAATAATATTTGAAAGAGTATTTCAAATGTGGATATTCATTTTTTCAAATTTCTCAGTTTCTTAAAATAATTGCCTTTAAATTTACTTAACATGCATATTTAAGTTTAAATATGTTTTAGAAGGCTATTTTTCAAAAAAAATTTTGTTTTGTATTCCATAAAAGTAGGTCACGACTCATTGGCCATGAGAAAATGTGGGTCCCAGACTGGGACCAGTTGAGAAGCACTATTAAAAGAGATTTTTAATATTAAATATCTCTTTAATAGATAAGAAATTTTAAACTTAAGTTGAATCTATGCAGCACCACTGTGTGTGGCGGGGGGATGCATCAGATTTCTGGTGCAGTAAGATGCCACATCAATTATTTACATCATCTCTAACCCAATACCTCTATCCTTTGCCAGCTGCAGCAGAGAAACAGGAGACAGGGAGTGACAGAGAGAGAGGGAGACAGACAGACAGAGACAGACATACAGACACCAAAGTGGGCTAAAATAGAAAAGATGGTGTGACAGCATGAATGAACAAGGTGATTCAGCTCTCACTCTCCTTCTGTTATGCAGATTGCTGTTATGAAGATACAGGATCAATGTCTGACACAGTAGTTGTTGCCATGGTTACAAGCCCTTTGCCCCAACCATTCATAATCATTGCTTTCTTCTAAACACATATTACATTTGGGCATATTCTCCATGTGGCAGTTACTATAGCTACAACCTATTTATGACTAGTATTTTAGAATAAGTCAGAATTTATTGTTGAATTTTTTATGAAATTAGTAGCCATTACTTGACTATTGTATTTATTAAACTTATTCTATACTATAGGTAATATACTGGTCAAGGTCTGGTTACTTTGACGGCTGAGTAGAGAGAATTTATTGTCATGTTTAGATCGAGGTGATTATTCTGCTAAAAGTAACCATTAATAGATGGGTATGTTTAGGTCATGTTTGCCTGGCAAACTTCCAGTGGTACCACTTTCTATTAATCTGGCATTTTATACGTCAAAATTCATAATCTATTATAAGTAGATTATTAAAGTATTCATGAAACTTTTGTCATGAAAACATTTGTCATAATACTGTTAATACATATAATCCTGTTGTACATAGATGTTCAAAATCGCAGTCGTAATATGTTATAACTACATGGCAGGATTGTTTTTTTTTGTTTTTTTTTTGACATTCTTGAATAATAATAGTTGTTTTTCTACATCTAAAGTCTGTAAACAATATATATGATCTTTTATAAGTTATTATGTACTAATATTAAAGTAATCTCCTCTGTAGAGGTAATAACAGTTTACCTTTAATAACACTTTAATGCCTGTAAAGAAGGGGTGTAATGGTACGTTGTGTTCTATGTTAACCGTTTGGTACCGGCCTCATGCCTTAGTATGCACTTTCCCATGCAGAATACAATGTTATGTAATTCACAGAGACCAAAAACAAGGTGGAACTAAAATTGAGACAAGTTCTACTCCCGAGTGTAGCTCAGTTTAAGAGCGGAGCATGGAGCACGAGTGGAAACCTTATATGCAAATGACACACACTACTTTATACAAATGAACCGTGTGGGAGGAGTTTGGGTTCCTGTGATTGACAGCAGCACTGGAGCAGTGCAGGGGCTGGGTTTGTCAGCATTGTGCAGAGGTTGTGAGGTATGTTTTTGGAAACATGCTAATGCATATTGGGCAGAATAATGGAAGAACTTCACTTCACAATACAGTATTGACTCAAAAAAAAAACCTCAAAAAAAAAAAAACATTTGTAATAAAATAAAATTTATTGTGATCTAGGCCTTACACTACTTATCTAGTATCTGACCTTACAAATGTTGCTGTGGATCAATCAATTACTACCGGCATACTCCAAATTGTAAAAGTCTTTTCAGAGAAAGAGTAGCTGATAAACCGGCAAAAAGTAACTAACTTCGGAAAGGATGTTATAAAATATTGAGTAGGTTTAATGTGTAGGTGTCCAAATATTTATTTTACACTTTAATATCACAAACACTTTGGAACGCTTTGTAGTTGTTTGAAAAGTAGGACACTAAAAAAAATTTTTAACCGATAAACCCACCCCACATGAGCGAAGTAAACACAAATTCAAGATTCATTACAGGGACAACACAAGTGAAATGAAAATAAACTAAACTAAACTAAAAACTCTCTGCTCATGGGAAATAATCTGTATTGTGTTATGTCTTCACTTACCATGCCAATGAGTATATCTTCTTTCTCACTGCATTAAGTTTTCAAACTTCTGACTATAACAATTGACTATGTTTAAGCACACTTTTCTGAAATATTTTCACAAGCAGCACACAAGAAAAGGGAGAAGTAAAAAAATGGCAGAGGAAGGGAGGCCCAAAAGAACAGGAAGATGTTGGGATGGGGAGGAAGGAAGTGTGGATGGGTGTCTGCAGTTGGTTGGATTAAAATGTTAAAGTTTGATAGTCTGTGTATATTTGTGAAAAACCTAAAGGGAAACTGTTGACATCTAATCAGAACTTAAGTGATTTATTTAAATAATTATTTAAAATAGATATAAAAATGAGATTTAAAAAGTGTTGTTTAAAACAGTGGACAGGCAAAATGAAGTATTGAAAGGAATTAGTCTGAAACATTTGCAGTATGAATAGTAAAGCTATTGAAACCAGCTATTAATTTATATGAAATGTTTACATTTGATCAAAATAGGTGACATTTAGAAGCTTGTCCTATGTTGCATGCAAACAAAAAGAAGTCGGATATTTGGACCAAATTTGGCTGATTCAGACAGTGACCAGATAATTTCCATATCCATAAAAATTGAATGGAGACCAACAGCACTTGTATTGCTTTTTTATTATTTTTAATTAAAGCAGAATAATTTACAGCTATACAAAATGTATAGTAATGGATGCAGTAAAGAGCTATGGCATTCAGTCAATCAACTTCAGAAACTCAAGCCCTACACTCTGCAGTCTTCAATCAGGACTGTGCAGTGCTGTTTAGATGGTATAAGACTTGCTCAAGCAAGTGTTTCATTGTTTTGCCAATGTCTCCTTTCATGATGAGCAAACTTGTTGATACATTCGTAAAATTCATGACAGGACAACTACAAAAGTAGATGATTAGACACAAGGGCTTGATAATGGTCAACCCTGAACTGACTCACGATTAAGGAAATGCAAAATTAAGGCCGCGCTTGCAGTCTGTCAAAGTGGCCAAAAGAACACTTAAGAATGACAGTTCTACAACTTAACTATAAACTAAACTATGATTGGAAACCAAACTGGATATATATTCTAGGAAACTGGCAAATATTCTAGGAAATTAAAAATGTTTTCTCTGGCATAAGTCAATACATATCACTATTTTGCAGGACAAAGGACAAATCTCTTTGATGCCAAAAACAAATTATATAAATATCAAAGTGTGAATCAGGAATCTTATGAAGGCTTTGTTTATACAGCACAATAACCTTTGCAACACACTTGGGATGAAAACAAGCTTTGTCCAATATTCCGATAACATGGTTAAGTAAAATCAATATTTGTTGTCTATAATGTAATAGCACAGTCTATTAAAACAAAAATATCATCTTAATATGTATTCAGTGTTTACATGAGTAGTTTCTTTTTAAATTAATGAATTTAACATGATGATATAAGGTGGTATCATTGTGGTGGTATTAAGTATCAAACAATGTACTTCGGGGCCTTGGAACCAATTCACACAATCACACTGTGACGTGCACTGTGATCAGTTTCAAAGAAAAGAAATGAGTGCAATTATAAGGTTAACGTCTGTAAAACTTTAAGAATATAGTCTACTGTAAAAATATTAGGCACGGTGGCTTAGTGGTTAGCACCTTCGCCTCTCAGCACTAGGGAATCCCGGTTCGAATCCCAATCTGAGTGGAGTTTCCATGTTATCCCTGTGTCCGTTTGGTTTTCCTCCGGGTTCTCCTACCACAGTCCAAAAACATGTATCAAGGTCAATTGAATTCTCCAAATTACTCCATATAGAATGTATCTGTGTGTGTTTGCCTGTGTGAGTGAGTGTGTGCCCAGTGATAGATTGGCACCCTGTCCTGGGTGTATCTGCCCAGCGCCGGAAACATTCTACCCTGGATGGGCATGGGGAACAACTCTCGTGACCCTAGCAGAAAATAATGGATGGATGTAAAAAATATTATGTAAATAAAGTATATAAATGAAGATGATTGAAAAAAAAACACACTGTAAAAATGTCCTTTTGACAATACCAAAATTCAGATGTTTTGCCATAATGCACTACACCACATTTAGCAAAATAAAACAAAGAAAGCATATTGATGCAGAATACCATACCAACTGTCAAACACTGTGATGGATGGGTGGGCTCAAACTCCTTTGTATACTATGGCATTCTGGAGTCAAATGAAAAACCAGAAACCTAATAAATTAAGCTCGGCCAAAACTGGTTTGTGCAGCATGACAATGATCCCAAGCACTTCATCTAATCTATAATAGAATGGCTGAAAATAAATAAAAAAAACAACAATGCAATGTTGTAGTCAATGTCTAGATCACAACCCTATTAAAATGTTCTGGCAGGATTGTGCACAAACAAAAGCCCACAAACTTCAATAAACCTCAACAAAGGAATGTTTAATTTCAACCCAGAATGAAAGACTAATAAAGTCATACAGAAAATGCATATTTCAAGTTATTCACATTATTGCTGCCAAATATTATTCTACAAGCTGCTAATCCATGGAGCATACTTAGTTTTTTAAGTTTTTAAGATTTTCTTCAGCGTTGTGGCCCAAAGACTGTCTACATTCCTGCTGAAAAATGAGTTTGTTGATACCTCAATACAAAAGGCTGGTTTCTCTGGATGTCTCGAACACGCAAGCATCATCTGGCACCAACTTCAGTCCTCCAATAGGGAAAAGAAGGATCTACATGTGGTGTTTCATCTACATGTGGGACTTAGCCAATGCTTTTGGATCAGTGCCTCATAGAATTCTGTGGTCAGCCTTAGCTTTCTTTCAAGTCCCTAACAAAATCACGAACCTAGTCCGGGCCTACTTCCGCGACATCCAATTCTATATGACATTGCATGAGAGCACTACAGACTGGCAGCAGCTGGAACCTGGTATAATGGCAGGATGCACCATATCTCCTCTGGCATTCACCCTGGCTATGGAGGTGATTATAAGGGCTTTGGCATGGGTCGTTGGAGGGGATCGTGTGGATGGAGGCCTACGCCTTCCCCCAATCAGCGCATACATGGACGACATGACCATCATAACAACTACAAAACCATGCAGAAAACAGCTGCTGGAGAAGCTTCAAAGTAACATATCGTGGGTAGGAATGAAGATCAAACCTTGCAAGTCAAGGAGCATTTCCGTGGTCAAAAGGCCAAATTACTAATGCCATTTTCACCATCATTGATGAGCCAATACCTACAATCCTACAGAAATCAATTAAAAGTCTTGGACGCTGTTACATTGCTACCCTTAAAGACACGGAACAAATTGAACAGCTCAGACAGGATACCATTAGCAGCTTGAAACAAATGAACAACACTGGCCTTCCAGGGAAATTTAAGCTATGGTGCTTCCAGTTTGGGTTGTTGCCCCGCCTCATGTGGTGATCACTATCTATGAAGTCACCTAATCACACATCAGCTGACTGGAAAGATTGGTGAATGCTCAAGTAAGGAGGTGGCTCGCGCTGCCAAGATGCATGAGCAGCATAGGGCTGTATGTTGATGGGCCACTCTCCCTACCAATATCAAGCTTGATGGAAGAATTTAAGTGTGCTAAGACACGACTGGAGATGACCCTGTCTGAGTCTCAGGACCCTGTACTACCCCAGCCTTGAGAACTGGTAAGAAGTGGACATCAAAGGTAGCAGTAGCAGATGCAAGGGAGGCTCTCAGACATAGTTGACCATGTGCAACAGGGTAGGGGGGGGGGTTGGCCTTGGAGTGATGGCACCTACCTGGGGGAAAGCTCCAGCAGAGCGTCGTTGCATGGTGATGGAGGAGATTCAAAGGCAAAAGGAAGCATCCAGGTGTGCCAGAGCAGTCAGACAGCCGCAGCAAGGACGGTGGATGAGATGGAATGGTATTTCCAAAAAGAAAATCTGCAAGACCTCCCTTTCTCAAGGCAGACATACCTGGCGCCACAATCAAGTGCTGCGTTGTCTTGCCTCGGCCATAGAAGAGAAAAGAACTGCCACAAATGCTGCTCCACTTAATGTGCATCAAGTCCAAACCTCAACAGCCTTCATCTGGGAGGGTGAAAGGCAACCAACCAGAGCCCATCCCACAATTTCAAGCCTCATTGGTACTGCCAGGGACTGGCAATTGCGGGTCGATTTTGACAAGAGCCTAGTATTTCCATCTAACATTGCTGTGTCAAGCTTGCGCCCAGACCTGGTTTTGTGATCCAACTCCTGCTGCCGTGTTTACATCATCAAGCTCACGGTGCCCTGGGAGGAAGCCGTTGATGAGGCCTATGAAAGGAAAAGGTTGCGATATTCTGACCTTGCAGCCCAGGCAGAAGAGCGGGGATGGACAGTGCGGGTGTGTCCAGTGGAGGTAGGCTGTAGGGGGTTTGTGGCTAACTCCACCATAAGGCTCCTGAAAGAGGTCGGTGTCAAATGGCAAGTTCAAAGGAGAACAATCAAAGAGCTTGCCACCACAGCTGAGAGAAGTAGTCACTGGCTGTGGTTGCGAAGAAAGGAAATGTCATGGGCGGCAAAGTGACCACCCAGTTCCTATGTGACACACACCCAGGTCTGATCAGCCTGGGGTGGGCCTGCCACAGAGGAGGGTGTCTTGAGTTTAAATGGCCGAAACACCTAAACATTCTGGGGTACACCACTGACGATGTGTCACGTAGAGTAACATCACTGAGTGGTCACTGATTTGTTATAGTTCTCAACTGTACTACTTGGGATTGAAACATCAAGTCCTTTTACGTAACCTATTGTAGGTACTTATATTTCAAATGAAGCAGATAAATAAAATTACTGATGAGAAAAGAGACCTAATTAGCACGAGTACATGGCTTCATCTGCCATATTAAAATGTGCATGGCTGCTGGGCCCAAAGAAAGGTAGGAGTGTGTGTGTGTGTCTGTCTGTGTGTGTAGTGTTCCAGGGATATTCAAAACAGATAATATATTAGTTCCAACAAAAAAGATCAATGAAATTAAGTTGTGGTTATAACAATGTGAGCAAAGATCAAGGTAAATATTATAATATTTCCATCACTTGAAACTCTCACAGTTTGCCAACAGGGAACCAACTTTAGTGGACCTTGGAATCGAACCCACAACCTTTAAATTGATAGTTTCAAACCATAACCACAACCCAATTATACCATACCTGGTATAGTAAACCCACAGAGATGCAAAGAGAACATGCTAAATCCACAAGCATGCTGTCATGCCTGCATATAAAATCCACTACACATTTACTGTAAAGTTACAGTGCCATACTTCCACTCTGTAACCTTTGAGCAAACATTTTTTATAAACCAGTCATTTATTGTCATATTTTTTGCTTTTTTTGTTGAGAGCTGAGAGAGAGGACAGACTGGTTTAAACTATTTTGTGGAACAGCAAAAAAGGCAGTTTAAATGTGTCTTAAGCACATACAGTGACTGATGTGCATGCAAATGATATCTTTAATCAATTATTTAGATCAGGGGTGCCCAATACGTCGATCAGGGGTGTTAGGTAGATCGCGATGGATGTTTGAAAAAAAACATTTATCATGTATCAACGCGTTTTTTACAGCACAGTATCAGAAGCACTTGTACAAATTCACACACACACACACACACACACATTCACATACACAACATGATTCATTCTGAATCACGATCTCTATCACTGTGCAAGTGAGCAGTCTGCCCCCCCCATCTCTCTCGATGTTCTAAAAACCGGCACGTGGCCATGCCTCTGTGCCTAAATCCGAAGCACTGCCTCGCGAATCATCTACATTAGATAGTTTCTGTTTGTGTTTTTGTACTTTATTTGACTGACAAGAAGAGTGAAGGACTACGCGCCAAAAGAACTAAAATGTACCATTTTAATTTAGAGTTTACAATGTCAAACTTAAAATGCATTTGCCAAGTAGCCATTGCACTTCCATTGTGGTTGGTCATTTGGGTGTACTAAAACCAAGTTTTTGCCATGCTACAGTATGTGCTGAAATGTGTCTAATAAAAGAGCAATTTCTGTGAAAATGGCAATCTTTTCTATGCTGATTCGACAATACTAACATCCATCCATCCATTATCTTCCGCTTTATCCTCTACTAGGGTCGTGCGGGGGTGGGGTGTCTTCTCCCATCCAAGGGAGAATCCGGAGGAAACACATGCGGACATGGCGAGAACTTGGTAGAACCCTGGTAGATCTCGATGACCTGTCCAATGGACTTACACTACATACACTAAAATACAAGCTTTAGGCATCACATCATCTATCCATTTTTCACTTTATGATCTACTAGGTAATCCCTAGTGCTGAGTGGCAAATGTGCTAACCACTCAGCCACCATGCCGCCCACATTATCTACAATACAATTTTTGTCAAATAAAAAATATTTGGTTACATATGCATTGTAAAATGATTTTCAGTTTGCTTCAAATTGTATTCTGCACTTTTTTCAGTAAGTGACCATGCATGAAATTGTGAGTAGCCATTGTCTTCATAAAAGGCAATAATGCTACTGAAAAGAAATGAGTGCTTTGTTTAGCACTCACATGTCCCATATGACTAATATTTTCATTTATAATGCAGGGTGCAATTACGCCATGTCACACACTCGGCCTGCTGAGCCATCTGTTTCAAAGCATGAGCAAGAGACGTGCCACTACGGACTGTCTTTTTGGCTTGGCCTGTCTCACTTTCTTGTTGTGCTGACATTTATTCAATCAGATTAATTTCTCTAAATAATAATACTAATAAACCAATGGGCATAATTGAAGTTAGGTTAATAAGACTGATGGCTGTCTGTATCACACCTGTTAACTTACATTCTAATTCAGACACACACACACACACACACACCTGCAGAGTCAATGACCTCCTCGATGACAGGAGGAAGACGCAGTCCGCAGTCCATGGTTGTCGTAGCAACGTAAGCAGGGTAATGGGGGTGGTCAGAAATATCCACACGTGAACTGGTGGTGAAGCAGGAGCTGAGACGACGCTGAGGTAGATATACACAATGGCTCGCCAGGAACCCTAGGCTCCAGACACACTGTGCTGCAATAGTCGCTTCATCCTGACGTGCACACACACAAAATAATCAGACCATGCACATTTCCACATTTAAGCTAAAACTGATGTGAAACAAAATGCTAAATGTCAAGTGAAGGTTCAAGTGTAATAGATGTGCCTCTGTCTATTCTGTCTCTCTGATAATTACAACCTTAAACAATGCACTACATCACAGATTGCCTGGCAGCAATACACATACTCTCTTACACATACACAATCAAACATACACACAGCTTTGTTCTACTCACCTATAATGAGATTTGTCTGCGGCTCAGGATTCTAACAGCTAATGCTTCGGCTGCTTGGTGCTCTTTTCCTCTGCTGTTTCCTCTGTATCCTCCTCTTTTCTTTATCCCTCTCTCTGTCCCTCCCCTCAGCTCATGTGCTCACTCTTCCTATCCATATTCACTGCTCAACCCTCATTTGTAAGTTCCATTCTCTTGTCTCTTTTCAACAAAAGCCGTTCATCTCTAAATTTCTTCATTACAGTGTTGGTCTAAAACCATGTCACTATAGTGACACATTTTTTCAACGCCAAAAAAAACCCTCTGAAAATAAATAAACACAACAACCTGCAACCTTTTTAATAATAGTCCATCCATCCATTATCTTCCACTTTATCCTCTACTAGGGTCGCGCTTTTTAATAATAGTTATTATAATAATCATATAAATTCTAAAAAAAGCATGTGTGTTCACACCGCTGCTTCGATTACCTCAGCATTAGACATACCTACTTTTTGGAACCCTTCAGAAGCTTATGTACTATAACCATTAGTATATTTGTGTATATATGCTATATGGTACGGGCCTTGCGGTTCACGGTCGTTTAAAATTAAGAGACGGGCTCTACACCCGAGTGTAGCTCAGTTTAAAGGCAAAGCATGGAGCGCGAGTGGAAACAATATATGCAAATGAAACACTATTTCATTTAAATCAACCGTGTGGGAGGAGTTTGAGTTCCTGTGATTGGCAGTAGCACTGAAACAGTGCGGCGGTTATGAAGTATGTTTGTGGAAACATTTACAACACGCTAATGCATATTGGGCAGAATAATCCACATCAATAACCAAAGCTTATAAAAACAACTATTCTCCGCTATTTCTAACACTTAATTAAGCCTACATTTTTAACGTGTTAGCGTGTGCACGCTTAATCCTCCGCTCCCGGAATGTGAGATCTAATCCATTACTGAAGCAATAAGAATGTACAGTAATTCCCAACAGAGAGTTTATGATCCTTATACCCCGTGATGAAGCGCTGTTATTGCATTAGTGTATTATTTATATAATTTAGTTCATTATAGCCCTGTCCTGGGTGTATTTGCCCAGCGCCCTAGTAGAGGATAAAGCGGAAGATAATGGATGAATAGTTCATTATATAATTTAGTTTAGTAATGGGGTTCCCCATGCCCATCCAGGGGAGAACATTTTGGGCACTGGGCAGATACACCCAGGACAGGTCGCCAATCGATCGCTGGGCACACACTCACTCACACAGTCACACACACAAACACACTCTATAGCACTGTTATTGTATTATTTATATAATTTAGTTTAAGGCTTAATAAACCATTCCCACACTCATATAAACACTTGATTTAAATAAACTCATATAAACACTTTTAAATGTACAGTTTAAACGTACAGTATTACTTTTAAACGTATTTAGTAACATGCTAGTAATTTAGTAAATGCTGCAATTGTAACTTTAGTCCAGTCAGCAAAAGATAACTTTGAAACAGACAAACAGTAACACCAAAAGCTTGGTCTCAAAAACTGTTGGTAGGTGAAAACTGGAATTCACTGGCCAAACGCTACTAAAACATTACTGCTAATAATAGTTATAATTAAGATATTGCAATACAGTGACGAGAAAAGTGATCGGATTATATGTATATGAATGTATTTGCATATACAGCATATATATGCTTCTTATGCTGAAGTGGAGGACCCTGGTTTGATTTACATTTACATTTGGTTATTTAGCAGATGGTGAGCACAGGGTTAATCACAACATCCCTGGATGAATGAAAGTTAAGTGCCTTGCTCAAGGACCTACATTGGTAACTTCAGTGAACCTGGGATTTGAACACACAACCTTCAGATTGATAGCCCAATGCCCTAACCACTGAGCTACGACTCCCACATTTAATAAAATAAGCATTTAATAAAAGTGCTAGACAATAAAAAAAAATCAACTATATATATATATATATATATATATATATTTTTTTTTTTTTTTTTTTTTTTTTTTTTTTTTTTCTTCATTCATTCATTCATTATCTCCCGCTTTATCCTCTATTAGGGTCGCGGTGGGGTTCCCCATGCCCATCCAGGGGAGAACATCTCAGGCGCTTGGCAGATAGACCCAGGACAGGGTGCCAATCCATCGCTGGGCACACACTTACTCACACAGACACAATCTATATGGGGCAATTTTGAGAATTCAATTGACTTGATCCATGTTTTTGGACTGTGGGAGGAAACCGGAGAACCTGGAGGAAACCCACGCAGACACGGGGAGAACATGGAAACTCCACCCAGATGGGGATTCGAACCGGGAATCCCCGGCGAACGTGAACGTGTTAACCACTAAGCCACCGTGCCGCCGTGATGTTTCTCACGTGGCCCTTTTATTTTCTAAACCCATTTTGAAGACAATTTGTTTAATCATTGAATACATTATATTTAGAAAATGTCTTCCTTGTCGTTCCAGGACAATGTTATTAAATGTAAGTTATATAATTAATTCCATGATATTTACTTAACATCGAGAAATTTATTTGTTAACAATGAAAGTCCTAATTGGGAGATTACATGAGAGTGTTTCTGCACTTAGCCATATTAGATTAAATATTTTATCCATCCATTATCTTTTGCTTTATCCTCTATTAGGGTCGCAGGGGGGGTTCCCCATACCCATTCAGGGGAGAACGTTTCGGGCTCTGGGGAGATACACCCAGGACAGGGCGCCAATCTATCGTTGGGCACACACTCACTCACACAGACACACTCTATATGGGGCAATTTGGAGAACTCAATTGACTTGATCCATGTTTTTGGACTGTGGGAGGAAACCAGAGAAACCGAAGGAAAGCCATGTGGACATAGGGAGAACATGGAAACTCCACCCAGATTGGGATTCGAACCAGGAATCCCTAGCGCTGAGAGGGGAATGTGCTAAACACTAAGCCACCATGCCGCTCTAGATCAAATATTAGGAAATGAAAAAGATGACAGTAAAACCAGAACACTTTTCAAGCAGGGCTCTCCATTAAAAATCAGAAGTCAATGGCATAGAGCAAAACAAAAGTTTTGGTACATTTAAGGAAATGGAGAGATATAAAATATATGATATTAAATTCTTTAAAAAATGTTTAAACTCAGCAAAACTTTGGACTTGGAACAATGAATCCTGACTCATTAAGACTGGTAGCAGGTGTAGAGTGGTTAGGTATCATGGTGGTTAGGTAGTTGGGCTATTAAAAAACACAAAGAAAATCTCATGTATTGTTTTATATACATTCATGCATAAATGATGAGTATAGTTCCAAGCTTCAGATAACCACCAAAACCATAACCACTGAGCTACCACACCTTTAAAAGCTTACCAAGCCATGATCAGAAGCAGAAGGTTAAGTCAACAACTGATCAGTACCAGCCTCTTTACTCACAGTCATGCTATTATAAACACATGGAAAATCATTAAATATATTTTTTCTGCTCAGAACCAAGAGGGAACAAGGTTCTTATTTCATCAAATGAACATGCTCTTCACATACACAGGCACCTCGTAACATCAGCCACACTTCTCTGAATCAGACACTCAATATGCTTTAGGGATAAAATAGAGCTATCTCCTAAATGATTAGAGCAACTTTCATCCCAAACACTGCTCATAATTTTCATTCAGATGGCCCAATTTCCACAGGAAAAATAAAGCAAATACCTGCATTACAGCGAGGATTGTTACAGTGATTAAAGATATAAATAGAAAATAAACTGTTATAAAATTATAATGAAACTCACATTTTATATTCGGGTTGATTGTTTAATTTTCAAGTGCATGTCATCTCTAAAGAAAAGAGCTTTAATTCACATTTAATTAACAGTACGTATAATTAACATTTATCCTAGTCATTATAAAATGATTTTATACACCAGACATAAAATAACTCAATTTTAAAATACTAAATATCAAATCGTAATTTAATCGTATAAGATGTTAGTTTCTGGTATTTTATAATAAATCCACTCATTTTTTTTTTAAAACTGGCATATTGTTAACTTTTAGTTGCAGTTTATAGTACTCGTTCCCATAACTTAAAATGTTGCCTATATGTTTTGGAAAGACAAATTATTCATTGAAATTTTATTTCTAACATGGTTATAATTGTTTCCTCCTCATGACTCTTTCATAATATTTGTGCATGTAATGCTGCTGGTGGGAAAGTGCATCAACTCTTCTGACAATGATATTGAGAATAGCCATCTTAGCAGCAGTTTTTTTTTTTTTTTTTTTTTTTTTTTTTGTCTTTCAGGACTCATCCTGGACTGTTTTTATTTAATATAATCACACAAAACCACCCTTTGACATTGCTTGGCTGTCCATTCCCAACATAGGACATGTATAGTTTTCAAGTTTTTAGCGGTGAAGAGGAGCTCATGGTTGCTGGGTGTACATACAAATTTGTGTATGTATGTGTATATATGTATATGTACGTGTACATAAACAGTGGAAAAAAAAAGTTAAAACATTTTAAAGCTTGAAATCGAGATTCTGCAGTTTATTATGACAGTTATGACGTATTGTGTCTTAGCACTTACTTGCTAAAGTTGCTAAACAGTCTTTTGTTTACAACAGCACATGTCTTACATGGTCATCTTTTTTTTATAAGTTTCAAAGCTGCACATATATTTAAAAATCATTAAAAAATGTATGACTAAAGTCACTAAAAGGAGAAATAACTAACCAACTCTCCAGGAAATATCTAAATTAATCAGCTTTGAGCTTTATTGAAAACAACAAGGAGAACCTTGTGTGGGTAACATTTCCAACTCACAACAAGAGGGTTCTGGGTTTGATTCAACAACTTAAGGGATTAACCTCATGCCTGCGTGTGACAGATTCCTCCAACATTCCAAATACTGTTAGGTAAATTCAAGATGCTAAATTATCCTAGCCATCAGAGGTACATATCAGTGCACTCATCTTGCTGGTTCAATCTGGATGATCAAATTTGCAACACTTCACGATGGAACAGCCAAAAGGGAAAAGTGGGAACCTGGTGTAAAATCTTTTAGCAGATAAACTGAATACTACCTATACATTTAATTATAAATTTATTATTTATTTATAAATATTAATTAATGCAAGAACAAGAGCCTTATGATACTGCCAGTTTGAGTAAAATTAGCTTGTGTTTTCAGCACTTCAGTCAGCAGGCAAATATATAAGACAAAAGCTTAAAACATTCAGTAAATGTGTATCGACTTGGTTTAAAAAGGTAGTGCAGTGTTGTAAAACATACCTACTAACCTGACAGGGCATTTCACAGGGACAACCAACCCTGTCTGATAAATTGTGATCAAGTTCTCTTCTGCTGCTAGTGCAATAGCGCCAATGACGAGATGGCCAACGAGGACCCACGGAAAAAGAAAAGCGCAGTGATACACAATAACTCCGTACAAAAAAAATCCAAGGCTGATGATAGCCAGGAAGAGGATGTTCACAGAGAGGGATAATTACAAAAAATTATTTATCAGATGTCACAATGTTGTAACTCCCATCACTGCTCCTCACTGTTTAAAAATTGCTTTCTCCATCATTGAAACGTCTTTCTTATTCTCATTATTAACTTCAGTTCAAACACAGTATTTCATTGATTCTCTTAATCACAGTTTGGGTTGTACTATCTGGGCATTTATTGGGTGAATGGCAAAAAAAAACATCAGCATCAGTCCATCACAAAAAAATACAATATCAATTCACCACAGAAACAAATTACAGAGACGGTAAGAACATACAAACTCACATAAACAAAAAAAGACCATCTTTTTAAAAAAATAAATCCTAGACCCATCTTGCTGTGGGACCAATGCTTTATGTATGAATACATCAAGCTGCCATGCCTCACATTTACCCAGGTTAAGTGTACAGACTGAGGCCAGGGTGGGGGTAAAGCTGGAGATTCAAATGGGCACCTTTGAATATCAGAGTTTGGACCCCTTTCCTACTTTAGGGTTTTAGTGATAGGTTACATCAACGCAGTATCAAAATCGATAAAAAAATGAAATAAAAAACGCTCCACTAATTAATACATAAATCTGGGTTCTTGAAGAATCAATACAACCAAATCATTCAGTTATTAGGGGTAGTGGGATAACATGTTAAGGAAGGTCTTTAAAAGGAGACAATTTTAAATATTTTGATGAATCGTACTTCAGATACAGTAAAAAGAAAAAATTACTGTTGAATTTTTTTTAAGACCACCAAAAAGCCATAAGGGTTGCATAAATGAAATAAATAGCATAATTTCTACTTTTGAAATCATACTATGAGTCCCTCACACATGGACACTAAACACTTGCTAAAGGCTGGTCAGTTTGATGAAGGAGGTGGAGGAGGAGGTGGTGGATAAAACATTGGTCCTAGGTAGGGACTAGGGTTCCAGGGACCAGCGCCCATATAGGGAGGAGGCATTGTGGCATAAGGGGGATAGCCCTGATCCTGGAAGGGCGGAGGAAAAGGGCAAGGAGGGAGCATGTATTCCTGTTGGAACTGAGGGTTCGTGTGATAATTGGCATGGAAGCCACTCTGGAATTTGTGGTACTCAGGCTGCCCACGTGGAGAGTTCCAGTTCTGGCGAGGTTTTCTCCTTGGTGGCTTCTGAAAAGGTGAAGGTCTGCATCCAGATGATTCACTGGCTGATAAGTGAATAAACAGATTTTGACATAACATGAAGAAAAAAACATGTTCATTGATACAACAAAATAGAAGCTGCTGGCTTACCCGAATCAGATTTCTCATGGTTTTGCTGTTGGATTCGTGTCTGTGGTTTTGACTTCTTCTTTGCTAGTCTTTCCTCCTCATCGTCACTGAAATCAAGAGCCTTTACAAGAAGACATTTGAAAATATTATAAAAGACACCTTAATTTTACACTCATTGTTCATTTGTTGTTTGCATTTACCATAAATAGTGCCATTTAATGGTTTGGACACTACTTTCTCCACTTACCATATGGATAGACTTTGTAGTTTTGTACTTACAAACCGTAGTACATCTCGTATTTTTGTTAGGCTCTCGTTGGTTCTCTGTTCTTATTTTGGTGAGGACCATCACAAAACATACAAGTTGGGTGGTGGTTTGTTTATTCATTTATTACTACAATTACAGGCTATAGTCCATCCGTTTTGCTGCATAGTTTATGAGTTCCCTTTAATCTGTTGATCAGGAGTCTTACAATGAAAATAAGATTTGATGATTCTCATCACTAATGTGATACTGACATGGTGCTACTTAATTACTGTATTAACTTCTCTAATGGCTTTTCTTATCTGCTTTATTTTGAGACGTCACCTGCTCCTGATTCACTGCATTGCTAGAATGTTAAAGCAACAACATGGGAAGGGCTTTGGTCCTTACAAGTTTTTTTATTTTATTTTAAAACAAAACAAATACCCAATGAACAACGCCTGTTGCAACTGTTGTTTATAAATACTTTTCTGTAATTTGGCCACTAGATGTCAGTATTTGATTATTTATGAAACCGTTATCCTCAGCAATCTTTAAAAAAAAAACGGCCTACCAAAGATGTGGAAAACACATAAACGCATTTATGTAATGAACTTTGTTTTTTTATTACAGTATGTTAGTAACAGTTTTATAAAAGGTGAAAAAAAGGTGAAAAGGTGAGTCTCATGTCTTTATTCGAGACAATGTAAAAGTGCTCTATAACTAAATATAAACTTGGTAGAATGTGTGTGTTGTACTGGTATGATTATTCTAAATAAATTTTTTAACCACTGAAATGTTGAGCTTTTGTTTGTTTGTTTAACACCCCGTATACTCTTAGGTTATTTACATGGCAAGAGAGGTTAGGTATGTAGCTAGATGTGCATACCAATTAATTTTATATTTGAAACTTCATTCCGGTGATCTTTAGGTAGGCTAGGACTTTTTTTTGGTGTTTGTGGGTTTCAGTGCTTCCTTTAGTGTCTGTGGTATTTTAGTACAGCGTCGATGCTGTATATACTTAGGGCATTCTACAAGTATTTTCACAGTGAGGGGTTTGTTGCATGTTTCACAGGTGGGTGTTGGTATGTCCAATGAGTATGGTGTGTCCAATACGGCATCTAAAAATGGTGACCTGGTCTGTTCTGTGTTCGGGCCGTGATCTGCTTTGGATAGGTATGGTGGGACATATTTCCTGTAGTTTATTTCTTGTTTGAGCATTCCATTCTGTTTGCCATAGTTTTTTGATCTAAGGTTTTTACTTTGAAGAGATTGTATCTTGTTTAGGATTTATTTATTAGTGGGTGTTCGGTCTTGAAGCTGGCGAGCGCTTGGAGACAGGACTTAGAGTCTGTGCAGATCAGAGCTTTAGTTTTTTGTGTTGCTTCTATAAAGTAGAGTGCCATGAGTAGAGCCTGTGCTTCTGCGGTGAAAACTGAACTTTGTGGGTGTAAACCGATGTTGGTAGATTCCTCCACTTTTGTGGTTTTAGAGCCGTCTGTATATAGGGTGAAGTGTGTTGGATATTGTTCTCTTATTTCCAGAAAGTCTGTCAAATACTTATTTGGGTGAGTGGTTGGTTTCTGTTTTTTTGTCAGATCCATGATGATATTTGATTTGATTAATTTCAAGGGTGGAAGAGGTTTTGTATACGTGTTACTGATGAAGTCCATGTTTAGGAAGATTTTTTGCAGATGTTGATTCATTCTTGTTCCAAGGGGTCTGATTAAAGTTTTGATTCATATAGAGGGAGTAGCGAGGTAGTGAAGACAGCTCGGTAGGCTGGGTTTTGTGGGTTGTCCTTAAGTTTTATGATGTATTGTAGTGAGAGTTTTGTTCTTGGTGGCACGGTGGCTTAGTGGTTAGCATGTTCGCCTCTCAGCGCTAGTGATTCCCGGTTCGAATCCCCATCTGGGTGGAGTTTCCATGTTCTCCCCGTGTTTGCGTGGGTTTCCTTCCTCCTTATTTTTTCTCTGGAAAATTTTAAGCCATTTTCGATGGCCCATCTTGCGATGTTAATATTTTGTTGTAGTTTGTGTTCAATGTTTGTCATGTCATTGTCACGTAAAAAGACATGTTACAGAAACAAAATTGAAGTGGATTCTTTTTGTAATAAGATTGAATGTCTGTAAACGGCTGACTATGAAATAAATTATAAAAATGCATTGAGCCATTAAAAATACGAGAAAAAAAATATAGGGTACTTAAACAAGACATTACCTCTGGGGGAGGTTCATTGTCATTTTTCCAAGATGCATCAGATCCTTTAGCTCTATGATAAGTTAAATAAGTACATAAATAAAATAACAGAACAAAAGGCACTATTTTATACCAAAAATATAAATGCAGAGATCTGAGTGCACTTTTCTCACATTACTTACTGTTTGATTTTCTCAACAAAGATGTAGTCAGTGAAGTCTTTCATCATTGGGGCAAAAAAAACAGGCTCCGATAGTTTAAGGTTCTTCTTGTCTATGTCTTCTTGAGAGTTGAACCTCAGGATATAGTAAGGTTGGCAAACTGGGCCAAAAACTTCAAACACCTATGGAATTAAAAAATATATATATATTATTTATAAAAAAAATTTAATCAGCTTGATCTTTTTTGCAAATTTTTTATTAATATTAAAGAAAGTGTTTTAACTTCACACTAGCCCCCCACCCCACAGTATCTCATAGACCAGGCATCCATCTGGATGAAGCAATAATTTAACCAATCATATATTTCACTACAACACTCATTTCTTATCCCGAGTAGTGCACTCAATCTTATAAGTGTAAATGTGTGTGTGTGCGTGCGTGTGTGTGCGCGCGCATGTGTGTGTGGGTGTTTTCCCTATACAAATACAGTATATTTGATAACATCTGACATCCATACTCAAACCTCTGGAGGTTTATATACTGTGTACATCCACCAAAAAGCAGTTTAAGTTTTTTCATCCCCTCTATGTTGTTTGAGCAGCACTCTTGACTAGTGGTCAAGAATAGTTAGTACTATTTATTGTGTACAGGGGAACCTTATATTTAGGTGATGTGGAAGTTGTTGTGTTTTTTTCTCAGTTAGTCAAATAACGTTTTTTTTACCCTACCAAGAAGTGGACAATTATACAAACATTTACACCATTGGCAGAAAATGTGATCACAAGCCCGGGTGCTGGTAGTTTAAAGTAGATACAAATTAGAATATGCCAAAACATCTTATTCTGAAAGGTGAATACAAAAGAATAGAAATCAACCCATAAAACAGTAAAGAATATTATTCTAACTAAGAACTGAAATTTTTGTGAGCCATATGAAGACACTCTTGAATCAAAGCAAAAGTAGAAAGATCTAGGGGTAAGAAAAAGTTTAGCTACTAGCTGATGATGAATAAGAAAAAAAAAATTAGTTTTGATTACCTTCCCTATAGATATTTTCTCCTTGTTAAATAAGACACTGTCCTCATTCAGGGGTGGAGAATCCTTGTTTGACTCAATAATAACTGGAAAATAAAAGAATAACTCTAGAATTACTTTACCATCAAATATGCATAGGAATTATATGAAACTAATATATTTTAACATCATAAGCATCATTTTGATTTGTGATTTGGTTTGTTTGATGGTGTTTATTAAAGATTGCTTTGAGACCATCACAGTAGAGATGGTTGTATTAATGAACAAAATGATTCAGACATACCACTTAATCACTGAATTCCAGTGTTATTGCAACCCGTGTTGAAAATCAAACACAATCAAAATCATGCCGGAACAGAAAAGGGGTCCTAACAAAGCTGACTTCTATTTCTTTATCATTTTCTAAAATATTGTTATATTGCAGTAATGGTAGTGTGGTGGCACTTGGGGGAAGGAAAGGCAGAGCCTTCAGGAAAACTGATTAGCACACCTGATGCTTCTCTGTCTGATTACGTGTGCAGCCTTATAAGCTGTCACATCACATGCAACGAGGACCAAGAGGAGAGGGACATTGGCATTAAAATGCATGTGATGGCTAATCTTAATGCCAACGTCCAGCTCCTATCGATCCATGAAAACTCCCTCCCCATGGCAATTGATCTCCATGATCAATGCCTCACTCTGCCTCTCCTCCCCCCAGTGCCACCGCACTACCATCACAATTGCATTTGGTCCTTTAGCAGATGATTTTATCCAAAAGCAACTTACTTAGAAGTATCTCAGCTTAATGGTTGGGGTCAGAACAATAAGGGGTAAAGGCCTTGCTCAATGACCCACATTCATCAGTGGACCTAGGATTTAAACCCACAACCTTCAGATTAAAAGCCCAACACCCCTAGATCAGTGATTGAGATGGGGTAAGTCATAAGTAAGAGTAAGTCTAAGAGTATAATGTGGAGGAATATTTATACTTTATGATTGAATCTAAACTAATACCCAATTGGTCTATGATGGATGAGATCTTCCCAATCGCTTCAATTGCTGCCTCCTCTGGAAGGTTAATGGTGAGATTTTCCACTGCAGGAAGGTCCTACAAACACAGGAAAATTTCAGCTTTTATAGTGATACAAACAGCCTCAATGCCAACACATGACACAATGTGCAAAATTCAAAAGCAAAAGCCTGTAACAACTCACATTTCACTTGTATCCAACAGAGGTCAAAAACTAAATTAGCACTACACAATATATTGCTTCAGCATCACCACATCATGCACATTATGCAATAGTCAGACTAAAGGATGTGCAAGGGTTTGATGCAGCATTCAGAGATAATATATACCACATGAAGTTTGCATCTATATACCACACTTCATTAACATACTACTGAAATACTTAAGTAATTTAGAACTGACTTAGTCTGAACTGATAAGGGTATTATATCTATACAATGGTGTCATGATGAGTCAACCAAGGTTTCAAAATACCTACACACTGCTTTTAAAAACTAAGTGGTCAAAGTGCTTAGTATGTATAGCAAATGTATAGCAACAAGGTGTACAAAAAAACAATGGCTTGGTCTCAGTAATGTAATGTCCATGTATCATCAACTTGTGTTGTAATGATGCAACATGCTGTGCATGAGCTACACATAGAGGTGTTTACAGCTAAGGTGAAAATCGCACCGCTGTTTGGATTTTAAGATAGAGGGGGGGGGGAAGAGAGAGAGAGAGAGAGAGAGAGAGAGAGAGCGAGCGCTCGACATGAACAACTGTTTACAGAGTGCAACATAAAATCGCGGTATTTTGGAAACATGATGAATGCGCGAGCCTGTTTGGCGCGGCGTCACTAAGATGATAAAAAAAGTTGAAAAATATATTTAATATTTAAAGTTAGGTTTTAAAAATGTAGCGAATGTTTGCAATGTGGTTACAAAAAGACTGAAGTATGGATTTTGTTTTTTAATGTTAAGTTGTAAAGATTTGCAAAATATAAATGCACTATGACTGTAAAATCATTTTTAGTTTTGTTTTAGTCATTTTTATTTTGGTTTTGATTAAAGGTTAATGCACTATGATAAACTTTTGTATTAATATATTTTAAATTATTTGTTCATTGATGGATGTTTTTATTTAAGAAAAAGCCAGGTAGATAAGCTAACCTAATACTGCTCATTTTAATTTAGCGTAATCCTATTTTTTGTATAAATATAAAATGATGCAAAAAGATTTGATACAGTAAGGAACCTGAAAGTAATCTTTTAAATAAATGTTCTATTTGTTTACATTGTCATTTCATTTCATCAATCACATCATTTAAAAAAATTTAAAGAGCATTTGAACTGAAAAATTGTTTCAGAATCGAAAATCGATTTTGAATCGAATCGTGACCTCAAAAATCGGAATCGAATCGCCAGACACAGAGATTTGCACCCCTAGAACATATAATAGATTATTTATTTAAAACCACCATTAATTTTCTTAATAAAAATCACTAATAAAATCGGGTACCAAATATGGGCCTAACCAACATGGTACTGTCCACAAAATTATTACACAACTTGAAAAGGAGAAACAAATATGACTTCCAAACCAACAATAGGTTAAAGTGAGACTGTTGGATGTTTTTTGTGTAGCCTCTCTAAAATAACAATCCTCCTTATTTAGAATCCTTACTCTGTCTGGACTTTGATGCAAATCTGCAGAACAAACTGCATCATACTTTTAGCAATGTGAAGAAAAAAAAAAAAATCAGTTGCATCATTTGATTTAAGAAAGCAGCTGATGTAAGTGTACATGACCTGATGACAGGTGGTGAAAAAAAGAAGGCTGGACATTAAACACAGTTTTCATTATTTTCTCACCTCAATAAGAAACTCATCTTGCGTCTTCACTGGTGCAGATTTTGTCCCAGGTGTATTTCTACCCTCATCAGCTTCTTCATCTATCACTAAGACAGTGGGTCCAGATGAAGAGGATGATGACGAGGATGTGGATGAAGAAGCATCTGAATCACTGCTTAAAAAAATAATAATAAATAAAGGTCTACAAACACATTACCTGCTCATAAAAAACGGATCATAATTGCAAGCATGCACATTCTTTGTGTCCATATCCCTTATAAAAAACACAAAGGGTAATGAAACGGTCTTTGAAAGAGAGTAAATACAAAAAGCTTTTGCATTAACAGCTTTATCAAATCTCAGCCACTAGAGATTTAATAACTATTAAATCTCTAGTGGCTGAGATTTGATAAAGCTGTTAATGCAAAAGCTTTTTGTATTTCAAGTGTCCTTTAGAGCACTGTGTTTGATTAAAAACATATTTCAATATTAAATGTGTTTATTTTTCATTATTTTGGAGAAGTTATTTAAATTCGAAACACAATCACATTATAGTAATAGTTTTTAGATTAATCGACTAATTGCGAAAAAAAAGCCATTAGATTACTCAAGAGAAAATTAATCGTTAGGTGCAGCCCTAGTATACATAGAATAATGGTTTGGCAGAATTGATTTGCAGGTCAAAATTAAATCAATAATTATATGGCTACAATCATTATATTTAAAAATCATGTTTTTATTATTTTTTATCTTGAACAGACCAATCAGAACATTAGGAGAGGTGACCACCATTAAAGCTCAAGTAAAACAAACAAAATTTTGATCTGCGTAAATGGAAATGATGCCTGTGCTTAACTGCAAATAAAGCAAGGAAGTGACATCTGAACACAAGTAATCAATTGCCTCTTATGTCAGGTTTGAATTTGTGTTCCAATCACTAAAACCAGTTCAATTGGCAGGTCTGCACAGTATCTAGAGCTGTGAACCTACAGCTTTGTTGACTTGCTGATTTATACGGCTGCCTCTAAAAAGTGCATTAGTCAAAGCATTCATTAATGACCAATAAATTGAGATTTAGGTAATTGCTTTTCATTTTGTTTTTGTTGAGACACATGCCACTATCTGTGAAGGAGAATGTAAAGAACAAAAATAAAAAATTTATTTTAACCCCAAAGCACATTTTGTAGATGTGAAAGCATGATTCATGGAGCATTCATGGATTTCCTTTGATCAAATACAAGTTTAATAAATCCCTCCATAATTCAGGCATTGTTTGCTTACACATACTGACAACTTTCTCTTTGATACATGAATGAGCATTCAGCTCAGAAATCCTATGGATGTGTTTAAGATGTTGCAAATCCTTTTAACTTCAAATATTAAGCATGTATATTTTTAAAGCTCTGCCAGTAACCAAAGCGAACAGTTGTAATTTTTAAGAGGCAGCACTGCTTTCATCAAAATATATAAAACAGAAGTGTGAAAAGCATTTTTAAAAATTTGGCATTATAATGTGTGCTTATATGAATTACAAGCATTGTGAACACAATTATCAAACATCAAGCACTTGTTTAAAATATGTTATGACAGTTACATTAAATTTGCATTTAGTCATTTTGCAGATGTTTTTATCCAAAGGGTTGCCCAAATCAGCAATCAACATTTTTACTGCATAATTAAAAAATCTCTGTTGAGTCATTTTGTGGCAATGTTTTTCACTTGCTCATAGGGGCAAAAATTTGAACATGCAGTGATGAATTAGGATAAAGAAGTCTAGTCTTCGTATACAAAAGTGGAAAGTTTTAATGAATAATAGATAAATATTGCACGTATGTCCTGATACAAAGGCAATATGTAATCTCACCTGTCTGAAACATCTGAGTCTTGATCTCTATACTGCATGCTGAGCAGAGCTAAGGATCCTCCACCACCAGGCAATGGGCTCACTGATTCTTTTTTTACAGTCAGAAAGACAGAACACTGATCTTCCACTTCAGGGATGAGCTCAGCAAGATCTAGTTTGTCACAAGCCTTGTTGGCCTCAGAGTCTTGTGGATGCAAATATCCTTTTATGTCAGCCACATTAGTCTCCATTTCTTCAATTAGCTGTGGGTTCATCTGTGCTGTAATTATTTTTGACACAGCATCATCGCTTACAGTGACTTTGTGAGAATCCAAATCACCTTCTGATTTCACCAAACTCATCTCCATATCCACATTCAAATGTGGACTAATCTGTAAAGCTGGATCGGGTGGATCTTCATGAGGTTCCAGAACTGCTTTTCCTAACGTGCCATCTGAATCAGACTCACCATTTCCATCATGTTCTGGTGATAATTTACCACTTGTTCTCCCATCCACTTCAGACTGAAATTTAAAACCAACATAAATATTTAAATTGTAATAATTAGTAAGGTTACACAAGACATCTTTTCAGAATTAACATCATAATGCACATAGACACTGCTTTATTTCCATCTTTTATTAATTATTACTTTCATTTATAATGCAGATACCTATACAAAATCACAACATTATCTTACATTGTTTGGCTTTTGCAATTTGGGATAATAATGGCATCTCTTAACAAGTATTTTTCATATATATATATATATATATATATATATATATATATATATATATATATATATATTCACAGACCTGTGTTTAACAACTTTATCCAAATCAACTTACAAGTATCCCAACACGTTTCAGGTCAGAACACATATACATAAGCGATAAGCCAGGACCCACTTTGGTAACATCAGTGGACATGAGAATTGAACCCACAACCTAAATATCGATAGCACAACAACCTGACCACTGAGCTAACACGCCCCATGTGGATTTTGTGGAATAGGATTAAATTAAAAAAAAAAAAAAAAAAATATATATATATATATATATATATATATATATATATATATATATATATATACACATAATATATATATATATATTTATTTTTATTTCCCCCCCCCACATCTGTAGATATAGATGTGGATTTTAGTTAACGTATCTGCGGTTACTATAAGTTTACTAGACTCCAACTAGTTTTGATTTTATAACTACTAGACATCTTAACGGGTATATTAATGAATTGAATGAATACTTTTGACAGTTCAAAACAGAAACATTTGCTATATTTACTTTGTTAGTAATATTTAATACAGACAGACAAAAATGTTACACAGAAGCAGTCTAGTTACAGATTCATTAACTCCGTGCACACCAATACAGGTTTGTGCGTTGTTTTAGAATGCTGAATACACTTCGCACCACAACTGACCTTAGATAGAAGTAAGTCTTCTGCGTTTGATATCTCCATTACACTGCCTTTCCGTCACGTCCAACAAACTGTATTCACCATGTGCGCCATAAACACGCCCATCAGAGCGTCACTTCCTAAAGGTGATGCATGAAATTTCAAAATAAAAGCAATTAAATTTAGGGAAAATGAGTTTTGAATCTGTTGACTTGCATTTAATATGTTGACTTCTATTTAATTGCATGTCATTGCTTAAAAATTATTTTAAAGTTGGCACCACATATAAGGGTACTGGCCTTTTGATGTCTTACAATGACTTTACATCATTCCTTACAAACATTTTTTTTAGGTTAAAGGCAGTCACTGAACAGTCAGTAAAGTCCATCCATCCATCCATCCATTATCTTCCACTTTATCCTATATCAGGGTCACGGGGGGGGTTGGCATGCCCATCCAGGGGGGAACGTTTCGGGCGCTGGGCAGATACACCCAGGACATGGCGCCAATCTATCGCTGGGCACACTCACTCACACAGACACGCAGACATACACACTCTATATGGGGCAATTTGGAGAACTCAATTGACTTGATCCATGTTTTTGGACTGTGGAAGGAAACCGGAGAACCCGGAGGAAACCCATGCGGACACGGGGAGAACATGGAAACTCCACCCAGATGGGGATTCGAACCTGGAATCCCTAGTGCCGAAAGGCGAACGTACCAACCACTAAGCCACCGTGCCACCCCACCTCATAAGTCATAGTTTTAAAATAAATCTAGAATTAAAATAATGTGTACTGAAGTATAGATCATTGAGACTTTACTATTTACGATTACTATATGGAGACTTTAGCTATTTTTTTTTATTTGTTAAAAGTTAAATTTCTTTTTACCTGTCCAACCTAATGTAATTTACTGCTGAGAATGTGAATTTTTCCATTTTGGGACAAATAATATCTCATCTTACAGCTGATGTATGTGGAATTAGCAGAGTGATACATATAGCTGTAATGTTGACACAACTGCACAACATGGAGCTCTCTCACATTGCACATGCAGTAATTAATATTGAGTTGGTCTCCCTTTGCAGACATAACAGCTTTTGTTTTTCTGGGAAAGATTTCTACAAGATTTTGGATGTGTAGGAGAAAATTCACAATGCATTTTTTATGGAGGTCAGAGAGAAATTCAAGAAAAAATTAGGCCACACAAGGATCGAACCTATGACCTCAGCATTATTAACCATGCTTTAACCAACTAAGCTAACCAGACTCACAATGCTGCTACCTAATCATGCAAACTAGAGTTTAGACCCAGAGATCAGGCAATGATGTTGGGTCTGACTTACTATTTCCATTCTAGTTCATCTCAGAGGTGTTTGGGTTAAGGTCAAATCTATGGGCCGGTCTTCTACACCAAACTCACCCAACCTTTTCATTATGCTACAATTTTGTGCATCAGGGAACAGACAAGTTACCACAGAAAAAAGGGCTTCCTGAAACTGTTTCCACAAGTTTGGAAGCATAAAGATGTCCAAAAACCTGACTGGGTCCTGGAGTTTATCCATCTGTAACAATGAAATTGAATACAATACAATAATTTGGTGCTAAAGAGGTGTGTATTAGTGCTTTTATTCATCTCATCGCATTACCTATCACTTAATTATTCACTAAGGTTGCAGGGGGAGGCCAACCAGGGAAGAATGTTTCGACCACTGGGTAAATACATCCAGAAGAGGACATCAATCCATTGCTGGGCACACACCCACATGTCTTTATTAGATTTTGGGGACACAAGACCAGACAAAGCCAGGTGGGAACCCCCCTTTTTGAAGGGGCTACTGACAAGGTGAAATATGACCCGAGTTGAACACCTTTCACTTGGACACATTTTTAAAAATGTAAAAAAGTACATTTTGAAAGGAATAAACTGAATCAAACGCAATTACGACAAATATATAGTTTTTATTATTTCATTTAAGGTCAAGTAAAAAAGAAGGGACAATGATACACAAAATCTCTTACATTCTTTTTTTTAACTTTTTCTTTTAAAAGCAGTTATGCACTTCTTCACATAAAAGTTAATAGTTTTACATCCTCTAGATTGGAGTGCTAGTGGAGCTGACTATACAATCAACACATTTCTTTTTACCCGAAACCCCGAAGAGGATATCCAATCCATGAAATTGTCTTCCACTGCCTTGATTTCTCTGGAGATCCATTTTGTCCTTTTTGACTTATTAATGATCATTAACATATTGTATATTAGCTTTAAATTTTGCTATTGAAATATTGGCTATTTTAAGCATATAGAGTATTGTATTAATAATTTTAATTAATACAATTAATTCACTCCATGGTATTTACCTGTGGTAATATCCATCAGGGCGGCACGGTGGTTTAGTGGTTAGCACGTTCGCCTCTCAGCGCTAGGGATTCCCGGTTCAAATCCCCATCTGGGTGGCGTTTCCATGCTCTCCCCATGTCTGCGTGGGTTTCCTCCGGGTTCTCCGGTTTCTGCCCACAGTCCAAAAACATGGATCAAGTCAATTGAATTCTCAAAAATTGCCCCATATAGAGTGTGTCTGTGTGAGTGAGTGTGTGCCCAGCGATGGATTGGCGCCCGGTCCTGGGTCTATCTGCCCAGCGCCCGAGACGTTCTCCCCTGGATGGGCATGGAGAACCCCACCGTGACCCTAATAGAGGATAAAGTGGGAGATAATGAATGATGAATATCCATCAGAGACACTATATTACATTTAGTCATTTAGCAGACACTTTTATCCAAAGCGACTTTTATCCAAAGCGATAAACACCACAAGTAAGTAGTTATGAAGACCTTTTTTTTTTTCCTACAACATTTGTTAAAAATATGTCCTCAGTACTTTCTTAAAAATGCCTAGTGACTCTGCCTTATGGACAGAGTTGAGAACACTAAATATGCTTCTAAGGTGCTCATCAACTTGGGGGCAGAGGGGAACTTTGGCCTTACGGTGGGGATTACAGTGCCACCCTCTGCCCAAAGCATTACTCATCTGCAGGGTGGATGGGCATCCCATCAATCAAGGGGTGGTGACATAATACACGAACCCATTGAATTGCAAATTAGTGCATTGCATGTCAAACTAATCCTTTCACCATGATCGGGGGATTCTGCGGTGGGTGGTCCAAATTTTGTCATGCCCACTGTCTAAGGTCCTTATGGTACCCTCATTGGTGTTGATCCCTTCCACCTCAGAATCACTTAAGCTTCCCAACGGGTTGCTTACTGAATTTAGTGATCTGCATTGATTACTGGGAGCTTAATCAAGTCACTCGCCGCTATGTCTACCCGTTTCCCCTGGTACCTTCGGCATTGGAACGCCTTGTCTCATGCTTCAATTGGCACTCACCACTCCTCTCACCGGAAAGGGGGCGAGGGATTTCACCAGCGTTTTAATTGACGCCTCTGTTTAAGGAACACAGGGATTGTTTAAGGCGCATTGGATTGTTGATGTTGGCTAACTACTCGTTCAAAATCAGTCAGATTAAATTGCTGCTATCTTTTTCAACCCTAGCCTTAAGTCCTCAGCTCCAGCACGCTTCGCTCTCGCAGGCCTTCTCCCAGGGTTTACATCGCACCGGCGTATATTTTTTCGTTACACGACTTTGGATTTTGTTTCCCTGTGTTTTTGTCTTAACGAAAGTGTTGAATAAACCACCTCAGTTTGTGAAAGGAGATTTGGCTTGTTCTCTTGGGTTGGGATGCCATGACAGTCACTAAGCAAAACCTTCTTTAGCTTTAACCATGACCTTAAACATCACTAATCAAAAATTCAAATTTTGGATTCACATTGGTCCCCCATTTTTAAACTTACATTGCCCACCCCACTCTGCAAGCACAACAGTGCCTACTTTGTCAAGCTTCATCACCGTTGCTTGTAGTTCAATTTAATTTCCTTCTATTTCATTTAAACTTACCTTTTTTAAATTGGGATTAAAGAGTATAAACAAAAGATAAAAAAAGAAAAAATATCTGAAATTTAGCTTAGGTTTAATTGAAGTTTACAAGAAAGTCCCATATGCCCTTACATGATTTCTGAATGATTTCTGTAGATTCACCGCTGGTTATATTTGGAGCTGTAGTGAATGCATATCTTAATAGAATAAAATTAATAAACAAAACAAAAAAAGTGCTTACCAGCTTAACCCAGTAGCTGCATCAAATGTGCTGAGACACATTTGCCGCTACTCTATGAGAATTCCCTCCCATGGTATCTGTGAAAAATAGTGTAACAGCCCACAGAACTTCAGAACCAACCAATTGTAGACTAACTGTAGATGAATAGATGTAGTTGATGTAATAGAAGAATAGCACTAAAATAACTATGCTACACTAACATGTAATTGCAAAAGTATCAGACCAGATCTCCTAATCTCTGAATTATAAGTTCATGTGTATTTATTTATTTATTGGGGCGGGTTAGCTCAGTGATTAGGGCGTTGGGCTATCAATCTGAAGGTTGGGGGTTCAAATCCCAGGTCCACTGAAGTTACCAGTGTGGGTCCTTGAGCAAGACCCTTAACCCTCATTGCTCCAGGGATGTTGTGATTAACCCTGTGCTCACCTTGTAAGTCGCTTTGGATAAAAGCGTCTGCTAAATGATCCAATTTATTTATTATAAAGCTGCTTTACAGTGTTTTAAACCTAAACCAACCTTTCTGCATGCAGCAAACTTTATAATGACTTTATAATAATTTTAATATTTATAAGAAGAAAATGTGCAGTAAGCAGACAACGTGTCCATGCTGTTTTTTCAGTACATTTTCATAAAGGTGTCTCTACAGTGAGTACATCTTTGTTTGAACTCAGATCTATTTCAGCTGAATGATACCATTAGCTCAATGAAATGTGCTTTAAAAAGGTTAAAACAAAGAAAAGTTGAGAATTTTGCCTCAGCTCTCTTATATAAAGAGATAAAAACAGAGGCTAAAAATATTTAACTGTAATATGTAATCCCTGAGATTCCCGGTTCGAATCCCCATCTGGGTGGAGTATCCATGTTCCATGGAACCCCACCGCGACCCTAATAGAGGTTAAAGTGAGAGATAATGAATGAATGAATGTAATCCCTAAAAGTAACGTGAAAATAGTGTGCTCACCATCAGGATCACGGCTTAAAAGAAAATACAGAGATATTTTATATAGATATATGCAATAATCTATCCTTATTTCATCTTTTTTGTGTGACATCATCCTGTTCACCTGCTGGAATAAGATTAAGTTCTTACCTTCAGCATCATGTTCAATTGTTTCAAATGACACTAATTAAAGTGGCTTCTGTAAAAGTGAAAAGACAAACTCGGAGGTGCTGATTAAAAAGGTTTCAAGTTTTAATAGAAAGCAGACATTATAACAAGCAGAAGAATATTAATATTACTCACTAAAGAACTAAAAAGAACACAAATAATTTAATCATACCACTTTATTTCTATTCTTGCTGTTCATTGTTTAGAAGTTCCACTTACCATATAGATGCATCTCATAAATGAATGGAATATTTTCAGTACTGCACGGACACTGATGATGTGGGGTTATTTACTGTGTTGTATTAAAAGGACCAGACACAGCAACACTGCTGGGATTTTTAGACAATGTCTTCACTTAGTGTGCACTTTATTACACACATTTACCTTCATTCATCATGTAAATGTAATATTGAAGAATATAGCTCATTTGCTGTTGCACATATTGTTAATTACCCTAAAATCATTTATCAGTAATCACAACACGGGTGGCGGAAGATTTTGGTTGGTTGGACCATTCTCAGTCCAGCAACGACACTGTACGGTCTAAAAGCTCCAGCAGCACTACTGTGTTCGATCCATTTATACCAGCACAAGACAAGCACACCACCATAATATCTTTGTCACTGCAGTGCTGTCTGTTAAATACCTGATACACATACCTTCCATCCATCCATTGTCTTCCTCTTTATCCTCAACTACAGTCACGGGGGGGGGGGGGGGGGGGGGGGTTTCCCCATGCCCATCAAGGGGAGAACGTTTCGGTCGCCAATCTAAGGCTGGGCACACACTCACTCACTCAGACACACACACACAAACACACTCTATATGGAGTAATTTGGAGAATTCAAATGACCTCGATCCATGTTTTTGGACTGTGGGAGGAAACCAGAGAACTTTGAGAAAACCCACGCGGACAAAGGGAGAACATGGAAACTCCACCCAAATTGGGATTCGAACCAGAAATAACCAAAAACGAGGCGAAAGTGCTAACCACTAAGCCACCATGCCGACCTACACACACACACACACACACACACACACAACTTGCTCCTTGCAAACTAATAGCACAGTGCAGCAGCAAGTAATGCCGGGAACTTCTTCCCAAGCTCATGTGATGGTTACAATATATTTGTATAGTTGTTGAAGTGCACAATGTGTAAACAGTTTTTAAAGACTTCTATCATCCCAAAACATCACACACTAACACCGCAAACATATCAATGCAGTGCTAAAAATAAATTTTCACCTAAATCATGTTGTTCTGTGGTGGTCCAGGCCACTAAAAAACAAAGTAAATGTGACTAATAAAGTGTGTGGACAAAATTAACTACAGTGTAAAGTACAAAGTGAATCTAAATAGTAAATGTAACTGAAAAAAGTGTATATTTTACAATTAAAAACATTGTCTATTTGTAAGTGTGTAATTTACAAATGGTGGATTTTATTTAAGTATGTATTAACTTTTTTTAAATAATAGAATACATGCTAATTATTAAAACCGCAGCTTTGCATATTCGACACATGCAGTTCTTAGTAACATTGCGAAATAACAAGGACAGATGTGACTGAATTAAATACTGAAATAAGTACATTGCTGATTTGATAGCATTTAGTTAATTAGATACCAGCCGCCGTGTTTTACCTCAAAACTGACGCCAGATCAGATTCACGTTCAACTTAAGAAAACTGTTCGCGCTTAAGACGGGGTGCGTCCTCAAATGCACTCTAGCTTCCTAAGTAGTTCGTCAAATAATTCGTCAGACTAACGCGTCGATAGATGCTTTTCCTACTACTTAGTAGGGAGGATGTAATTTAGGACGCGGCCACAGAATCAAGCCAATCGAGGGGAGCCACGATTTGGCCATGTGAAAACGGACATGTAAAGTGGCGATTGGTCGCTCGTGCTTGCGGATCTAGTCGTGATTGGTTCGTTTGTGTGCGTGGGGAGCTGGGATTGGTCGGCTCCAGTCGCCCAGCACCTCTGAACCGAGACTGTGATAAAGCCGAGCTGTTGCTGACTACCCTCGCGTTGGGAGAGTTATTCAGGGAGGTTGTGCGGTTATCATCGCTAACGTGGTCTGGAATAAAGCGCTTCTGTCAACTACAATGCAAAGGTTATGGGTGATCGGGTTGGTTTGTGCCTTCCTGGTGTTCTGTAAGTATATGTATTGTGAATTGAAAGTAGCGATTTAAACGACTCTTACCGGTTTTTCATTGTCTTGAACTTGAGCTTGACGTGTATTGTGCGTTAAGTCTTACCTTCTTGAAACCGCTATTAAAATTTGTATGTTTGCAGAATTTCTCGTGGTTAGTGTCTTTAGGTAAGAATTGTATTTTTTGTGTGGAAGAAATAAGATACAGGGTGGCTGCGTGTACTTCTAGAAGTTTCCTTTGCAAACGAGAAGCTGTCTGCATGGCTTTTTCAATATGGTTCTTCAATTTAAAAAAAATTCTCCTTTATTAAAGTGATGACTCAAATCTCCTCAAAATGGTTGCATTAACCTGTATCACGTATTCCAAGGCAAACGTTTGTTTACACATAGTAATTGGCTTTATTAGTTTATGCTCAGCTTTACTAGTAAATAAATTAAGTAGCGGCACGGTGGCTTAGTGGTTAGCACGTTCGCTTCTCAGCGCTAGGGATTCCCGGTTCGAATCCCCATCTGGGTGGAGGTTCCATGTTCTCCCCGTGTCTGCGTGGGTTTCCTCCGGGTTCTCCGGTTTCTTTCCACAGTCCAAAAATATGGATCAAGTCAGTTCCAGTTGAGTTCTCCAAATTGCCCCATGTAGAGTATGTTTGCGTGTGTGCCCAGCGATAGGTTGGCGTCCTGTCCTGGGTGTGTCTGCCCGACGCCTGAGACGTTTTCCCCTGGATGGGCATGGGGAACCCCACCGCCCCTAATGGAGGATAAAGCGGAAGATAATAAATAAATTAAGTAGGTTTAGTGTATTAATGTATGATGGGTAAAAAATATTATATTCCATTTAGGAGTTTGTGGCCTCAAGCTTTAGATGTATTCCCCCCCCCCCTCTTTATTTATTTTTTTTATATATTTTTTTTTATTATTATTTTTTTTTTTAAGCAAATGGTTTTGGTGTGAAGCTGCTCTGGTAGATTCCTGCACAGATTCCTTAATTACCCTGAAAAGCTTTAAATGTGTTAATGTTTTTAGTCAGGACCTAGTGTTTTAATTTTTACAGCAATTACTGATGGCAGTAAAATGTTTAACTTGTGTTTGTGTTTAACAATAAAATTTTCTTATCTTTTTTTTTTTTTTTTTTTTTTTACAGCATCAGTTAAAGCAGATGATGAGGTTGATGTTGATGGTACAGTTGATGAAGACCTGGGTAAGAGCAGAGATGGATCCCGGACAGATGATGAAGTTGTTCAGAGGTTTGTGATTAAGATTTTTAACTTTAATCAGTTATGAAAAAACCTTAAATTGTGACTCTGCCTGTCAATCAAGATAATTTGACTCAGTTTCATCAATTTTTTGTGTCTTCATAGAGAGGAAGAAGCCATTCAACTGGATGGATTGAATGCAGCGCAAATTAAAGAACTTCGGGAAAAATCTGAAAAGCATGTTTTCCAGGCAGAAGTGAACAGAATGATGAAGCTGATCATCAACTCCTTATATAAAAACAAGGAGGTGGGCTTAACTTAAGTTTAAACAGAAATTACAACTTCTGGAACTTTAGTAATGTAAATTTGTTTTTCCTCTTTATTTAAAAAAAAAAGATCTTCCTAAGGGAGCTTATCTCTAATGCATCTGATGCCCTGGATAAGATTCGTCTTTTGTCCCTGACAAATGACGATGCCCTTGCTGGAAATGAGGAGCTGACTGTGAAAATCAAGGTGCCTTTTTTTTATGTATATACACAATATTACCATCCTTATTTTTACATTCTTGCGATGAACTGAAGTGTGCCTTCACATTTGCATTGCAAATGCATCCAAATCTTAGTGGTTAACTTCCAACTATAAGTTTTTATAATTTGATACTTTCAATGCCTAATTTTAATACTGAAGACAAAAAAAACTGAAACCCAGATCAGGGGGTCATTAATGAATGAAACCTCCATATGTTCATGGCCATCCTTTAAATAATTCTTAAACACATTTTCATGTGCTTTCACGAACAAATTAAAGTACAGAAACTAGAATTCGGTTTTACCTGAATTTTTGAACCTAACTTTG
The DNA here is from genome assembly GCA_019802505.1 of Corydoras sp. C115. Lineage (NCBI taxonomy): Eukaryota > Metazoa > Chordata > Actinopteri > Siluriformes > Callichthyidae > Corydoras > Corydoras sp. C115. The sequence goes on from JAFMOC010000071.1 coordinate 1,030,175, forward strand.
CTTTCAGCTGAATCAGATTTATTGGCAGAGTGTATGTTGTACACAAGTTATGTGGTGTGGTAGTTGGCTCTAGTATTTTAAACAAAAAAATATTTATATATATTAGACAGACTTTAAACTATAATACACCCTTAGAAAAAGGTTCATAATCCTGGACTTTTATATAGTATTTGACTGCTCAGGAAGCTGCTTGTAAAATAGCTAAACTATTTTAGTGGCAATAGCTCTAAACAACTTTTAAATCCAGTCTTAATCATATTCACCCAAATTGCTAAATCCTCTCCTCTCTAGTCGGACAAAGATAAGAACATGCTGCACATCACAGATACTGGCATCGGCATGACCAAAGATGAGCTGATCAGGAACCTGGGCACAATTGCCAAGTCGGGAACTAGTGAGTTCCTCAACAAGATGACTGAGATGCAGTCAGATGGCCAGTCTACTTCAGAGCTGATCGGTCAGTTTGGTGTGGGCTTCTATTCAGCCTTCTTGGTGGCTGACAAGGTCATTGTTACATCCAAGCACAACAATGGCACACAGCACATTTGGGAGTCAGACTCCAATGAGTTCTCAGTCATCGAGGACCCACGTGGTGACACCTTGGGCAGAGGAACCACAATTACGTATGTATTATTTGAAGGACTTTGCTTTCTTATTGATTTACTTCATGTTTGTAGCGCTTGAGCCTTTAAGTATATCAAAGACTATAAAAGATAATGTAAATAAATCAAACTGTGGCTAAAAGTGACCTAGAGCTCGGTCTTAACTCATTTATATTACAAAATTGATGTGGTTGAATTGTGCCCCACTAATTGATCGTAATGAAGCAAACCCGTTTAGAAGTAGCATTATACCCATAACCATATTTTAATCCAAATAAGTTATTGCAGCAAAGGCTGGTGCAAACCCTTGAATGTAAAGAACTTGTTCTAGCAGTAATGTACCAAAGGCTGATTTATTTTTGTTGTAGTCTGGTTATGAAGGAAGAGGCTTCTGACTACCTTGAGCTGGAGACCATTAAGAACCTTGTAAGAAAATACTCTCAGTTTATCAACTTCCCCATCTATGTGTGGAGCAGCAAGGTAAGAAATCAGTCTGGATTTTAAAGACCTCTTTAATACAATTAACCAGACTAGGCTTAAATGAGAATATGACTGTCTTCAGACTGAAACTGTAGAGGAGCCAATTGAGGAAGATGAAGCTGAAAAAGAGGCTAAGAAGGAAGAAGCCAGTGAGGATGAGGCTGAGGTGGAGGAAGAGGATGAGGAAAAGGACAAACCCAAAACTAAAAAGGCACTGAAGCTTTAAAATTAGTGAGTTGGATGTTTTGACACCAATGTTCTAAACTCTTAAACTGTTTAGGTGGAGAAGACAGTGTGGGACTGGGAGCTAATGAATGACATCAAACCCATTTGGCAGAGACCTGCTAAAGAAGTAGAGGAAGATGAGTACAAGGCTTTCTACAAGACCTTTTCAAGGGTGAGTATTTCTTTGATCACAGTAACCCAATTGACATGATGGTTGTATTTCATGGTGAAAATGTCTCTTCATGCAGGACAATGAAGAACCCATGAGTCACATCCACTTCACAGCTGAGGGAGAGGTCACGTTCAAATCCATCCTCTTTATCCCTGCGGCAGCCCCCAGAGGTCTTTTTGATGAGTATGGTACAAAAAAGAATGACTTCATCAAGGTATTAAATTTGAAAAACCTGTTTGATTACAGAAGTTATCCAGGTGTTCATGTAAGATTAACTTGATCTTCTTTCAGCTGTTTGTACGCAGGGTCTTCATCACAGATGATTTCCATGATATGATGCCCAAATACCTGAACTTTGTTAAGGGTGTGGTAAGTGAACTTTATTTTTGCAGTTCTGTAAAGGGTTATATAAAATTTAAAGTATGAAGGTTGCTTTGTGAAACCAGAAATGGGTTTTAAAATTGGTCATCTCTGTAAATGTGAAGCTTAAAACCTTTGAACTTCATAGATCCCTTCAGTAGGAATTACTTGGGGAAATTAAGAATGACTCTTGTGGTCTTATGGTTATGGATCTTGATCTGACCTCTGCTGTCTTGTTTAAGGTGGACTCTGATGATCTCCCTCTGAATGTTTCTAGAGAGACTTTGCAGCAACATAAGCTATTAAAGGTAAAGGCAGTCTTCTGCTTCCATTGTATGAAATGTGCATGTGGTCTTCAGGTATTCTTAAATAATATACTATAGTGTAAATACTAGGGGTGCTTCAAAGGATCGATTCATAGTCCTGGAAATTCTGAATCGATTCAAATTGCCCAGAAATTGATTAAAAAATAGCGTTTAGGTATTTTTTTGCCACCCTCTCCCGAGCGTACTGCGTATTTTATGTATCCACTCGGCCACTGTACAACAAGCTCGTTGGCCAGCTCCCGTTGTCTGAATGGAGTCTGCTAGCATGGAGCAGGGGAGAGTGCGATTCGACCCACCCCATCATTATTAAAAGCTGGTGTTCGAGCACACTTCAGATTCTACTATGTCAAGGAAGGAGCTCAACATGAGCACAACTGTTTACAAGGCGTGTAAAATGAAATTTGGAAACACGACAAAATGCATGAGCCCAGTATGCATGACATCACCCTGATCTAAAAGAAGTTGAAAATACCTTTAATATTAAATGTTAAGTTTTGATTAAAGGCTAATGCTCCATGGTAAACTTTGAGATATATATATAATTTTATCTCCTTTCTCCCCCCCCCCCTCTGCCCCATTGATCCAGGCAGCTAAGCTAACCTAATACTGGTGTATTTTTAGTTTGGTGCAATCCTATTTTTGTATTAATATAAAATGATGCAAAAAAAGATACAGGAACGAACCTGAATGTATTGTGTTAAATGTTCTATTTGTTTACATTGTTTCATCTCATCAGTCACATAATTTAAACACCATTGGAACTGATCGTTTCTGAATTGTAACCTCAAAAATCAGAATTGAATTGACACACATTCACACCTAGTAAACACCCCATTTTAATTAATAATACTTGTGATGTGTGATTAACTTGGGCTTCTAACTTTAAGAACTACTTTAAATTGTGAGCTTCATAAAGCTTTTGAAGTGCATATGTTGACCATCCCACATGGCCACACTGCTGAACATTGATGGTGATGGTTCTAGCAAAATATAGTTAATAGATTTCTGCAGAAATAAAAATTGACCTACTTGTATGAGCTATATGTAACTGTTAATGTAAGTTTGCTGATTCACATAACATGCTCCAAACCTTTCCATAATTTCAGGTCATCCGCAAGAAACTGGTACGCAAGACTCTGGATATGATTAAAAAAATTGCAGAGGAGCAGTACAATGAGAAGTTCTGGAAGGAGTTTGGCACCAATGTCAAGTTGGGTGTAATTGAGGATCATTCCAACAGAACCAGACTGGCCAAGCTGCTGCGCTTCCAGACCTCTCACAGTGAGACTGTGCTCTCCAGCTTGGAGCAGTATGTGGAGAGGATGAAGGAAAAGCAGGACAAAATCTACTTCATGGCTGGAACCAACAGAAAGGAGGTGAGTCTAGTTAACCTGACCAAATCAACTTTTTGCTTGTTTTGGTTGGATTGTTAAACTGGGTGTTCACTCTTTTAGGCTGAATCATCTCCATTTGTTGAGAGGCTACTGAAGAAGGGATATGAAGTGGTTTATCTAACTGAGCCTGTAGATGAGTACTGCATTCAGGCACTGCCAGAGTTTGATGGCAAGCGATTCCAGAATGTGGCCAAGGAAGGAGTGAAATTTGATGAAAGTGAAAAGGCCAAGGAGAAGAGAGAAGCCTTAGAGAAAGAGTTTGAGCCCCTTACCACCTGGATGAAGGACAAAGCCTTAAAGGACATGGTACTAGAGCAATAACAAATTAACCATGCATAAAATCTTCATCAAAAACACTGATGTTCAGAAGATGCAAGTGTTGGAATTGGTTCTATTCCAATGTCTGATTTAAACCTTTGTTTTTGTAGATTGAAAAGGCCATACTATCCCAAAGGCTAACAAAGTCTCCCTGCGCTCTTGTGGCCAGTCAGTATGGCTGGTCTGGAAACATGGAGAGGATTATGAAGGCTCAGGCTTATCAGACAGGAAAAGACATTTCCACCAAGTATGTATGTTATGAAGGTTCTAATGTACATTACAGCTTGCATTGTACCAAGCTTTTAAGGCTCGGTTATAATTGGTACCTACAATGCCCTTTAGATCAATTACACTAATGCAAATTCATTCATTTGTATAGTAACATGGCCACACTGCATAATTTACTTTAATAATCTCCTAACTTGTATGTATGCATATACAATTTTATACAAAAATAGTACTGTGGTGAATTTTACAATTATAAACCAGCCTTACTTGTAAATTTGTTCAGGTATCAAGCCAGACTTTTTAAATTTTGTGTTCAAATTTGAAATCAATTTAAATGGTACACTTGGAGCTTTGCCCAGGCTCGGGTGTCCTGCAAATGGTGTAAATTTATACAATAAGCATTTAAATTGGTGACTTTTAAACTCTTCAAAGTAAAATCAGTCTTGGGACATGTGACTCAGACACACAACAATATGCACAGTAGTCAGAAGATCCTGGGCTTGACTTGACAGATGGCACAGACATGGGTCTTTTCTGGGTAGGCCTCCCTGACTTATTCTGTGGAGTTTCCAGTTTACTGCAATCAAATAATGTGGTGTTTTAAAATGGAGATATGAAATTGTCTTGAGTGTTGGTGCATTTATCTTAAGCTCAGACATACAGGTGCTTCACATCAAGCAGGATGTTATGAAACTGGCATTTTATTTATACGAATCATATGGTAACATCAGGAAGTTTGGACCAATAGGCATTTGTTAGAACATATCACAGCCTAATTACAAGTTTGTCTTATTTTTTAAATATATTTATAAAAATATATTCTCTCCAGCCCCTCTAAACATCCTTGTGCCAATACTTCACACTGATTACATAATCATACTTCCAATGTAATTTTATTCACTTAAAGATTTTTTTTTTTTTTTTTTTTTTTCTTCCCCCCCCTCTAGTTATTATGCAAGTCAGAAAAAAACTTTAGAGATCAACCCCAAGCACCCCCTCATTAAAGAGATGCTGAAGAAAGTAAATGTAAGTACTAATTGAATAGAATGGAAGAATTTGAGACTTGACTGAGAATTGCATCCTCAGTTGAGTGTTTCTCAGCCTTCGAAGCTTATGTTTCAAATTTCTTGTGTTTACAGGACAATGCTGATGACCAGACAGCTTCTGATCTGGCAGTTGTTTTGTTTGAAACAGCAACTTTGCGCTCAGGGTACCAACTGGCAGATACCAAAGCATATGGAGACAGAATAGAGCGCATGCTCAGACTCAGCATGAATGTAGATTTAGATGAACAGGTTGGTGTCCTATGTTGCACTGAAACATTCTAACGTGTTTAGTCCCAAAACTGTGTTTTTATTCTTTTTTTTCCTCTCCTTATTTTGTCTATGTAAGGTTGAGGAAGAGCCTGAAGAGGAGGCAGAAGAGCCAACAGATGAAGAGGAAGCTGAAGATGAGGTGCAGGCTGAAGAGGATGCTGAAGACGATGTGAGTAATGGTGTAAGGCTTTGGGGTTGGTGTATGAACTTGGTCCCAGCAATGTATTTTTATTTATTTTTTTGTTTTAGATCAACACAGACAAGGATGAGCTGTAAGAGTCTGGTGAGAAGGGGCATGGGTTCGGATGGATCAGGGTAACCCAACGTTCCTTTTCTGGGAGAGGGTGTAAAGTGGGGATGGGGTTTTTTAAGGTGCTGCTTTTTTTTTTTTTTTTTTTTTTTTTTTTTTTTTTTTTTTTTTTTTTTACATTCCTCATGACTTGTAAATTTGTTAATATTTAACTGACCTGTTTGTGGAGTGCTGAGTTCCTGTCATGTGAACCATTAAATGTTTCCAGAAAGGGATCTGTTGTCAGTGTGTTGAGATTTCAATTAACTGATCTGGCAGTAAAGGCAATTTGGTGGTTGGTCATGCTGAGCTTGTTGCAATTTTATTTAAACATTTTACAAAAAAAATACTTTTAGATTTATCTGTACAGTGGCTTTTTCACCACTAGAATAAAGAATTAACATTAGTACAAGTAGATGGCAGCTGTTGCTGGTTGGCAGACGTTTAAGAAAATCCTTCTAGATCTGAAGTGACACCTCTGGCAATGACCTTAATAGACAAGGTAGTAATAACACTTGTCACAATACTTTTGTCTATAGTGCATCTTGTTGGAAAGTAGGGCTGCAACTAATTATTTTGATTTTTTTTTTTTTTTTTTTTTTTGTGTATAAGGAGCCTTTTTGTCCCACAATGGAGAAATTCATAATTCTCAGCAGCAGACACAGAGGAGGGTGAAAAGGTATCCAGTCATTAGAAGAGATTTAAACTAGGAAAAATTTTGGAAATCTATATATGCAAGAAAAATCTAATTTTAATTATTTATAGTCCTACAGGAATGAAATGAATCAAATATTGCACAAATGGTGATTAAACAGCAGACAGTTATTACATACAGATGATTGAAATGTATTGCACCATCAATGATACATTTAATGCATAGTTATTTTTAGTTTGGTTTGGAGTGATTACTGTGAGCTGTGTTAATTGTGCTGTCTAACTGCAGCAGGTATGAAGGAATCGATGAATCGGATATATAAAATTCCATGTATTTACATTTAATTATTTAGCAGATGCTTTTATCCAAAGCGACTTACAAATGAGAACACAAGTCAGTAGTTATGAAAACAACTACACTGTAGAATCTTTAAGCAGGTTAATAAATGTGGTATTATTAACAGTAGTTTAAGGCATCCAAGTAGCCCAAAGAGCAATTAAACACAAATCTCAAACTCATTGGCACAATGTGGCATGGTGTGAAAAATAAATACTAAATTAGACAAATTTGAGTCGCTCTAATGTTACATATGGTAATTCCCCTCTAAATGCAACTTATCCTACCTCACTCCCATAGACTGCAGTGTCTTCACTTTTATTTTGTCAAAATGAAATGTGAAGCTTGATTATTAATTGCCACCACTGTGTACAAGTTGTATGTATTTAAACACTGCTTGAGATAATTAAACGAAAATATGAAGTAACACACGTTCTCTATCACTGTTATCTAGTTAACAAACAAAAACAGCATGAAGCATGCTATGCCAGTCTGTTACGTGCACAGTCACGTTGATTCACTTCAAAACTAAAGAACCTTGGGATGTTGTAGTGATTTACTCTGAGCTTCATTTTCATCAGTGAGTCCAGCATTTTTAGTTTCAGGTGGTGGATCATCACCGTGGTGCTCCGTGCAGGTCAATTCATATTCGTGGAGTTTGCATGTTTCACATTCTTTATTTGTGTGAAGCGTGAAGTGCTCCTGCAGTTTTGATTATTTAAACTGAGGTTTTTTTTTTTCTGAATTGGCTGTGTTTCATTTGTACGATTTATCAACTTGTTTCGCAGATTCCTACTCATTCTATTCAACCAATCGATAACGAAATTTGTTATCGACACTTCTCATAACCGATTTTTATCGATTTGTTGTTGCAGCCCTATTGGAAAGTATAAAAGCTATGAATTTAACTTTCTCTACTCCAAACATTAACCTGCACAAATTAAGGTCACAAAGATGTTATTTTTTTTTTAGGTTTGGTACAACTTCAGTGGAATGAGAGTCCTAACCCAGTCGAATACCATTCGAATGAACGATAACCGAGTTAAGCCAGAACTTGTCAGTGTCTGATCTTATGTCCTTGCTTACCAAGCAAGAATTTTCCCAGTTTTTATTTTTTTTTTTTTACTTTCATTTCATGGGCATGGTGATTTCCCCCCCCCCCCCCCTTTTTTTATTCTGCAAAAATATTTGCACAAGTTTTGCCCACTTTCTTTCACAGTGTTTCCCCTAGTGTGCCGCTTCCAGACGTGTATTTTCTTATAAAAAGCATTTAACCTATCACATCTTGTGTATTGGTTGCCAGATAAAATCATTTGCCCAAGACCTTCAGAATCCGTTCTGCAGGCCTGGTAGCTAGTGTCAATCAACGTGTTGCATTAACCAATCAGATTTTAGGTTGGCGACAACATAGCCCTTTAGCAAGCAAATGTGATATTTTTGTGTGAAATCTGCATCTTTGCAGTGCAGTTATGAGTTTCATCTTGGAACTTCATTCACTTCCCGCATTCCAAAGAGGACTTCTTGCATGTATAGAATATAACTGTCCAGAGCAAGAGGTCCATTGTGCATAAATTATGTCCAGACATTAAGCTCCTAAATAAAAAAAATTAAGCATTTAATCCCTAAAAAAGAAAGTAATCAGTAATCAGAAAGTGTTTTTGCAATATGGTCTACAAATGGCACACGATTCTCAGAAATACAACAAAACATGAAAAAACACATACTAGGTTTTAATCTTAAACAAAACTTGTATCTACATTTTCACTGAAAAATTAAACGCTGCATTCAAAACACTCAAGACATTTTGAATTAACGATCAAGAGTATTGAAAATGGATAAAATTAAAGCATAACAAGCTTCATACAATACATAATTCAGATTTAATTCAGTTTTATGTTAGTAGTTTTGTGACTGTCACATTTCAGGTCGAACCAACACAAATTTCCCAGCTGGGTCAGGAATAAACCACTTTTCCCAAAGGTCAATATGGACACATGGGTAGTCCCACGGTTTAAAACGGCCATTCCAATGAAGCAGTTGTGCCACCATGAGGACGGATTTGGGATATTGAGCATCTGGACTCCAACCTGAAGAGTTAAAATAAATAAGTCTCACAGAAAGTTGAGGGTTTGAGTCCTGACATGGTTCAGCTACAGCAGTCGAATCCTGAGTAACCTCCTGAGGAAACCTGTAACACTTTCTTTACTGACACAATTACCACATTTAACTGTAATTATAGATTTTAAACAGAGTAAACGTATAAATATGTTTCCTTATATACATACACAATACCTACCTTAATATCTGAAAGAAGATATATAAAGATTCATGCTCTGGCTAAAATAATACCTATGAAAAGGGCTTTGAATCTATAGAACTGGCATGTTGACTTACCTAGATGCCTGACGTGCCATTCTGGGCTGATTGTTGTATATCTTTTGTGGAAAACGATTAGCATAGGAGGTGTGATCACACCACCAGCCATGGCACTGCTATATAGGTTTTCCCTAAAAAATCCCCCAAAAAATTGTAAAGCATTTGCAAGTGAACCTGAGATACAAAATGTACATTATACACTGTAGTATAATGACAATAAAATACACATCAATTAGGCAACTGTATTTTAAATAAAACCACTTAGAAAGCTTACCTAAAGTTCTTGCTCATCCACTTCTCTAGCTGAAAAGTGATCTTTTGCCTTTTCCACTCAACAATATCAGCAATGATGACCCCAGGGTTAAAAGAGCAGTCAGTGGGATTTATGCCCAGGTCCCTGACAGCCTGCTTCCGATAGTCCAGGAAACCCATGTAGGTTGTCTGGTAATCATACACAAATTAAATAAGCATACATTTATTAAAGGAAACAAAATACAATTTCTATATTTTTTAAATTTATGAATACAATTTATTCTCAAAATAAAACAGCTAAAACTAAAGACATTCATTCATTTTCTTCTACTTAATACTTTAATACGGTTACAAGGCAGTTCCCCATGCCCATCCAGGGGAGAGTTTCTGGCACTGGGGAGATACACTCAGGATAGGGTATCACATGGCACACAGACACACAAACACACATTATATGGGTCAATTTAGTTCAATTCATTCAATATACGTTCAATCCATGTTTTTAAATTGGATTTGTGGAAACTCCACAAGATAGGGATTTAAAACTGGATCCCCAGTGCTGAAAGGCAAACATGCTAACCACTAAGCCAACATGGTGCCGAGTCACTAAATTAGGTTGCTTAATTCAGTTCTGGTGCTCAGTCATGTATTTAGGACAACTGGTATAATCTTAACCTTTGTGGAAACTGTTTGTGGAAGGTCATTTTCTGTTAAAGTAAGATTAAGTAAGTTTGGTGTAAAAAAAAGAACATGACATCAACTTCATCAAACACCTTTGGGATAAATTAGATTGCTGCAATACAGGACTTCAACAGCTTAAAGAAGAATGATTTATTTCTTTATTACCTGTACAATTGTTAGTATATATATATATATATATATATATATATATATATATATATATATATATATATATATATATAGCGGCGCGGGAAAATGCGGAGCTGTCAGCAATGGACTTTGAACATGTGCACCCTTTATAAACAGTGATTAAACATACATTATGCATATATAACTATGTACATTTTAAAGTAAGATTAACATAATCTTATAAATCTCTCTAATCTCCTCCATCTGTTTCATTCTTACTTTTCATATGTGTTTGGTGGAATTCTAATAAGATTGATTTGATATTAAAAAGTATATTTTACTGAAGTTCTTTCTGTTTGTTGACTATATTGATTTGGGTTATTTAACATTTATCAATTAATGCACCTTCAAAAATATTTGACTTTTGTGAAAATGAACATTAGTAATGTACAAAATCTTACTACTTAGGTCTCTGTATGTCAAGTTAACATTTAATAAAGAGTAAAAATTAAGTGTTACTTACTTGCATACCTACAGTGCGCACCATATCATGTGTTGCAGGCAGGTCACAGTCTGATGCAAATGCAGCTGCATGTCCAGGCTGTAGCCTGACCTTGTATAGTTCCTTAATATCTCCTGTGGGTTTCATTAAAAAAGAATTATGATTCTGTTTTTCTACACACTCATGCCATCACACATTAAACGCTATATGTACAAAAGCATTGGAATAACTACACATTACTCTTACAGTATATTTTAAGATTTTCTGTTCTAACTTGTTCCCCTGTCTCCAAGATTTTCAAATGTGTTTTTTGAAATCTTTGCATCCAAAGAAGGATTAAAGAGGTCAGTCACTAATGTTGATAAAGAGGGCATGGCTCACAATTTTCATTGTAGCTCATTCCAAAGGTATGTGATGTGTTTGCGGTCAATACTTTCTGTGGACCAGTGAAGTATTCCACACTAAATTTATATTATCATGACCTTGTGAAGTATGCTTTGTTCACAGACATGCTGGAACAGAAAGGGGTCTTCCCTAAACTGTTTACACAAAGCATGCAACTGTCCAGATTGCAAGGCTAAGTAACTGATTTTATAAAGCTGTGGCAATGGGAGCCAATAAAAGACATGAATATATAGATAGAGAGGTGAATCTCCAATAGTTTTGTCTATATGGTATAGCTACATAGTCAGTCATACCTTGAACAATAATATCATCATCTAGGTAAATTATTCTCTCATGATTGTTGATGGCCAGAAGTGGCAAATAGAATCTCACAAAATTTAGCTGAAAAATAAAGAGACAAAAGTGCAGTAAATCAGACTGTGAATGACAATTCAAACAATATGCTGTACAGGGTATAATACATCACTCTGGGATATAATATAATAAGATAAGATAAACCTTTATCTGTCCCACAATTGGGAAATTCACAATAATAATAATTGATAAGATAAAGATTTGGACTGGAATAAAACACATACAAAATACTACAGAATAAAGAAACCCAGTGAGGGACTTACTTATTTTATTACTTGACTCTCATTATACTCTCCAATTTATTGATTTCAAACAGTGTTGACCCACATTGTTATACAATTTGTAATGTACTTAACATCTGTTAATCCTAAATATTTATTTGTAAGTAATGCCAAGTTTTAAGTTTACAATTTGTAATCTTTTTTTTTTTTGTATAATTGCTTTGTAAAAATTCTGTATTGTAAAATGCACCATACAAAACAAAATAAAGTTTGAATTAATTAAACTCTTAAATTAGGTTATCTGTGTGTTTCAACTTTTTATGTAGCCATGACAATCAAAATATAACGTAATAATAAAATAAACAGGAAAATAATACCAGCCAAGTTTAAAAATCAGACTGTTGACACATGGAATTAATAACTGTCCTGACAGAGCTGTGTATGGATGTAAAAAAAAAACAATTGTAAGGCATTCAGAACTCAGATTATCTTCCACATCTATAATCATAAGTAAATTGAAGACATTGTTGCTGTAAGACTAAAGCACCAACCACTGTGCCATCATGTCACCATTCCTACATTGATTCTATTTTAGATCCAACTGCATGTATCATAATTGCTCCCCCATTCTGCTGTGCAACTATCCTATCTTTCTTCAGTCATACATGAAGTAACAACCACTTCCATTTTTTAGTAATTCAATGGCAAGGCTCTGAAGAAATCTGCATTTATGGAGGTGTCAAGCCGGGCTCAGGTAAGTAGTGAATGGAAGGACCATAAAGGAAGACAGGCAGCAATAACACAAAGGTTAATTATTTATTAACAAAAGGCAAGAGACAGAGCAAATAAATAAATGTTAAGTCAACACATCAATTAATAACCAAGTTATAATGAAAAGAACAAAAAACAGATTACACTGTGTATTAGGACATTGCTTACAGGGTGTAGAAGGTCTGGTCTGGATGTATCTGTATTCACTTTGCCTTTTAGCACCATAGGGTTAAATTCCAGGATCTTATACCGGATTGTTTTCAGCTTGGTTTGTTCTATGTACTGTCTACTCACATCCAAAAAGACATAAAACACAAGATATGAAATTAATATTGTTTAAAAATTTTGATTATCCAATTACTCTTATTTATATTTTTCTTAAATGTGTGAGATGTACAGTAAATTCATTGATTAATACAGTAATAACTGCATGACAGATGAGAGGAGGCTTTATCGCACCTTGTCAATCTTATGACATCTCGTAGCGTCACTATGTAGAAGAATACACTGGCATGAGTGTTGCTATAAACACTATTGATTGTTGCCATAGCAGCTCCGAGACGCTCTTCTGATGCACAAATGACTACAGGAATGACTGTTGCCAGTTCAGACTCACTGTAAATGGCTTGGCTTGGAGTTTTCTCATGTCTGATCTTTACAGTTTCTGTTGAAATAGAACTAGATTTTAGTTGAAACTATCCACCCATCCATCAATTATCTTCCGTTTTATCCTCTACTAGGGTTCCCCATGCCCATCCAGGGGAGAACATTTCGGGCGCTGAGCAGATACACCCAGGACGGGGTGCCAATCTATCACTGGGCACATACTCGCACATACTCACACACACACAAATACTCTCTATATGGGCGATTTTGGAGAATTCAGTTGACCTTGATCCATGTTACTGGACTGTGGGAGGAAACAGGAGAACCCGGAGGAAACCCACGTGGACACGGGGAATCTCTACCGCTGAGAAGGGAAAGTGCTAACTACTAAGCCACCGTGCAGCTTTAGTTAAAACTAAGTAAATTTTAATAAAGAAGAAGAACATTTGAAAAGACGAGTTGCACGTTGGCTTGTTGGTTATCATATTCACCTATCAGAGCTGGGGATTTAGGTTTGAATCCCAATCTGAGTGCCGTTTACATGTTTTCCCCGTGTCTGTGTTGGTTTCCTCAAGATTCTCTCATTTCCTCCCACAGTCTAAAACCATGGATTAAAAGTAAATTGAGTGCTCCAGATTACCCCTATATAATGTGTGTGCCTGTGTGTGTGTGTGAATGAGTGCATGCTCAGTGATTGGTGCCCTGTTCTGTTCAGCCCAGCGCCCGAAACGTTCAGCCCTGAATGGACATGGGGAACACCCATGCGACCCCTGTAGAGGATTAAGCTAAAGAAAATAAGAAAATAAATGAATGAATGAACATTTAAACTGGATATTATGTGCCACAACAGTCGCTGTTTCAGCAAGCGCTTATTATTCATTCATTCATTCATTCATTATCTTCCGCTTTTATCCTATATTAGGGTCGCGGGGGGTTCCCCATGCCCATCCAGGGGAGAACGTTTTGGGCGCTGGGCAGATACACCCAGGACAGGGTGCCAAGCCATGTTTTTGGACTGTGGGAGGAAACCGGAGAACCCGGAGGAAACCCACACGGGGAGAACATGGAAACTCCACCCAGATGGGGATTCGAACCGGGAATCCCTAGCGCTGAGAGGCGAACGTGCTAACCACTAAGCCACCGTGCCGCCTTATTATTATATGATATAAAACTGTAGCATCAAATTCTAAGTTCACAAATGTTATAAAAATTAAAAACAATGACATAATAATCCAATCATTCATTCATTATCTTTTGCATATTCTCTGCTAGCGTCGCATGGGGTTCCCCATGCCCATCCAGGGAAGAATGTTTCAGGTGCCGAGCAGAAACACCCAGGAGAGGGCGCCACCCGCCACAGAGTGCTGCATTGCTCTCAGCATCACTACATCTCACAGAATGACTTGTAAATAATTCTTTACAAGTAAGAATTCATGACACAATGACAATATGTAGTTATTTTTTATGTATGTGTGTCATATAAGATATAAAAAAAGTCATGCAAGTCACCCAAGAAACAGATGTCCTGCTGAAAGTTCTACAGATTACTAGCAAATACTTACATATAGTTCAAGATGCACCCTTTATAAAACATGTATAAATCACATACACATCATATGTATTACATAAAGTTTAAAGTAATAGTCTGTAGTACTTAAGTTTGTTAAATATATCTAATTCCGTATTGGAGTTTTCCCTGTTTTGCGGTATTTTGCGCTATAAATGTTTAAATTCCATAGGTTTGAGTGTGCATTAAGTGCTTGATAATATACATTTTGTTCAGATGAGTGTGGTTAATGAAGATTTAAAAATCTGTTCCAGAAAATATCCACAAAGTAGCTGTGTTATATTAATTTTATTACTGTTGCACAATGGCAAAAAAACTTCCATATTTGATCTACCACCCGCACGCCAATGATATTTTCTTATCTTCTCGGTTGAATTGAATGAAACAGGCAGATCCTCTAAATTCCCTATATCATTTCCACTCGCCATAATTAGCATTTTAACTGAGCTACACCTAGTATGGCATGTCTTTGCGCATTCCTATAGGCTGTGTTTACTGTTTATTCTTGGTACGATTGGTACTGAACTGTGTACTCTGTACCGAACATTTCAGTATGTATACATTTACTGTTACACCACTAGTGGTAGTTACTTCAGTTAAGTTACTTCAGTTTCCTCATTACAAAAACATGCTGATAGGTTTATTGGAGATTCTAATTTCTTATCTGATATTATTGTTTATAAACTATGGTTTAGAAAATAATTGGTGACCTACCTCATTAAATCCTTCACTATGAAACTTTATCATTCAGAATTATAGTAAACCTGCTTATGGTAAAAAGTATGGCTTAAAGTATTTAGACATTACTGAATGGTTATTACACATATACAATAATTAAAACATTCATTTCTTGATTTTCCAATATATTTATCTTTAAAAGGGGGTGACCCTGGCATGTCACCAGTCTATTGCTTCAATAACTAAAACATACTATAATTCCAATAATTTAAATACTGAAAATAAATCGTCATTAATCCTATACACAATGCACAGATTAAGCAAGTAATTAAAAAAACATGCTCAATACATAGAGATTCATAATATACCTGAAATCCTTGTGGGATGACGTGGTTGCAATATCTTGCTGTACAGGAGTGTAAAGACTAATAGAATTAGCAACATGACCAGCAGTCTGTTAACTGTAACACATAAAGCGGAACAGCAGCTGATGTGATTAATACCAATACACATATTTTAGGTTACAAAAAAATGTAGTATCAAAATGTAAAATGTAAATGAAAAGACTCAAATGGCACAGTATTCTAAATTACATGACACTACTATGAAAGACTTTATGTCCAACACTTCAATTATAGCTTGTGCCTTGCGCCCTTTAGACTGTTCAGAGTGTGGGATATGTGGGAAACCAAAAAGGATATGTCCTACTTCTAACATTCCAATACGCATGTAATAATTTTACAAATTATGTAATTACTACAATCACAGGTCTTATGGAACCATCATAATTCAGCTAAATATAATTTTGTGGCAGGAGCAAATTGGTGCTGGGGAAGAAGGAGGAGCCGTCAGTAATGAACTTTGATTATGAATAATTGTCGCACCTGGGACGGCTCCGTTTGATGGAATGAGTGCGCCCTTTAAAACCTAGAACAGTACAGCACATATACAGAGGGAATAAAACCAATCCTCAGCTTGTGAACTTCTGTCTTTGGTTCACATTTGTTGACCCACCCTCAGGAGGTAGGAGAACATCAGACTCTTTTCCTCTCTCTTTGCGGCAGATCGTGCATATGGATATCACAGAGCGTATGCGCTTTTTGCAGTGCTCCTTTGTTTTTTACTTTTTAATCTTTATTTATCTTTTTAAAACCTTTATATTTTTCTTCTTAAGCAGCTCAGTGAAGCTGTGCCCTCTCGAGACGAAAAGAGAGTTTTGGTCTACGTTTTTATTATGAAATCACTTATTTTTTCAAGTCACTTAACCATCAAAGAACATGTCTATTGTCCTGACGATGAGCTGCTGGCTGTAGGAATAAGACAGTTTTGTTTACCACAGGAGATCTCACATGTGGTAATGGTGGCTGTTTACATTCCCCTCTCTGCACACCCGATGTCTGTGTGTGATGCTATTCATTCATCTATAGCACATCTCCAGACTCAACACCCCTAAGCCTTCATTGCCATTTCAGGTGACATCAACAACGTCACTATGGCAATGGTGACTATTTTTCAGTATGTGAACTGTCCCACCAGAGAGGAGAATACACTGGACTTACTGTATTGCAATGTTAATGATGCATACAGCAGATCTGACCACAACATGGAACATCCCTGTCCTGGATATGTGGCGATAGTCAAGAGTCAACCTGTGACCACGCACACAGTGAGGAGATGGTCAGAGGAGACTCATGACATATTGCAGGACTTTTTTGAGACCACATACTGGCCGGCACTCTGGGAGCTGCACGGAGAGAACATCGACAGGTTTGACGGCATTACGGACTACAATAAATTCTGTGTGAACACTACTGTCCCAACAAACCTTGGGTAACAAAGGACATTAAATCACTGCTCAATGGTTAAAAAGAGGGCCTTCAGACACCGAATGCTCCTGAGTCTTTTTTCAAAAGCCAGCAGTGAAAACAGACCACAGGGCAGACACACCCAGGACAGGGCGCCAACCTATCGCTGGGCACACACTTACTCACACAAACATACTCTACATGGGGCAATTTGGAGAACTCAATTGACTTGATCCATGTTTTTGGACTGTGGGAAGAAAACGGAGAACCCGGGGGAAACCCACGTGGACACGGGGAGAACATGGAAACTCCACCCAGATGGGGATTCGAACCGGGAATCCCTAGTGCTGAGAGGCGAACGTGCTAACCACTAAGCCACTGTGCCGCCTATTGTATAATAATACTTTCTTAAAAATGTATTGTAAAGCTTAGACTTTTGTCTTTAAATAAAACAGTGCTCTTACACCTTCCTACACAATCCTATTGATTGAGCTGATTATAATTTAACCTTGAAGTTATCCTAATCCTAAAAGATACTTTTGTTGCTTGCAGATATGAAATTATGGATTATTTTCTTTAATGAATAAATGTAAAAGTACAA
Source organism: Corydoras sp. C115 (assembly GCA_019802505.1). Classification (NCBI taxonomy): domain Eukaryota; kingdom Metazoa; phylum Chordata; class Actinopteri; order Siluriformes; family Callichthyidae; genus Corydoras; species Corydoras sp. C115. Next base: position 1,047,824 of record JAFMOC010000071.1, read on the forward strand.
TATATACAACACCTGGAGGATTAGACTCAATTGCTTGTTCAAGTTCTCATCCTCCCCAGGCTGTGATGCATTGCCTGCCAGTCTCCCTCTATCTTGATCAAACCTTTACAGCTGATCCAAAACTTGGCAGTTCATCTATTTTACACAGATATCCCCGACTAGTTTACAGCACTCTAGTGATAAATGTTTTCTGGTGCTTCAATCGTATCGGGATGCACATTTCAGCACATAATCACTTTTAGTGCACACATTTGTATTCAGAACACCAACAATCAAACATAGTCCCCGCTCCTACCCCTTATATTCTCTGCCCGCAAGGCATGCTGGGAAAACCAGCGGGAACCTTTACTATTGGGGCTCAATTTGCCAAACTCTGTCCCACATACAACATAGAGTGCTCCATGTGGAGCCCACAAAATGACGAATGCACGTGGTCATTATAATATCCTTTACCACAAATAAATGGTGGAATGACCTTCACTCTGTCGACAATGCTGATTCATTGAAAAACACATGGAAACTGTAAAAAATTAGGTATCAGGTAGGTGTCTCCTTGTCAATATGTCTTTATATGTAGAAGGAAACCAGACACCCTTGAGAAAACCCACATAAGCACAGGGAAGACATGCAGACATCATACGGAAAGGACCTGTGTTTGTGCCACCAGAAATCCAACCTAGGTTCTTCTTAATGTGTTAGGCAGTAGTGCTAAAAATTTAATTTTTTGAGAACCATTAAGGCAATTTTTGTTCTTAATGTCTTTAAATGCTACAGCATTACAACTGTTCTTCAGTAAAACTATACATTTTTACATGAATTTAAATAAACTGAACTGTAAAATGTATATTCTCATGAGTACAGTATATTCTCTAATACATACTATACAGTATAAGAGAAATTCAGAGTTTTGTAACTTAATGTTTGCTTTAATGATTAAAAATAAAATGTAACGCAGACAGCACATAAAAAACAAAACATTACTTACTTTGCCACAAAAGAACCATAATGCATTTTACAAATACCTGCAAAAAGAAAAAATAATGATTAATTGATCATTCTTTCATAATGCCTTTTAGCTATTTAAATAAAAAAATTATTAGAACATTGAGAGGGTGAAGAAAGATGGCCACTAAATACTTAAAACCTTACTGATTTATTTCAAGAACCAAGAGATACTTTAGATGATTTCCAATGTTGATCTCCTGGTATTCCCATGCACCCGAGTACACATGTGGAACTATTTTGGTAAGCTTTTCCTTCCTGATGACCTTCTTCAGAATGCCTGCATCTTCAACATACAAATGAGCATTTTTAAAACCCTCCCACTTTCTAGGAATACATCCAGTGTCCACAGAAATTAGAGCTAACTAAACTTATTGCGCTGTTCTCCCTTCTGCAAACAAAGCAATGAGACCGCATTTGTGTTTCTTTACACACAGAACAACGTTACCCAGAGACAAGAAAAGAAACTCTGTTTCTGTAGAATAATTCTCTACAACAACAACAAGAGGATCAGATCTTTTGGGATGAAGCATAAAATCCAGGATCTCATTTTTTTCATGTCTAGACCAGGGGCGTTCTTAGTGTTTTTGAAACATCAGGGGCTTTAGCCCAGATCCCTTATTCCCACCTCTGTCCTCTTAAAAAGTACTCTTTCATAAGTGTATTTATCCATTTTTCAAACGTGTTACATTCATTTTGTTTGATCATTCATTAGTTATATTGGATAAAATTAAATTACATATGACATATGTCTGTCAGCAGTGGATAGGACATTCCGGTCTAGTATATGATGGTTTTGGCTGAAAGATTTTGTAAAGAAACATGAGCTTCGGCAGAAAAGCATGATTCCTGTTTTACAAGTCAGTCGCAGATGAGACAGTTTTAGCAAGGTTTTGCTTTGCAATACAGTAACTTTGCTACAGTTTGCGCCAACAAAACAATTCTAACGGTTTCTGAAAGCTGAGAAGCTGCTCTTTACAGCCAACATACAGTTATTACAGCAACTTTACTCCCGCTGTCAGTGAAAAAAAATCTGTCTCCCTCACACACACACGGAGACTCAACCCCGCTGCTGGAGGAGAGGCAGGCAGAGAAAGCTGCTCTCAAGCTGATCCGGGGCTACTGACAAAACATCCGGGGCATTAGCCCCGGAAGTCCAGGTCTAACAACGTGTCTGGTCTAGATTACTGTAATTAATTGGTTTCTGGTATTTTATTTTGCATGCTCATGCTTCTAAAGCTGCTTCAGGACTCTGTAGCTCATCTTGCATTCAAGCAACACAAGTAATAAAGGCTTTTGGCCTATAGGACAATTTCTAGATCTTCCACTGACCTAAATTAGATGATACACCTATGCTCGTTTACTGCTCTATAATCGTTAATGATAACTGCCATTTGGTGCTTTCACCTCATGGTGGAGCCAATTCTCTTTCTACATGCTTCACCACTACTAAATCTAAATCTTCAATACTAAATCTCTATAATTCTGACAGAGAGATACACATTAGAAACAACTTAAAAATACAAAATCTAAAACTGTGGAGAAATCTAGCCATTATAGGAACATGGAAGCTCAGTGGTTAGGTTGTCCTTCAAAAAGTTGCCAGTTTGGGCCCTTTTTGTTTTAAATAAACACTGGCGTGGGGGCGTGATGGGTGGAGTCTGTAAATGGGAGACAGGCTTAGGATGCAGATCAGGTAATTAGTAACACTTGTCTGAGATTGATTGCTAATCTCTTCTCCTGTGTCACAGTAATAGGCTTGAAGCAAGAGAGGCATATCTACGAGACTTGTATTGAAGATAAACACTGAAAATACTGTAAAAGCCCAGAATTGCCTGGGGCAAAAAAAAAGCCATTTTCTGTTTGGACAATCCGCCTGTTCTTTGTGTCACACCTACAAACTTGTTACAAACACATTTATGAATTAAACTTTAAACAAGAATCATCAGAATCTAGCTTAAGGGGATTTCCACAACCACCTATTCCTTAAAAATACTATACATCTTGCACTTCCTATAGGTTGTTTGTGAAAATGTGTGCTTTTTCTTGCAAAGAATGGAAGTGTTTTGTTTCAAATGTCTACATTTAAATGTTAATTTTGTTAACAAATATAAGAAAGGGCAGCGCGGTGGCTTAGTGGTTAGCACGTTCGCCTCTCAGCACTAGGGATTCCCGGTTCGAATCCCCATCTGGGTGGAGTTTCCATGTTCTCCCCGTGTCTGCGTGGGTTTTCTCCGGGATCTCCAGTTTCCTCCCACAGTGCAAAAACATGGATCATGTCAATTGAGTTCTCCAAATTGCCCCATATAGAGTGTGTATGTGTGTGTGTCTGTGTGTGTGAATGTGTGCCCAGCGATAGATTGGCGCCCTGTTCTGGGTGTATCTGCCCAGCGCCTGAAACGTTCTCCCCTGGATGGGCATGGGGAACCTCACCGCGACCCTGCTATAGGATAAAGCAGAAGATAATGAATGAATGAATAATATAAGAAATATTTGGTCAATGGGGCAGTTTTCTGGATGCCCCAAATGCCTAAATACAGCCCTGACACTTTCCCATGATTTATTTACAATAATGTACATCCTCTTTGTAAAACACTTCCACAACTTTGGCAAATGATCAGAATTAATAACATTCAAGTTCAGCTGCTTACTTCATTACTTGGTTAGTGTTGTTCTTTCAATTTTAAAATTTAGATAATGGTGTTTGCAAAAATTCTTCATGTAGCCTAAATGCATTTAGTTAATACATTATATTTTATTCTGGGGTTGGGTCTTTTTGAATTAATCGAAGCATGGCTGAAATTATAATAATTTATAACTGTGCTTTTAACTGTCTTAATTTGAATAGTGAAGTCCTCTGCTACATGTGGTCTTTACAGATGTGTTTTGCATTAAGTTGGGTTTGTTTACGACTTAAAACATGCTTACTACAGAATTAAATGTCGCAGGTTTCCTTGCGCTTTAAATATAGGAAATTTAAAAGCTTTGTAGCTTCCGTCTATTGTGTACACACATAGTAAGCACTTTTATATCGAATTTAAAGCAACTTAGCGAAAATATATCGAATAAAAGCAACATTTCCCTACGTTAGAAGCCGAACACAAAGTAGGCGTGTCATTGAGAGAAGTGTATTCTGTGTGTAAAACCAACGAATTTCGTCCAGATTTTACTTTTTAAAACAAAGAACTTTAAATACTCACCAATACAGTATTGACAGACCTTTTATTTACATTCTACTTGTAATCCACGTAGTTCAGCAGTAAAGCAGAATCAGTCTAACTGCAAAGCTGAATCCAGATGTGCCCGGTCTTGTTCTCTCACTTAAAGTTGCAACAGCGAATTCTTAATTTATGACATTTATGTTACATGTGTGCATTTTTTTTCCGCACCACATGATCAATTCTATTTTATATATTAGTATACAAACTATAGCATTCTATATACTTCGCTAATTTTTTTAAATTATAAAAAGTAGATCAAAGCTTGATTGCTGTCTTACTAAGGCTACATTTTTCGGTAGCTGGCATTTGTACGTTATGCATTTTTAAAGTACAGATATAATTCAGATGTTTATTGTAGTTAAAGATTTCACATCTATATAAAAACTTACAAGAATAAAAATCCTGTTTAAAATCAGCAATAAATATAGAAATGTGAGCATGTGCATGAAACAAGCAATAATTAAATACTAGGCTGGCAATTACAAAATATATTTTGTGTAATCTAAGTCGCACTAAATTCACCAAATATTGAAGTACAGTCTGTTCTATCATTTGTAAGTCACTTTGGATAAAAGCTGAATGACAATGTAAGGGTTAATGTGTCAGGGTATTATTTATTCATTCATGGTACTTACATCTTGATATTTTATACTTTCAGGCTACTTAATTATTTATTTATTATCATTTATTAACTACTAGGGTCACAGAGAGGCTTCCCATGCCAATACAGCAGAGAATGTTTCGGTCAAATGGGCAGATACATCCAGGACAGGGTGCCAATCTATCGCTTGGCATACTCACTCACATAGATGTACATACTATATGGGGAAATTTAGAGCATTTAATTGATCTTAAATTGATATTTTTGGACTGGGGATGAAACTGAAGTACCCGGAGGTAACCCACACGGACATGGGGAGAACACAAAAACTCCACTTAGATTGGGATTCTAACTGGAATCTCCAATGCTGCAAGGTGAACGTGCTAATCACTAAGCCACTGTGCTGCCATTTCTATTCAGATGGTAGGATCAGAATTTGACATCAGCAACATAAAATGATGGATCTATCCTGCATTGTATTAATAGTTCAGGCTGGTTGCAGTGGTATAATGCTGCAGGAATTATCTTTGGATACTTAGCGCCCATTATTACCAATTGAACATTATTTTAATGCCACAGCCTGCCCGAGTACTGTTGCTGACCATGTCCATCCCTTTATAAATACATTGTACCCATCTTCTGATGGCTACTTCAAGCAATATAATGCAGCATGTCACAAAGCCCATATCTGGTGCTTTCTGGTTTTAACTGGTTTCTTGAACATAATGAGTTAAATGAAAAATTTATATTGATTTAATTACAAACAAGCTCAAATCTAATTGTTCTTAATAGGAACGAATAAGGTAAGTTTCAGACAAAATGTGGCTATTTCTACAAAACTAAATGTTTTAGTATAGAGCAGTTTGTGTTTATTAATGTATCAGTATCAAAAACAATGATAATAGTAATTAAATAAACAGAACCAAAGACCTAATGCTTGTACAGTGTTAACACTGCCTAGCAGCTTAAGGGTAAGTCACAAATTTACATTGTTTTAAGTTAAGTTAAGTTACATTGTTTTAAGTTTTAAAGCAATAAAAATGCCCCATAATTTTTCTGCCACTGTCACTTGATCTTGTTCTTTGGGGATTCAGGTTAAGAACACTGTAAAGCTGGTTTCAGACATTGTACTAATTAAATAAAAGTGATATATAATTAAATAACAAACGTAAGCTTAAAGTTTATACTGGTCCTCCTGATTTGTCAGTAACATTTACAAGAGTTCACCTTGCATTTTATACTTCTAAATATGTACAGTCAGGAAAAAAAAAGTTCTATACATTGTAAATTTTATTTTATACAAATAAATCCTGATAATGTTTTTACGAAAACAAATAGAATTTCCTCCAAAATGTAAAAAAAAGAGGGGTAAATGAAACAACATAAAGTTGTCTCAGATGTTTTGTAAAATATCCCTGTAAATTATATAAACATACACATGAATATCTCCTGTACATCAGATTGTAGTATGTCCTGCAGTTATGGAGAAAGACACTTTCTGAAAATTGTATAGAAGACTTTTATAGAAATACAACTTTTGGGTTTCATAAAATGCATACCAAATGTATTTTAAACATAGCACATTTGATTGTAAGTGTGTCTGTTTATGTTTGTGTGTGTTTCTGTGTGTATGTGAGTAAGGGGGATGTCAAAGCAAAGCCAGCAGCATGGAGATGTTAATTGGCAGCTCAAGTCGTTCTTCTGTGTAGTGTAATTGCTTTACGCTCTCAGGTGGAGACAGCAGGAAGGCCATAGGTCCTACACGCTGTTCAACACATGCAGCACACAAAACTCCTCCCTCCTCCACACTGTCTGTCTGCAAAAAACAATAACACTAATAAAAGTGCACACGTAAACACAAACAATTTAGAATAAACGACTATTGATATAAACGACTAATGTAAATAAATATTTAACATACAACACATCTCAACATCTAACTATTGTGATTGATCCAAATTAATAATAACTTTCACCTCTGTTTTGTAAGTGCATTAATGCCTTTTGCTAAATCAGCCTTCTTTATTCCTTCCTTTTTCAGCATAAATGAATTTTATTGTGAATGGCAAATTTCTAAACATGCGGCCGATTTCAACAATATTAAAAAGTAATTTTGGTGGAGAAAATCAATGTACACCGATTCAGGAAATATGAAAAGTCAACGAAATCAGAGATTCCAGTGTATGTTTATTCATGGACCTAGTCACATTTCTTTATTATAATATATTTAAAACCATTTTGTTCCTTACATCTGGTTGCTTATTTCCTAATGAATATTATGGGAAGGTGGTGATTAGACTGGATTAAGTGCATAGTAAACAAGACAGACTACATACATATCTGATCGGGAGTTTGTGGATGCTGAGAGGTGAGGCCATGGTGATGTGGTTGGGACAGTCTCTAATGCAGCATCTCCGAGACTGATCCTGGTTTAAAAGCACGCTGCTCAATTCTGACCTTAGGAAATATTCCTATAGTGTAATGCAAAATGGTATTATCAGGAGCTTTAAAAAATTATTACACCAGTTCCAGCAGGTAAACCAAAAGATGAATGACTTACTCCAGCTAGTGTGAGGATGTTGCTGATACTTTTGGTTATGAACAAAGCTCTTTTGGCTCGGGTAACAGCCACATACAGCAAGTTCCATTCATCTGCGTCTGCATTTCTTATACCTACATACAGAGAATACATCCAGGTGTCAATGTTGCGATATGTTAATCTGTTCTATTCATTAATCGTAGGGCAAAACAGCATTTAATCTTTTCGAGACAATACTAAGAAGATACTTATTTTCCTCCAAAAGTGGCAATAGTAACATTAATCTATATTATTTACAGTTGGATACTTACAGTTGGAAACTAATATGATTACTTCATATAGAGTATAAACCAATTTGTATACAAAGGGCCCTATTTTATCGATCAATCAAAAAGTATTATTTTGAGCAAAAACAATACTAACCAGGGCTCATGTTCATTCTGCGCAAGTTGTGTCGAGAGCATGGAACTTTTATAAAGTCATCGGTTACGACCACAGTATCAAACTCCAGACCCTTGGATTTGTGCACTGTACCCAGTATATAATCTACCAGAGAGGTCAGAACAAAATCAAACAAACAAGTTTGTATGCATAAAGAACACAACCCAAAATCAACAGGTGATGTATTGTAGAACGAAAATAGGTGATGCAATTTACAAAGAACGGACATTCTTTTAAGAATGCTTTCCCATCTTTTACTTTATGATTGCTAGGATAGGCTCCAGCACATAAAATGAGCTAAAGCCTATTATAAAATGAAACATACTTGCACAGTTTGGTTGGTTCAGGGCGCAATTGTAAATGCGGTTCACCAATTCAGGAATGCGTGTGTTAAATTTTTCAACCACCGACAATTTGGCCTCAAGCTCACGGTCTTCTGTGTGCGTGGCATACTTCTTCAGTCCAGCATAACCACCCATTTTCTCTGTACAGAATCTCCGGATAAACGGGTCCTTAATCCTCAGGTTTTCTGTACATATTGACAAGCATTCATAAGTTTACTGGGTTTTCTTAATTAACTGATCAACCGGACAGATGATTTAACTGCTAGTGTCTAAGTGACTTTTTGTTCTGGATAAAAAATAATACTATTCCTTGTTAATACAGAATCATAACCCACAGCCAAAATGGACTTTAGAGTTATGTTTTAAATTAGTATATATATTCTACTTTAACTATATTAGTTCTATACTTTTTTGGAAAACTAACCAGTAGTTTATGTTAATAATACTTTGCACTGTAGCCACTGGAACTTGAAAATATTTTGATATGGCCTTATATCCCGCAGGTCCTTAGTGAGCTCCTTTGTCTTAGCCATGATTATCCACAAACCAACTGCAGAGAGCTGCTGTTTTTCACCTGTTGAGTTGACAGCTGTTGCCAATGAATCAAGGTAATTAGGATGCTTTAAAACAGCTTGGACTATTTGGAATGGTATAGAACTTTGGATTTTCCCATAGACTGTGACAGATTGCAAAGGGTATGAATAATTTTGGACATGCCACTTTTTGTTCAAATGTGAATAAAAGCTCAGAAATATTTTTTTCCACAATGATGCCTCTTGTACATCATCGTATTATCTCCTGGGAGATGCCTGTGTCTTTTCCGGACAAAAATAAAATTGCTGGTTGAATAAAAGTAAATTTAAGTCAAAATTTGGAGGTATGAATACTTTTGGGCTTGACTGTATATATATATATATATATATATATATATATATATATATATATAATTTTTTTATTTTTTGTCATTTTTTTCAATGTTACAATGTTAGATTTTCAATAATAAAAGAACTGCTTTTATGTGTATTATATTATTTGTTATATTATTTGTACAATTAAATTTGGAATAACCTGTTCTCTGCTTTGTCTCAGGCTGCATTAAAATCCATATATCCAGAATTCTCTGCAGCCCAAAATTTTCAACACCCTAAAAAATAAATAAAGTAGTTTATTGCAAACTAAACTTAAAACTTCAGGATGTTCTACAGTTCAGAGAGCAACAACAGTAAACTTACACCAATAATGTGGATCTTGCAGTTGGGGTTGATGTCTGTAAGACGCACTGCTTCACTGAACACTGAAACATTACAGCGACTCAATATGGCCACTTTACCAGCATTTTGTGAATGAGCCTGCTGCAGAGACTCGTATATCTCCCTGTCCTCTCCCCTCACAATCCCTAAGACAGAAAGGGGGACAGACAGAGGGGCAGACATTATTAGATGGATAATGATTGGCAGCAACACTGATTATTTAGTTTAAAATTTATCATTATATATATCATATACATATATTTAGTTTATTTATTATATACAACTGAAATGTTAACCTTTTTTGATTTTTAACCCTTTATAGACCAGTATTTCACAAAGAGACACCTTTTTTTTCAAATTATACAAAATATACATCTGCCCAGTGCCCAAGACGTTCTCCCCTGGATGGGCATGGGGAACCCCACCGCGACCCTAATAGAGGATAAATCGGGAGATAATGAATGAATGAAAATTATTGAATGTAAACTTACCATTCTGTCGTCCCCCAACCAAAATCTTCTTGACTCTTTTGCAAACATGTAATAAAGTAGCACCAATGTAAGAAATCTCTGGACCAAATCTAAAACTCTGTAAAAACAATGGCAAATTTTAATCCAATCTGGTACATCCTCAAGTGTATACAACATGTACCTGACACTGTCATGAGAAATACAATATTTAGTATTAATAAGTCTAATATTGCTCTCAGATCAAACAAAAAGCATTGCTTCATTTTGATATGACAGCATTATACAACTGCTACACCATAATTGCAGCACAAGCCTCTATACTGTACATCGCAACCTGAGTCTTCAAATCAAACAGTTTAAAATGTCCTCGGTCAGCTCCATCTATTAACTTGATTCCATAAATAACATGCAGTTAAATCTAAATAAACAGATCAGTAAAACTGCAAATTTCTAAGAAACATTTTCTTTACATAATCAAGATGTTCAGAGCATTTCTAACAATTCAGCTATCTGTGCTTGTCATTTCTCAAATTAACTACTGTAATGCATTAGTTACTGGTCTTCCATTAACTACGACCCAGCCTCTGTGGATGATCCAGTCTGATATTTAACCAACTCAATTGAGCTAATAAAACTCCAGTAATCACCTCTTTTCCACTGGCTTCAAGCAGATGCCCACGTCCAGAACAAGGCATTGAAATTCACTTCACTGTTACACAAAACATCCCATCTTGCTCACTGCACTGTAATAAAAACTGACTCTGGTGCTTCAAGCTTACCGTTTGGCCTATTCCTATTCTATTCTGTATTTTATATAGTGCTAAAATAATAAAATAATCTCCCCAGCTATTTCTGTAATGCTGAGACATTCATTAAAAACATTCTTGGATAAACAGATTTTTTACAGTTTACAGTCCACATCTTTACCCTAAGTTTCAGTCTACCTGTGTTAGGTAGATAGGTGGACGTGTGTATACCTGTGTTATGTTGAAGAGTTGAGTGTGAGAATATGAAAGTGTGTGTGTGTGTGTCTGCACTAGTTAAAAAATTAAGTGTGTGGCTGTGGGTTTGTGTGTACCTGTGTTAGGTAAAAGATGTGTGTGTGGTGAACAGAGTGTAAAGCATTGACGGCTCCTCTGAAAGTGTATATCTGCTGATGAGGATCTCCCACCAAGATCTTTCCACAGCGCTGTGAAAGCAGAATATCCATGACAACTAGAAAACAACAGACAATAGGTCAGATAATGATGGAGACAGGGAGGAAAGGATGTGAGTTAAGACAGAAATAATTAATTTACCTGGAGTGCAGTCCTGAGCTTCATCAATAAAAATGACATCATAGTCATCAAGTGTGGGCCTCTGCAGCTGCCACAGTTTTAAATACCCTGCAAAAAAATCTAACAATTAAAGCATGTTCATAATGAAACTGTAGAGTCAATAATTGTGATGATATACAATAAGCAATTAAAACAAATAACTTTATGTAGTTATGATGTATATATATATATATATATATATCACCATCATGACTCATGTAGTATGCTGCCTCTTTGGTGGGTTTTAGCTCTGCCATTTTCCTCCAGATAACTTGAGCATCATATGCAAAATCCTACAAAAGACATAAACCATCAACAGCTATAAAAGTGTTAGATATATAAGTAAGTCTGAAAATTTGTCACTTTTCTAACCCTTTTCTTATTTTCTTCTGGGTATTCCTCACGTCCACTGTTATTTATGTAGCGAAAAGGAACGTGCTGTGTCCCAATGTGCTCATCTGTAGAGGACAGGTAGTTGTTGATGGTTTGAGTCACCACTTTGGCATTGACAAAGCCGCCACGTCCTTTGGGAAGCACCCAAGCCACACTAAACGGCTGAATATTACTGCCTTGTTTATTAAGTATCTTGTACCTGGAGAAAAATGTAAAAAAAATTTAACTCAAGATAATAGTGCAGAGGCTTTAACAATAAGTGAATCTTTACTTATTGCTAGACACGACCCTGATTTACAATATAGCCCTTAAGTCAGACCCCTGCACACTGACATTAATTTATTTTGTTTAATCTTTAAAACAATTTTGATTATTTATCTATGATTTGCAAAAAACTGCTTGAACTCATGAGTGCAGTGCAATATTTAGCACACAGTTAGTCAACTAATTAACAGCTAACTAGTTGCTTACAGATTTAAAGTCACAATTCTGCAGAAGGTTGTAACTTCACACTCGAAGTTAGAGGGATTTAGGTTTTGGGTATGGATAGGGTGACCAGATGTCCCGCTTTGTGCGGGACAGTCACACAATTTCGTTACATTTCAGGCGTCCCGCAAATTGAGACATTGTCCCACTTTGTTATTGAAAGTCAGACTGCAGTTTTGAAATGCGTGTTTTATAATCTGCCATTGGATGGCTGTGTTGTCTGTTATTGAGGGAGAGGCGGGCTGTTTGAATGTCAACCAATCGTGAATGCAAACACATGTTAAGGGCGCACCCACCAACACAAATTTTGCAAATCAGGTCAGAACAGCACCGGCATGCAGCACGAGATATGGAAGAATATATGACATGTTGCTCTAAAGGAGGTTTCCCAGTCTATGCATGCATTCCTGTTAAAACCCAAACAAGATTCAAATGTGTTTTAATTTGAGAAACACTGTGAAATAGTATGAAAATTCCATGCTGACTATTTTCTTACGTTAGAGAAAGGTACATTTAAATAAGATATTGGAGAAATACAGGAAAGTCATACCCTTCCTTTAGCACATTAAAGAACTGTCTGTTCTGTTTAATTGTACGTGTGTGTGTGTATATATATAGTATGTGCTAAAGTGTTAAAGGGGCAGAATAGAGATGTTTCTTTTTTTTTTGTTATTTCAGACTATGCATTGGTGTCCCACATTGTACCACACAAACATAGCTTGTCCCATATCTGGTGAATTGGAATCTGGTCACCCTAGGTATGGACCATGCCGCACTGTGCTTTGCTCCATGATTAGGCTCAGATGCAGCTGAGATCATTTCAACTGTGGATGTATCTGAGGCCAATAATCGTCCCTGCGGTAAGCATTAAAAATTTGCAGGAGTGTCAGCATGGGATCATTAAATTGTATATGGTGAATTTAAAATAATTTTACGGTGCATGGCTACTGCCCTGAATGTATTTTGTTTGGGCTAGTGAAAGCGCACATGAGGGTGGGGGAACAGCACTGTCCTCGCAGTCGATATTGACATTTCTACTAAAAGGAATAGTGAGCCGAAAAAGCTATCTGTAATGCTCCTTTTCCACATACATAAGTGCCACAGCCCTCACACTCAGGTGGTGTGCTTTCTGATTAGATAAGGAGGCTCTCTGAGGTGAACATCTGTGCATGCACAGTAGTAAGTGTCGTGTCATCTGAGGCATGGTTGGGTTCACATGTGCATTCAAGGTATTATTTAACACTATATGTGGTATGTAGTATGTGCATGTATCCTAAGGTATTTTAATTATGTTAATTAATTTTTAATAAACTCTTTTAACTATAATTTGTCTATTTTTTGTCTAGTGTGGTTGGGTCCATCTTGCACAAATGTACCAGCATGCCGTGCCCTGTGACAATGGCACGGCATGCTGGTACATGTGACATAACAAATGTTTACAGTATTATTAATATTTGATTACGATATTTAATTTGATTTGTTTTGTTGTCACATTAATTATTTGGTATTTTAAAATTTTCATTTACTTCAGAAAATATTATATTCTGTAAACTTCCACTGTTAGGCTTTTAGTTACAAAAAGTCAGGAACACTTGATTTAAGGAACTTCTTTCACAGACCTGTGTCCAACAGCTTTGTAGGCCATAGAGTGAATGGTCCTGCACTCTACATTAGAAGGGAAGCTTTGCTTGGCCTGTGTGGCCACTGATTTGTTAAAGGCCACATAGAGGAAGCGTAAATCAGGTCTTTGCTGTGCATACTTTACCAGAGCTGTAGTCTTTCCAGTGCCTGTGTAAAAGAGTCTATAATTTATTTTCTATTATCCAGAATTCCAAATCATTTACAGTATTAATTAAGAAACAATTAAATAATTGCAGAAAAATAGGGAGAGTAAGAATGTTTTTGTATTGCAGGTTGTGTTGTTCCTACCTGCAAACGCCATGATTTTGACAATGTGATCACTCTGAATGTTATGACTGAGAATCTGCTGTTGTTCGAGAGTAACTTGTATCTGCTTCCCTCTAAGCATAAAGACAATGAACCATAAAGTGATAATATTAATTATCTAATTAATTAATTAATTATCTAATTATTATATAATAAAAATGCGGATATGACCTACCTGACATCTTTACTGTTTAAAAGTGGTGGTACATTCTCCATCAGGTGTAGCACATAGTAAATATTGTAATGCCACCTTGGAAAGAAATCAATTCAAATTAGAATGAAATGGACACTACAATGTAACAGGGTGTTAAATCGTGTAATAATACATGGTACTATAAAAAATATTAATCAGGGTCCATTGGTTTATAATACATATTCATTCACTTATATATATGCAAATATATGCACAATGATCTCAACAATCAGATCTGCACACATACTGTTAATAAATGTTTTCATGATCACCATTCTCTTTACAATGATAATAAGCAATGCAGTAGTCCAATGTCAGAATCTTAGCGCTGGGAATCCAGGTTCAAATCCCTTTCTGGGAGAAGTTTCCATGTTCTCCCCATGTCCGGGTTCTCTGTTTTATACATCACAGGAACAGCTGGTGTCCTGTCTCAAAGTTTGTGAAAAGACATGGCTGTAGCTATGGCAATGCTAGTTTGTGTATGTTTGTACATACACATTACATTTACAGGTGTGTGTGTGTGTGTGTTTGTGTGTGTGTGTGTGTGTGTGTAGTAACTAAAACAACTTATCTGGTATGTCTTGCTACAACATTTTGGAGAATGTCTGAGGATATTTGTTATCTAAAAAAACATTTGGAGGCCATGCAGTGATCCAATGAACCAGAATGAAGCCTTACTCATCCCATAGTTGGTCGATGGGGTTAAGGGCAGAACTCTATGCAGGACAGTTAAGTTCTTCTACAACATAACCACCCACTTAAACTTATTGGACCTTTGTGCACTGGGGCACAGACATGTATCAACAGAGCCCCAAAAAATACTGTTCACTGGTGCCCTTTTAAACAGGCCATTGTTTACAGATGCATTTAATTTTTTTTTCGAAAATAAAACCCCTTTACTAATTAAAATCCAAAAATATTTGTTTCACACTGGTTTCCTACGAATTGGTATATTGGCGGTATGCATATCATTCTCTTTCACACAGCTGATGAAACAGACCAGCACCGATCAGTGAACTTACCTGTTGCTGATGATAATGTTAGTATTTTTCATGGCCAAAAGGAGTGTGGCCACAGCCCACAGGAACTCAGTTATCAAACAGGGTGTAAGTGCACAGTCAGAGGTTCTTAAAAGAGTCACCAAGTCCAGAATGTCATTCACACCATCTGCAAGAATCAGTAGCAGGGCCATGGTGGACCAGGGGTTTGGTCCCTACAGCACAAATACATTTAATAAATTACATGTGCAAAATGAATAATCCATAATTAATCAGCATCAAGCATACTGAAAATAGACAATATACTTGTATTGTATATAATATAATAAAATATAATAAATATAATATAACATAACAATATAATATGGGCCGCACAGTGGCTTAGGGGTTAGCACATTCGCCTCTCAGAGTTGGGGATTCAGGTTCGAAACATTCTCCCCCGGATGGGCATGGGGAACCCGCCCATGACTCTAGTAAAGGATTAATAATGAAGATAATGAATAAATGAATAATATAATATAATAAGGACCCCATATATGATAATAAGAACAGAGCAGGTATTATTAGGGTGATGGATGATGGTACAAGTGGATCACATAACCTATGTTTTGATTTGTGTAATGTTCTCTGTCCAGCAGGAGTGACAGGTGAATGTAATTTAATGTAATATAATGTAATATAATATAATATGCTACATCATGGATGACATGGCTGTTTAGTGGTGCACCTCTCTGTGCTGGAAATCCATGTTTAAATCAAAATCTGAGTGGCGTTTCCATTTTCTTCCTGTGTCCATGGGGTTTTCTTCAGGTTCATTAGTTTCCTCCCACAGTCTAAAAACATGGATTCAAAGTGAATTGGTGGCTCTAAATTGTCCCTACATAGTGTGTGTCATAACATTGCTGAACCTATGCCTGACCAACTGCAGTAACCCCAGATCCTAGTTAAATCCAGGTGGTGACTTTTTTTTAATCAGGCAGTGTGTGTGTGTGTGTGTGTGTGTGTGTGTGTGTGTGTGTGTGTGTGTGTGTGTGTGTGTGTGTGTGTGTGTGTGCTTATTGTGCAGGTATGTGTAAATCAGACACAGAAATACTGCTAGAGTTTTTAAAACACTGTATTCACTCTATCAGACAAATCACATAAGGTAATGAAGTAATAAAGTGATCCATTTTGCCTAATGTGTTTACACACTGAGGAATTTGTCCTCCCCATTTAACCCATCCGTGCAATGACACACACAAATATATACACACTGGTGAAGTGAACACACATGCCTGGAGTAGTGGGCAGCCATATACATGGTGTCCAGGGAGCAAATAACAATTGGTAGGACCAGGAATAAAACCAGGGATCTTCAGGTCACAAGGCTGGTTCCTGAACCACAAGCCTACAACTGCCCCATAGATAGTCATAGACAGTAGGTTATTTGTTGGTACAAAATTTTTGTGCTCACAGGAAACAGCAATAAAATATGCAGGTGACTGCTCATCCATCCATCCATCCATTATCTTCTGCTTTATCCTATATATATTAGGGTCGCGGGGGGTTCCCCATGCCCATCCAAGGGACAACGTTTCGGGCACTGGACAGATACACCCAGGACAGGGCGCCAATCCATCGCTGGGCACAGACTCACTCACACAGACACGCACACATACACACTCTATATGGGGAACTCAATTGACTTAGAACCCGGAGGAAACCCACGCGGAAATGGGGAGAACATAAAAACTCCACCCAGATGGGGATTCGAACCGGGAATCCCTAGTGCTGAGAGGCGAACGTGCTAACCACTAAGCCACCGTGCCGCCCGGTGACTGGTCATTTTCGGTTATTCAATTTATGGTCCAACAGTGCCACAAAAGTGATTTAAACTGACAGCAGCATTGTTGCTCCATCTCCACACCAGCAAAACCACATCAGTGTCAGTACTGAAAATCATTCACCTCTCAAATAATACCTGCTCTATGATGGCTTGTGAATTGCAGTACCACAAATTGCAGCTTCATGGTAAATTGATTATAAGATGGAAAATTCAAGAAACAAGGAGATGTCTCTACTAAAGAATTAAGGTATTCAACCGGTGTATATTATAATTTTAATAGTCACAATCAATTAATAACTACATAGAATTAAATTAAGATAAAATAAAAGTAAAAAAAAATATATGAGGTGCTGTAATTCTGCATTACATTAAATCAGGACAGAAAACATACAAACACATACCCCATCAACCGTGTACATGTCTGGCATCCTATGCTTGATGCAGGCCTCAGCCTGGACATACAGCCGATGTTTTTTCAAACACATTAGAACACTAGTCACATTTATCCGTTTGCTGTGTTTAAACTGGGACATGTATCTGCAAAAATAATGCACCATGTCACGAAGCTCATATGAACTGGTTTCTTCAACATAACAATAAGTTCACTGTATTTAAATGGCCTCCTATAGTCACCAGATTTCAATCTAATAGAAGTCCTTTGGTATTTGGTGGGGCGGAAGATTTGCATCACAGATGCGAGACCGACGAATCTGCAACAACTGCATGATTCTATCATTTCAAAATGGACCAAAATCTCCAAAAACACTTCGTTGAAAATATACCATGAAAAATTATTCAGTTCTGAAGGCAAAAGGTGGTCCAACCTTTTACTAGCAAGGCATACCTAATTACGTGGCCTAATTACAGTAGTTTATATATGTATATAAATATAAATACACACATATTACACATATACACACTTTTTTTTTCCTTTTTATGTCCCTTCATAGACAGTAATACAGAGTTGGTTCCCCTTTTGAAGCTATACCAACTTCCACTGGTTAAAAGGTACTTAATCTTCATTTTGGAGTGAGTCTATGAAAATGTTTGCCCATTTATCCAAAAAGCATGTACATGTGAGGTAAGACACTAATGTCAGATGAGAGAGCCCAGACCACAGCTCTTATCTAGTTCATTCTAAAGATGAAGTCAGAACACTGTGTAGGCCAGTGTGTACCCTAAAAAAAACTAGACTTGTTCATGATGTTTCTCTGCCTTTCACTAGGGCTAGAGTACTGGGTTAGGGTTACAAGGGATTAAAATATTGATTGATTTATGTTTTATGCTGCAGTGTTCTAAACCTTTATGGTTTATTACGCAGTGGCTAATTCCTGTATTTAAATAAGAAATAAACAAGCCTTACCTCACAAAATTCAGCAGACAGAGGTCATTGGTTTTGACTATATGGTTCTCTTCAAGTAGGATTTTTACCTCCTTTAATGTTCTTTCCTCTTGCTTCTCATACCTGCAGTACAACTTCTTCCAGGGTAGAAACTAAACCAGAAAAAAAAAAACAAGACAATGATGAACATCAATACCATCCAATACCACACTGAGAATACATAAAAAATGCAGGCACCAGGGTGGACAAGAGGACAGGATTCTAGTGTCCAGTGATGCTACTGGCCTGGTGGGCACTTCAAAGGCACATAACTGATCAGTAAGGGAGTAGATTTAGGATTCCTCAGTGGTAAAATAGTGACCTCAAATGGCTCTTCAAGGCACCAGCACAGGGATAACTGGTGAAACTTCATACATATTATAAAGATCTGTAGCTTTGTAGATCTTTGTAGATCCTTGCTGCTTAGTATATAAAATTGGATTATGACTTGTAGCGAACTAAATAGGTAAAGAAAAAATGGAAAATAGATGAAAAAAAATTTAGAAGCAAAAATGTGACACACCTGAGGATCCATGACAATGTTTCTCCAGCGCTGACACACCAGACTGATGTGGCGGTACAGATCGTTTGCTGGAATGTGAGCAAAAATAGCACTCAATACCTCTTCAGGCAAGTCCTGAAATTGACCCTGGGGTGTAAACAGCCTTTTATTCTGTCCCAGCAACCCATAATGAGCATCTGGAAGGCTTTCAATATCATATTCTTCATCCTCATTTTTCACTGAAACAGAAAAATATGAGGGATAACCACTGTATCCAGCCTCTCCTTCTTGTTCATCCTCTTTTTTAACTGAACAGTTATCAGTATTGTCATCCTCAAACATCTCAGCAGTGAGGCCCTCCATTAAATCTATTCCCATTTTCTCTTCATCTTCCTCATCTTGACAGTGATCATCCTTTAGCCCAGCCTCTGTCTTTGACATGACCCTGTTGTTACTTTTCTGTGGACTGCTCCTGATCACACCGTTAGATGAGAAGAATTCGGTAATGCCTCTCTGCAGACTTCCATCTGCAATTTTACACAAAAATAGCAATGTCCTCGTAAAACCATTTCCTTATATGGAACTATTTAAAACATACAAATAGTTTATTAAATAAAAGTTTATAAGCTTATTAGAAACAGCTGGATATCTAAAGGTGAAACATAAATGTTTTTGCCTGTTGAGCAGCAGAATGAGAATTTGTTAAAATCTCTGGTTTCCTCCCAATTTTAAAAGTCATTTTTTTTATATATGTTAATTAATATTATGATCAACTGAAACAAAAGTACTTTTATTTTTAAAAACATGCAGAAAGTTTAGCGGTTCTATTTTCATCAAAGATGTACAGGATATTGTTTTATTAACAGGGAATAAAGTAAAAGATTACATCAACTTGCAGCTATTTTCAGACATTTACCTTTTCTCCTTTTCTTAGTCGGGCTTCTAGGCAGAAGACCTTGATTTGGATCTTTCTGAAATAAATTAACACTGAACGGCTTGGAAATGGATGGACTGCCTTGGGCCAAACTTCTGCACTCTGATTCACACAGATGTCTCCGTTTGGCTTTAACTAGATCACAAAAGACTTAGTTTAAGATTCAACACAAAAAATGTATTATATTTCAGGATTTTCAACACATATATTATGGTATTATATATATATATATATTCATATATTATATATATTTTATTATTACTTCAAAAGGTTTTTAGGGTTACATTGATTAATAAGCTGCTTTTATATTTAAAGAAGCTGTGTATCATTTTATATATAAAAGTATATCATTAATTTGTTGTCCTGTTGTACAGTCATAGTAACAAAAATATTTCTTTCTGTGCACAATTTTCATGATTTTTTTTTTCATAAACTAGGCTTGTTTACATCAGATGTAATGTGATGGAACCTCTCTGCCCATGTGATGGAACCTCTCTGGTTCATTACTGTCCAAACAGCTGACATTAATTCTTCCTACCAGAAGATTCTGCCTCTTTTGTATACACGAGCTCAAAGTTACTCATTGTTGCAAGTTTCATTGTGTTGTTTCCTTCTCTCTCTTCAAAAACATTTAGTTTCATTTTCTCATACAAGTGACTCTGACTCAAAATTTCTATTATTCTGATTATATGGCTAATACATTTCTGTTACATCCTGAGACAAGATTCTTAAAGGCAAATAAAATAATTTACTAAATATAGTAACTACTGTTGCAGATCATAGTTTAGTTTGCTAATTTATTAAAGCAAAAGAACACTTCAGGTTGTGAGGGACAAAACACAATGCAACCCAAAATGTCACACTGCAGCATTAAAGACATTCATTTCTGACCAGATATAAATACATAAAGCAACTTTTAATTACTTACAACACAAAATAAAGTAGTGCAGCTTTAAATAATTTCGGTTTTCATTTCCCAAAATGATAAGAGCTTTTATCATTGGACACAAAAAAAAAACATATACAATCAAGTGTACAGTAAGTTAGCACATGGTAAAATAATCAGCATTACAATTTCCTCACTGTGTCAAGGAAAATGTGGGTTATTATATATTGCTGACCTTCCCGATTTAGTAGTAATAAGAGACTATAAAACATGAAAATGTAATTGTTTTAACAGCCAAAATTCACGTCAATGTAGAAAATGATACTAATGTGTTCGTTTATATTTTACTGTCACCGCAAGTTACACTAAACGGTAATAATAGGACTGTTACAACACAGAGCTGACACTTCAAGTTCCTATATAATACCTTTTATTGCAGTTTCCATTACTACAGTCAACATACACGTCACTCGTAAAATGATGTTTCAGAGACTTTAAAGAACCCCGATCAATTTAACACACGATTGTTTACATCCAGTAGCCATTTTGTTGTAATTCTTCTCATCGAGTTCCAATCCGATTCATTACAATTCAAAATAAAAGTCAACTGACCTACTACAAAGGAATATATAATAAAATAATTATTTTAAAACAAGTTTGCATATTGTATCATAACAATAATTTACATGCAAAGTGATAATATGTACACGTTTGAATGACATCCACAGTACAAAGAATCAGATTAATTTACTGCGTTAACAAGAGCGTAAAAAAGAAATTGTACCTGCAGCTTTTTAAAGTACATCAATATATATGATCTCATCACCTAGTATTACAAAAATGTATATTAATATCTGTCTTATTAAAAATCTAGGAATTGAATATTCAGTAAATTAACATTTAAACAAAACATTTAAACATTTAATAATTAACATAAATAATAACTATAAATAATATAAATAATAATAAAAAATAACTTACTACATTTTCCATAAATATTTTTTATAAGTTTATCTTCCATATGTTTTTATAAGGCTTTAAAAAGCACTACAAACACCATTTTCTTTTTGTTAAATACTTTGTTATTCCCCTTTTTCTGTTCGCTGATGATCAGGATCCCAACTGCTCTATTACAGAAATAATTTGGGAGGTGAAAACCCAAACCAATCCACCAATCAAATGTCAAACTAAATAACAAAACTGTGTTTGATCTCATCATACATCACATATGTGGTACTCCACAAACGATTTTAAAATGTGATTCTTGTGTTTCTGTTTTTTGTTACAAAAAGGTTAATGCCATTCTGTGATGTCCAACAAAACAATTTTAACTGTTCTAAGAAAAAAAAAGAACTCTAGCCCTGGTCCGTGTGTTGCTATGCGACCCGCGTACACAAAGAGTTCGTTTACGTTACCAACCTCAGAGGGCTGTCAGATTGAGCAGTTGCGAGCTAATGACATACTATTTGTAGATATAATTTAGCAGATATAAAGGTATTTCTGATGGATTTATTTACTCTGCACTATTCACTGGATTTAGTGTGTAACGGACACACACTGAGTGCTGAGCACAGAGCCGCGCTGCAAATATCTTTGATCATTCTGAAGAGAAATTATAAATTCAGCCGAGTTCTGTTCTGGGGGAAAATTCTGGGAGCTAAACGGGATTATTTCATTGCTCAGGGGGTGACGGGAGAAAATGAAATGGGAGACAGAAAGTATTTATACAGGTAAGAACGGTCTTTTTGATCATCGTTGTCATAGAAACATTAACGGTTAAATACAACAATTATTAAATGATTATTAAATTATTAAATTTTCTTACGTCATAATGTCACTGATATAAAAATAATCAGTACTCCATTTTTGATATATAAATAAATGTAAATATATTTTTAAAAAATCAAATGTTTCCACTGCTTAAGTCAATATGTGAATTATATCACAGTATTTCTCTCCATTGGCTCCCTGTAGCTGCTTGCATTCAGTACAAGTCCCTGACTCACTTAAAGGACCGTTTCTGGACCTTCCCCCTCTTACCTTAACTCTTAACTTTTCAAAATACACTCCGACTCGTTCACTTCGCTGCAGTGATGATTGTCGCCTGGTGATTCCACCTCACCGAGGATCTAATTCTCACTCCGTGGTAAAATGGTGCAACGATCTTCCCAACTCTGTCCATAAGGCAGAGTCACTCGGCATTTTAAAGAAACTACTATTTCTATATATATATATATCTATTTAACAAATACCTGTTGTAAAAAAAAATAAAAATGGAGGGGCGCAGCATCATATAAATAACGATCAGGTTTGATAATTATACTGTGTAGCTGGTTTTCTTCATAGCTACCGATTTGTGATGTTCTCATTTGTAAGTCATTTTGAATAAAAGTGTCTGCTAAATGACTAAATGTAAATGTAGCACGTTTTAAATTCTGGTTAGCTTTTCAATTTCATATTTTTTTACATTTTTTTCCAAGTTGATTATCCTTTAATGTAGTATGGGTGGTATTCAAGCTCAAAGGGTAAAAGACAAGAAAACACATCAACAGATCACCAATTTATGACAGAGCCAGTCAGAGGGTGTTTATTGACATTTCATACATACATACAAGTACATACTGAAACTAGACAATGTTTCTCTGAGACCACTTTGGAACATAGAACAAAATGTGCAAAACAATACAAAACACAGTGCAGATAATAAAAGTACAATAAATACAAAATCATTTATGATCTAACCTTTTCAATATTACCAAGTAATTAAAAAAGGCAAGCATGGCGATTAGGTTTGGTCAGTACAAAGTAGACAGAGCAGACGCATATTTACTTCAATTTTAACACCTAGTTATTTAACTTCTACCCCCACCCAACCATGCATGTGTAAAAGATTGCAATGTTTACTGGAAAAGGAATTGTTAAACAAAATAAATAATAGTACCATGGAATGTCCTGTGTTCTCAAAACCTGTACTGCACGAAATGATTAAAACTGTTCGAAAACTGTTAAAACTGTATGTTGCTATGCGAACCTGTACATAAAGAGCAAACGAAACAATTGTATTAGAAATCTGTAGATATAATTCAGTAGATATAAAGGCATTTCTGGTGGATTTATTTACTACGCACTATTCACTGGATTTAGTGTTCAACGGACACACACTGAATGCTAAGCACAGAGCTGTCACTAACATAAACTCAGCAGCTCTCCATTTTTTATATAAAGAACTGTAAATATAAAATATATTTTCCACTGCTTAAATCAATATGTAATGGAGAAATTCTGAAACAAAAGAGAAAAGAGCTTTCCAAATACACCACATTGGGAACTTACAGTTCTGAAATGTCTGTAAAACATAGTTTATGATTTCAAAAGTCGGTGGCAATATGCACCAGCTATCAAATAAGTAATTTTAAATTAATGAAAAGGTGACATTCAACAATGTGTGCTGCACTGAATTCAACAAAATACTGCACTGAAAAGTTTATTTTTAATTATACAAGTCATCGTTACTACTAATAATAATAAAGGCTGGATGCTTCACAGGAAAAATCTCAGGCATAACATTAATATATTGCACTAGTACTTCAATGAAAAAGCAACAAAACCACATTTGACATTTTACATATTACAGTGAGTATCTTACTACAACTGAACTTAAGTTTGAATGTTCAAAAAAATCCCAAATCTCCATGCATTCATTGATGCATCACAAAGAAGCTCTCAGATCAATGTTGAAGAAGATGAGATAAAAATATATGTATAACCATCAGTTAGAAAAAACCTACTTGCTGTAAAGTCCAGAATATATAATGTACAACACTCACATGTTTAAAATTTTTCCTCAAAATAATTTTACAGCTCCAGCACCCTGTAGAGGTTTAGCATTTTTCTCAATATAAAATGGCATTATATGAGTATGTAATTACTTTGGATCATATGATCAGCCAGGCATGTATTAGTGGACAGACAATCCATAATACATGTTAATATTATCTTTAAAACGTTTTGTTCTTATCCAGTTTTAACCTTGTGGAATGGCATTTGCTTCCTCCTGCCACTGAGGAGCTGATAGCTGAGGTATCTGTGGCAGCTAAGGAGGGATTCATAGGTGACCCATCACATGATTTAGAGCACGCAGTAATCCAACGTCAACGTGAAGAAGACGAAGTTATGTATAAGCAACCTAAGGTGAGATGTTTTGAAATACATACTAAATGCATGTAACTACAATGCAGCTTGTATTTCATTAAGATATTTAGTTTGTTTTTGTATAGATGTTAATTTACCTAAAGTATGTAGACCATACTCCTGTTTTTGGCAAGGTACTTCCTTGTGCAAGCCTTTAACAGCTTGGGGAAGAACTTTTAAAAGAAACATTTTAAAATAACTTCCATTACATAGCACTGGACATTTGACACCAATCACAAGCCAGGTCTCCAACATACTGGCTTATCTTTGTAATGCTCTGAAATAATTGCACAGGTCGAAAATATTGTGTACTGTATATTATGAATAAAACAAGAGGATAGGCAAAATGTCAAGATGATAAGTAAGACTTCATTAATAAGAAATGTGATGCTGCACTAATAAAAGCTTAATGTATAAAAGTTCTCTACAAATTTTCATCACAGTTTAAGATCCATTAATGTTGATGAATGTAAACTGATTATGTAAATATTTCTTTTTTGATTGCAGGTTAAATTAAATGAAGCGAAGTGGCTGGCTGTGACAGTGTTTACTATTGATAAAGAAGTTTCTGTTGTTCCCCGTGGTGCCTTTCTAAAGTGTCCCCATGGATCTGTAGATGTGAACCGTCGCTTTGAAGGTACAATAAAAGCAAAATTATATTTAGAAAGAGATTAGATACTTAATCTAAAATTATATTTAACATAACAGACACAAGAATTAAGCAAACATTAAAATTGAAACTTAAGTTTATTTGTTATTTATGAACAACATTTTGAAATTGATGTTAAAAGTTGGGTCAGGGGATTTTTTAACATTTTAAAATGTTTTAAATTAATTGGAGAGTTTGAAGTTTTAATTGTTGAGGTTTGCAAGTGGAATATTTACCTGTTCTTGTTGTTCACTTAAGCTTCTTAACAGTCAGTGGTCACTTGTGATGCAGCTTACATTTTTTAATATGAAACAGATCTGGAACACAGGCAGGCCAGTCAATCAAACACACTCTATATCTAAAAAGCTATGCTCATTTATTCTTGTTAATGAGGCCTAGTTTAATTAGCCAGGAACACCTAAATTGACTCTGTGGCCAATGATGTTTCTTCCCTTGTAGGGTTAGGGTTTGATTAGGCATCTTTTTCTCCAAATGAAGTTTACAATGGCAGCTTCCTTTACCCCAGTAAACATTTGACCCTTTCTTTCACCATGGTTGCGTCTCTCAGTCCTTTTTGAGAAATAAAAATCAGCACTTAAAATAGCCTAAAGCTATTTCCCCCACAAATTAAATTATATGGCAAACATGTGCAGACATTCATGCTATTCATGAAGTAAACAGATGTCAACAAACTCTTACATTATGAAATAGGGTGCACAACATACAACAAAAATTGGTTATATACCTATAGTCCAATACGTATGCAAGAAGGCTGTACTTTGCCCAGTCTCTCGCACTGTCAGTGTATGGTTGATGACAATCAACTGCGGTTGCTTTATTTATTTATTTTAAGTCTTCTTGGCTATCAGCTCCCTCTACCAGCTCTACCTCTTTTACTTGTCCTCCCCCCCTTATTCTCACTGTTCCTCTTCCTCTCTTTGCAAGATCTTTTTATAATGTCAGGTGGCACATATATTGGCTCATGTACTGTCACTTTGAATTCCAGTGTTTTGAAACTTTTCACTTTATGAAAAATTTTTGCATTTTCTGGAGATAAATGTATTTAGTATTTCAGAAGTGCTATTTTTAATTGCCAAATACATAGTGTGTAAAGCAGAAAATGTGTTTAGCTTTGGAGACTTGATCAGTATCAGTTTAAATAATTGTCCAATGCATGTCATTGTGTTAGCATTGTATTTTATTAAGCTGCTTTGTGACAATTCCTAAAGAATTAACAAAAATGATAAAACATACTGTACATTAAAATATTACATACTAATAAAAATAATCCTACTTTCCTACTGTTGTATGACCATTTTTCATCCAGCAACCTTTTTTACTTCTATTTCACTCCATGATTTTAATAATCAATTATTAAATCATATTATCTGTATTCTATTAGGTCTAAACCCAACAGAGGCAGCACAGCTGAACTCCTTTCTACACTTTTCTGAACCCACTTACCTGAAGAAGATGCCTATTTTGGAAAAGGCTAAGTTAATCCCCTCTATTGATTTCCTGGATCCTCTGAGTAAAGACATTCTTAAAGGTAAAGCTCAAATATTACACCAAGTACATATAACCTCATATACATATACATATACAGTGGGTTGCAAAAGTATTCATACCCCTTGAACTTTTCCATATTTTGTCACATTACAACCACAAACATAAATATATTTCACTGGAATTTAATGTGAAAGACCAACACAAAGTGGTATACAATTGTGAAGTGGAAGGAAAATTATACATGAATCAACATTTTTTTTACAAATAAAAAACTGAAAAGTGTGACGTGCAAAAGTATTCAGCCCCCCTGAGTCAATACTTTGTGGAGCCACCTTTTGCTGCAATTACAGCTGCAAGTCTTTTAGGGTATGTCTCCACCAGCTTTGCACATCTAGTGACTGAAATTCTTGCCCATTCCTCCTTGCAAAACAGCTCAAGCTCAGTCAGATTGGATGGAGAGCGTTTGTGAACAGCAGTTTTGAGATCTTGCCACAAATTCTCAATTGGGTTTAGGTCTGGACTTTGACTGGGCCATTCTAACACATGAATATTCTTTTTTTAAAACCACTCCATTGCAGCTCTGGCTTTATGTTTAGGGTCGTTGTCCTGCTGGAAGGTGAACCTCCGCCCCAGTCTTAAATCTTTTGCTGACTCCAACAGGTTTTCTTCCAAGATTGCCCTGTATTTGGCTCCATCCATCTTCCCATCAACTTTGACCAACTTCCCGGTCCCTGCTGAAGAGAAGCACCCCCAAAGCATGATGCTGCCACAACCATATTTGACAGTGGGGATGGTGTTTTCAGAGTGATGTGCAGTGTTATTTCTCCGCCACACATAGCGTTTTGCATTGTGGCCAAAAAGTTCAATTTTGGTCTCGTCTGACCAAAGCACCTTCTTCCACATGTTTGCTGTGTCCTCAACATGGCTTCTGGCAAACTGCAAACGGGACTTCTTATGGTTTTCTTTTAACAATGGCTTTCTCCTTGCCACTCTTCCATTAAGACCACATTTGTGTAGTGCACGACTAATTGTTGTCCTGTGGACAGTTTCCCCCACCTGAGCTGTGGCTCTCTGCATTTCATCCAGAGTCACCATGGGCCTTCTTGGCTGCCTCTCTGATCAGTGATCTCCTTGTTCGGCCTGTAAGTTTAGGTGGATGGCCTTGTCTTGGCAGGTTTACTGTGGTGCCATACTCTTTCCATTTCCGGATGATGGATTGAACAGTGCTCCGTGAGATGTTCAAAGCTTTGGAAATCTTTTAATAACCTAAGCCTGCTTTAAACTTCTCCAAAACCATATTCCTAACCTGTCTGGTGTGTTCTTTGGACTTCATGATGCTGTTTGCTCCCCAATATTCTCTTAACCAACATCTGAGGCCGTCACGGAGCAGCTGTATTTGTACTGAGATTAGATTACACACAGGAGGACCCTTTTGAGTCATTAGCACTCATCAGGCAACTTCTGAATGCAATTGGTTGCACTCAGGGAAAAGGGGGCTGAATACTTTTGCACGTCACACTTTTCAGTTTTTTATTTGTAAAAAAAATGTTGATTCATGTATAATTTTCCTTCCACTTCACAATTGTATACCACTTTGTGTTGGTCTTTCACATTAAATTCCAGTGAAATATATTTATGTTTGTGGTTGTAATGTGACAAAATATGGAAAAGTTCAAGGGGTATGAATACTTTTGCAACCCACTGTACATATGGCCTTCAAATCTTACTGGCTGGCATGGCTTTTGGATTTTACACCAATTAGTCAGCATTTTTATCATTTAAAGATTAGAATTAAATATAATAATTTTGAAACATGATTTGTAAGTCAGGACACTACAGTCTTGACTTTCTGAAAGTCTTTGTTTTGTGACTGAAAATGATTTAAAAAGTTTACCTGTAGTCATTAGTAAGTGAAAAATTTTTTTTTGGGAGATAAACATTGGGACACATAGGCACGGTGGCTAAGTGGTTAGCACGTTCGCCTCTCAGCGCTAGGGAGTCCCGGTTCGAATCCCCATCTGGGTGGAGTTTCCATGTTCTCCCCGTGTCTGCGTGGGTTTCCTCCGGGTTCTCCAGTTTCCTCCCAGTCCAAAAACATGGATCAAGTCAATTGAATTCTCAAAATTGCCCCATATAGAGTGTGTCTGTGTGAGTGAGTGTGTGCCCAGCGATGGATTGGCGCCCTGTCCTGGGTCTATCTGCCCATCGCCCGTGACGTTCTCCCCTGGATGGGCATGGGGAACCCCATTGCGACCCTAATAGAGGATAAAGTGGGAGATAATGAATGAATGAATGAACATTGGGACACTGGCTATTTCTCAACTGTAACAATTACAAGCATTTTTATTGTTTTTTAGTATCTCCAATTTACCCATCACGTGGGAGCAAACTGAAATAAACCCACACAGGTGCAGAGAGAACATGCTACTTTATACTAAAATGACTTGTTCAGTCCAACAGGGAATCAAACCCAGGACCTTTTTTTCTGTGAAGTTGAAGCACTAGGATTTTTGCAGAAGTGTATTTTTTTTCCATGTTTTTTGGCTAAGCAAAGGTCCTCTGTAAAGGTCCTAGTATTTTTTTTGTTTGGATGATTGGATGGATGATTTTCCCCATCAGATCACATAGCAAAGCCCAACTTTTCCTGCACTTCTCATTTTGGAAATAAGAATATTTAATTTAATTTGCTTCTTTGCCCAATACCCCGACTCAAATCACTCTTAAGACATAAGCATTATTTTTTGTATAATATACACGTGTAATTATTCTACAGTATATGGAACAAATTTATAGTTCCACATACTGTAGACCAGGGGTGCTCAATACGTCGAGGTGTCAGGTAGATCGCGATGGAGGTTTGAAAAAAAAAAAAACCTTTATAAACGCATCAGTAACGTATTTTTTTACAGCACAGTATCAGAAGCGCTTATACACACAACACACACCCACACACAATGTGATTCATTCTAAATCTGAATCTCTATCGTTCTGCAAGCGAACGGTCTGTCCCCACCCCCCCACCCCCGTCTCTCTCGCTTTCCAAAAACCGGCACGTGGTCCCGTCTCCATGCCTAAATCCGAAGCACTGCCTCAAGAATCATCTACATTAGTTTCTGTTTGTGTTTTTACACTTTATTTGACTGACAAGATGAGTAAAGAATTAGTGAAGCTCAAAAAACTGAACGACTAAAATGTTCCACTTTCATTAAGGGTGGGGGGGGGGGGGTTGAATATTTATTTACAATGTCAAACTCAAAATGCATTTGCTTTTATTAATGTTCATGTTCTGTTTGGGGGCAGCACAGTGGCTTAGTGGTTAGCATGTTCTCCTCTCAGCGCTAGGGATTCCGAGTTCGAATCCCAATCTGGGTGGAGTTTCCATGTTCTCCCTGTGACCACCCTCCGGGTTCTTCGGTTTCTTCCCACAATCCAAAAACATGGATCAAGGTCAATTGAATTCTCCAAATTGCCCCATATAGAGTGTGTGTGTGTGTGTGTGTGCCCAGTGATAGATTGGGTGTGTCTGTCCTGGGTGTATCTGCTCACCCCCCCCCCAAAAAAGTGGCTTGTTAGTATAATTTAGCTTTAATTACTCATAAGTAAACCCCCCTGTACACAGATTTTACAACCATTCTATTTTATTAACAGGAACATGGAGTCTGCAGTTTCAGCAAGGAAATCTAGTATGTGTGATTCAGAGTCTGCTATGGGTGGGCCTGACCTTCTTTCACATACCCATGAGTAATCATTATGGTTATGTTTACATTGGAAATGGACTTAAGAATCTGAACCTGCCGTTTATGCAATAGAACACAAGGCCATACAGGGAATTCATACTGTCTGGTCTGTATTATATCTAACACTAGGTATTAGATGATTGTTTTCGTTTACTTTGTCCTTACAGAAAAATAACTTTTTTTCAAATATTAGTAGCAAGTATATGTAATCATTACTTTGATTTTTTACAAAAGAATGAAATATTTTGTGTTACAAATAATGTGTTAATATTCAGCAAAAGTCCTTTGATGCCTTTTTCGATAACAAAATGTTGTGTCATGTTCACATAAAACAAATAAACCTTGCTTTGTACCTGTGATTTATTTTTGAGAAGATTGTGTTTTTTTGGTTAATTATTGCATGATAATTGCAATAATATTATAATTGTGATTAGTTTTTTTAGACAACAATTGTACAAAATCTGTAGTCATCTCATCCCTATTCCACACACTGCACAATAACAACATATTTGTAAACAATTTTTACATTTAATTAATCTATAGCAGGCATCCATTATGTAGCAATAACTGAAATATGTGTGATAGAAAAGAGGAAAGGAAATAAGTTGGTATTGGTCCATATTGTCCTAATCACACTTGCATTTCACATTAGTGTTTTATGTAGATTGGCTTTGGACTGTATTTAATGTTGTCCTTCAAGGCTGGATGTCCAACAGGCATGCGCACTTTACACCACTTTAGGCCTTTTTTATAGATGGGCTTTACTGACTTCACAGAATAGCGTGTCAGGTACCTGCACAAAACATTTACACTTAGAACCTTGTACATGTAGAATTAACAACAATACTTTACTTGTATAGGATTAAGTCACACAATAAGCATTTACCCTTTATAGATTATCTTTACAGTCATTATTTAAGCGCCATCAAAAAATTATATTCAGTCTTAAGTTGTTCTGCCTCTTCCACCAAGCAGCATTTTATAATGTATTGGACAGAGCAGGTGATTGTATGTTAAGGATTTCTACCAGCTTAATCCCACAATGCACAACCAAAGTGCCTCATTGCTTTAATAACCAACAATTAATTAGAGATCTTATTAAACAAATGTAAGGAACTAAAGGAGTGGCCTGTGCTTTACTACACATTAACATTAATGAAAAAAGGTGTGAGAAAAATGTTTTCATGTGAAACCATTGTACATAGTCATATAACACAGTTCAGATAACACCACCAACACCAGCTTTGTCTTTCATTAAATGTCCTAGGATTCCTACCTGTTAAGTGGAGGGTTTGGTTTAGGTTTTGGCACATGGCCTTCAGGAAGAATTGGTCTGTGGTCTGGTAGGAGTCCTGGAAAGAATGAGTCAAAAGTGTAATTCATAAATACATACATTTACTGAAAAAGTTTTGTAAAAAAAAAAAAGTTTTAAAATGTTCTGAAGACAATGTCACAACTTCTAAACAATTGCACAGAACAACTTGTGAAAAAATATTCACAACCTCTTATGTAAATGTGTAATTGTGTTCATGAATTGATTTGTACACTGACCTGCTCGATGAGCCATCTGCACACAAATGGCAATCTTGCGATGTTCCTGAGCACAAAGGCCAGTAATGCGTCTCGGCAGCATTCCTCCATCTGACCGAATGAACTGACTCAGCAGTAAAACATCCTGGATGTGTTCAGAAAACATTATTAAGAGTATGCAACAAGCAACTGACAAGGAAAAGGCATACATTTTCTCTCTCCTGTTGCAGACTGTCTTATTTGTGTGACTTTTATATTCTAATGTTTACATGAAATTCTGGTTTGCCACCACACTTCAAAAGATGTTATACTGAACCAATGAAACTGCTGTCCTCTCGGACAGTTAATACATATACAGTGGATATAAAAAGTCTACACACCCCTGTTCAAATGCCATGTTTTTGTGATGTAAAAAAATTACAGTAAGACAAATAATTTTACAACTTTTTCCACCTTTAATGTGACCTATAACCTGTACAATGCAATTGAAAAACAAACAGAAACCTTTCAGGGAGGTGATGTAAAAATAAACAACTGAGATAATGTAGTTGCATAAGTGTGCACACCCTTTTATAACTGGGGGTGTGGCTGTGTTCAGATTTAACCAATTACATTCAAACTCATGTTAAATGGGAGTCAGCACACACCTGTCACCAATTAAAGTGCCTCTGATCAACCCCAAATAAAGTTCAGCTGTTCTAGTAGGCTTGTCCTGACATTTTTGTAGCCACATCTTCCAGCACAAGCCATGGTCCGCAAAGAACTGCCAGAGCATCAAAGGGATCTCATTATTCAAAGATATCAGTCAGGTGAAGGCTACAAAAGAATTTCCAAGTCATTAAATATACCATGGAACACAGTGAAGACTGTCATTATCAAGTGGAGAAAACATGGCACAACAGTGACATTACCAAGAACAGGACGTCCGTCCAAAATAGATGATAAGACAAGAAGAAAACTGGTCAGGGAGGCTGCCAGGAGGCCGACAGCAACACTGAAGGAGCTGCAAGAATTTCTGGCAAGTACTGGCTGTGCAGTACATGTGAAAACAATCTCCCGTCTTCTTCATATGTCTGGGCTATGGGGTAGGGTGGCAAGACGGAAGCCTTATCTTTCAAAGAAAAACATCCAAGCCCGGTTAAATTTTGCAAAAAGACATCTGAAATCTCCCAAACGCATGTGGGAAAATGTGTTATGGTCTGATGAAACCAAGGTTGAACTTTTTGGACATAATTCCAAAAGGTATATTTGGCGCAAAAACAACACTGCTCATCACCAAAAGAACACCATACCTACAGTGAAGCATGGTGGTGGCAGCATCATGCTTTGGGGCTGTTTTTCTTCAGCTGGAACTGGGGCCTTAGTCAGGGTGGACGGAATTATGAACAGTTCCAAATACCAGTCAGTGTTGGCACAAAACCTTCGGCCTTCTGTTAGAAAGCTGAAGATGAAAAGGAACTTCATCTTTCAGCATGACAATGACCCAAAGCACACATCTAAATCAACAACAGAATGGCTTCACCGGAATAAGATTAAGGCTTTGGAATGGCCCAGCCAGAGTCCAGACCTGAATCCCATCGAACATCTGTGGGGTGATCTGAAGAGGGCTGTGCACAGGAGATGCCCTCGCAATCTGTCAGATTTGGAGCGGTTTTGCAAAGAAGAGTGGGCAAATATTGCTACATCAAGATGTGCCACACTGATAGGCTCCTACCCAAAAAGACTGAGTGCTGTAATAAAAGCCAAAGGTGCTGCAACAAAGTATTAGTTTAAGGGTGTGCATATTTATGCAACCAGGTTATTTTAAGTTTTTTATTTAATATTTTTCAGCTGTAAAGGTTTCTGTTTGTTTTTCAATTGCATTGTACAGGTTATAGATCACATTAAATGTGGAAAAAGTTGTGAAATTATTTGTCTTGCTGTCATTTTTTTACATCACAAAAACATGGCATTTGAACAGGGGTGTGTAGACTTTTTATATCCACTGTACATGGCACATTCATTTGAGGGCTATATTTGTTGGGCATTAATCAAGGTCAATCCATTTGTTAAGTGGAACTAAGATTAAGTCTTTGATGCATCTTTACAATGTCTTTTATACTGCTTGGCTCACAAGGGCCTTTCCCATAGTGTTACACAACAGTGAAGAAGTTAATCTAGCACAAAGCCTAAAAACCAGCCAGAGAATATTAACCTCTGTTTTCAAATTCAAGTGAATTAATTTTTAAAGCAAGATTTATATAGTGTACTATTGTAGAGTGGGCACATGGTTAAGGTAGGTAGGGTTTTACACCATGTCAGCATACAGGCTATTTACATGGCAGGGTTTGGTAGATCACAATGTTTTTAGTAGCTTTTCATTTAAGATTGTTTCATGGATAAGTTTTTTTCATTTAAGTCTTATCAGGTTGGTCATTGCCAGAAAGTATATTTGTGTTTGGTGAATTGTTAATTATGGTGTATATTTAACTCTAGATGAATGGTAGTGCATTCTATTAGTATATGTTTTATTGTTAGTGGAGCATTACATGTGCACATTGGGGCAGGATTTCCTTCCAGAAGGTAGGATGGCATCAGTTGGGTGTGTCCTATTCGGCACCTATTGTAGATTGTTTGATCCGTTCGGTTTTGGATGCTAGTGGTAAGTTTTTCCCTTTTTTGATTGGTTTACTTTGGGTAGTTTGATATCTTTGAGAAGGTCCCATTGTTTTTGCATGAATTAATTAATGTATCTGTTAATGCTGGGCTTTAATGTCATCAGCTGGGGTTTGTTGGGTTGTTATTTCGTTGTTATTTCACCATGTGTGTTTGTCATTTGGTCAGCTTGTCCATCTGAAGCCAGATAACGAAGACACTGAGGGGATAACACACTGCATGACGGACTACATGAAATCCCTGCAGTCGGCTAAGTCTCCTGGACCAGATGGATTTACCACGGAATTCTATAAAGAACTGCTTGCCCCGTATTTAACCAGGGGTGTACAATGGCTCATTTCATATTGGCTGCCTACCTACCTCAATGTCAAATCTCTTGATATCTCTATTACTCAAAAAGGATAAAGACCCCACTTTGTGTGGTAGCTACAGACCTATATTCCTTCTGAATGTAGATTTCAAGATCCTAGCCAAGGTTCTATCCTTTGGCCTACAGCGGATTCTACCTGACCTTATAGCTCCTGACCAAACCTGTTTTATCCAGAACAGGCACTCTTTTCTTTTTTTTTAATACTAGAAGGCTGTTCTACATCCTATATTCAGAGCCCTCTGACTTGCCGGAGGTTGATGTCTCACTCGATGCTGAGAAGGCCTTTATCAGAGTGGAGTGGAAGTATTTGTTTTTTAAATGAGAGAAATTCGCTTTGGTCAGGAGTGTATTTCCTGGGTCCGCCTTCTGTACGCCACTCCGACTGCCTCCATCTTAACTAATGGAATTTTTTCTCCACCATTTCCTCTAGGAATGGAACGTCATGGTGTGTCCCCTTTCGCCCGTTATTTAATCTAGCTATAGAACCTGTAGCTATCTGGATAATGCCAGCATCGGGGTTTTGAACGCATCTCACGCTAGAACACTATTCATAAGATCTCCTTATATGCTGACTACCTTCTTTTATATGTTTCAAATCTGGCTTCTTCCTTTCCCTCTATTTTAGATATCATTCAAAAATTTAGTAAAATATCTGGCTACAAGCTAAACTTTCAAAAGAGAGAACTTTACCCAATTAACGGACCTGCCCTCTCCCTCCCACTGTCTTCCTTTCCTTTTCGAGTAGCACATAGGAATTTTAAATATTTAGAGGTTACATTCACCCACACATTGGCATAAGCAGTTAGTCAGTTTGAAGTTCAGAAGCTTGTGTTGTGTTGTGTTTGGCATGACAGCCGCAGCTACCACTACGCTCAAACACCAGGATCCCTCCCCTGGGTTGCACCCCATGGCAAAGATAGTACCCCCACATGGAGGCCCATGGTTAAAGGGCTATAAGCAGTAGGGCTGCAACAACAAATCGATAAAATCAAATATGAAAAGTGTCATTCGATGAATTTTATTAACGATACACTGGGTCGCACGATTTCCACGTTACTTGCATTGTAACTGGTTACTTCACCTGAAGCGCTTCAACAACATTGAAAAATAAATAGTGGGTTGAACAAAACAAGGCGGAATCTGCGAAACAAAGTTTAATAAACCCTGCAAATGAAACACAGCCAACGCAGAAAAAAAAAACTTCCATTTAAATCATCAAAAGTGTGGGAGCACTTCACGCTTCACAAAACTAAAGAATGTGTATAAATTTTTTTAAATATTCTGCAAAAATGATTTGACCTGCACGGAGCACCACAGTGATGAATCACCACCTGAAGATAAACATGTTAGAGTCACCAATGAGGATGAATGAGCTCAACAGCAGAGTAAATCACTACAATATTCCAAATTTCTTTAGTTTTGAAGTGAATCAACATAACGGTCACTCGCACTATGAGAACTAGCATAGCACGCTTCATACTGTTTTTGGTTATTCTGGATAATGCTACATATTGTGCCAGTGTGTTTGAGTGTGTTTAATTGCTCTTTGGGCTACTTGGATGCCTTAAACTCATACTTTAAATAAAAACAGACATTTATTGACCTGCTTAATAAAGACATGGAATTTTTTTTTTAATTTATCCGATTCATCGATGAATTGAAAAAATAATCCACTGATTAATCGATTATCAAAATAATCATTAGTTGCAGCCCCAATAAGCAGCAATTTCTCATATACATCCCAAACACTAACAATGAAGTATGTTTTACCAACAATAACACTACTAGTCTGAAATTGGCATATTATATTCTTAATATTACTAAACATAATGTAATGTTTTAATTGGCACGTAATATAGATCAAACTTACTGTGTAGTTGTACTTATTCTGAAGGTTCCATTTGTATATGGGGCAAACTGCATTTGGATTAGGGGGGGTTAAATGCTCAGGTGCTGGAAGAGTCACAGCTTCAATCTGCGATTAAAACTCAAAAGCTTAGTTACTAAACATAAACCAGCATTTAAATTTAATCTATATTTATAAAGCATAAAATGTAAGAAAACTTACCACTGTCGTGTTCCCCACTTTTTTCTCCACCACTGAAAGAGAGTCACAACTTCAATAATCAGTTTTGTGTTTTCCTGAATACAACAGATAACACTCTGAGGTCAATTACCAAATGGCAAATGAAGCTATTTTTGTATAGAATTTCTGCACAGGTTTTCTTCTGGATCTTTGGTTTCATGCTATAAAATATGGTAATAAAAGTGGATTGGAGATACAAAATTATTTCTACTTGACGTAAATGTGTGTCTCTAAGTCTTCCCTGCAATGTACTGATGACTGAAGTTTTTTTTCTGCTTTTTATCCAATAAGTCTAGTCTTATCTAGTCTAGATACAGGCATTACATCACCAAACAGAATACCAAGTATAAGACTAAATTATTAAAAACATATTGCATACAGGTCTAAGGAACAGGAGATACATGTTCTGTAAAGTAAAGGGTCATTTCTCTATCTAGCAGATAGATAGTCTAGATTTGGTCAATGTGTATGACTGCATTGCGCCAACCATAAAGTTTGCAGGAATAATGTAAATAGGGGCTATGAGGTTGCATTTTGAGGATGGCTCTGGACCACCAAATAAAGAGAAATTTTAAATGACTTAACATTTCATAACATTGTAGATGTTGTGTGCCTTTAACTTTAGAGGATAATGTTTCAGTAAAAATTATATAGTGCACAATCCAAAATAAACACATTAATCGATACTCTTTGATAAATCAATGTATTGAATTGCCAGTTGTATATCAAAGCATCAATTCAAATAGATAAGTAATAAAAATATAATATAAAAATATTACAATGTCTGTTTTCTTCAACCTCACAAATGGTAAAGGCAATATTTACTATAAAGGACGTAGATTTTTTTTTTACTTACATTTTTATAAAAATTATAGTTTGTGTTAATATTCAGCAAAGGTCCTTCATTGTCTTTTTTCATTCATTCATTATCTCCCGCTTTATCCTCTATTAGGGTCGCGGTGGGGTTGCCCATGCCCATCCAGAAGAGAACGTCTTGGGCGCTGAGCAGATAGACCCAGGACAGGGTGCCAATCCATCGCTGGGCATTGTCTTTTTTGATAAACTTTTATCTCATTTTTACATTTGGTGGAGTTAATTATTGCATAACAATCTTATAATCATGATAACGGTTTGGGTAATAATCATACCATCAAAATCTGTAATCGTCACACCCCTAATATAAAAACTAAAACATTAGTTCAGGATGTGACACGATTTATTTTATTGAAAGCAAGAGGTCCTCTGCTGGACAAGTGTAGTTGGAAAGATGTTTTAGCTTTCAGTAAAACAAAGAAATTAACTCCATGAACTACTGAAAAATAATAAATTGGCAAAACATTAAATCCAACAGAAGAAAGTTATAGCCAACAGAGTGGTGCCGTTTCTGGCTATTCCAAAAAATATTTGAATTTGATATGCTGTAAAAGGGAGAAGTTACAATGTCAAAGAAGTAATTTCAACATACTCATATATAGACAGCATAAATTGGTAAAAGTGTACATTTCAGAAATAGCCTCAACCAAGCTCAGCACGACGAACTGTTTCAAGCGATGCCTCAAAAAAGTTGCGAATTTCTCTCACTCTCTCGGCTATTTCTTTACTGATTACACTTTTTTTTAAATTCAGTCATGAGACTGTGGGATGAATTTACCACAAAATGAAAAAAATGATGGTAGACGAAGGATAACTACTGCGATTACAACAATAAAACAGGATACTAAACCAACTCACCTTCACGAATTCCACGTCTAGGAGTGAAGGCGAAAAACGACATCGGATGCCGTTTTACAGCTGATAAAAAACTGCTATTGGTGAACGCACATTGAACAGAATTAAACGCTGTTCTTACAGACCTGAGAACACACAGGGACGCCATGTTGTTTCCGACCTTCACTTTTTAGTTACTGCGCATGTCCGCACATGATATCAGCGCACATGATATTAGCCCACATTCAGGGTTCCCCATGCCCAACCAGGGGAGAACGTTTTGGACGCTGGGCACACACTCACTCACTCACTCACCCACACTCACACACACACACACACACACACACACACACACACACACACACTCTATATGGGGTAATTGGGAGAATTACCCCATATACCTTGAATCCATGTTTTTGGACAGTGGGAGGAAGCCGGAGAACCCGGAGGAAACCCACGTGGACACGGGAAGAACATGGAAACTCCACCCAGAGCAGGAACCAGGAATCCCTAGTGCAGAAAGGCGAACGTGCTAAACACTAAGCCACCATGCCTCCCTATTATTATTCTTATTATTATGATTAGTGTATTTATAATATTTTCTAGTATCTAAATTTTCCCCTGGGATCAATATTATTTCTGAATTTGGTTCTGACATTCCACTACGCCATTTCAGAATTTTATACTTTTCTTATAACTTTACTTTATTTAACAGCTTCACTTTTCAGATAATGCACTAGATAATACAACAAGCTTTTACAATTCAGCACATTGTTAAATGTTAATCTGGTGGTTGTTTTAAACCTTTTAGACTTCCAATATTCTATTAATCCAATAATACCAATAATAGGGCGGCACGGTGGCTTAGTGGTTAGCACGTTCGCCTCTCAGCGCTAGGGATTCCCGGTTCGAATACCCATCTGGGTGGAGTTTCCATGTTCTCCCCGTGTTCACGTGGGTTTCCTCCGGGTTCTCCGGTTTCCTCCCACAGTCCAAAAACATGGATCAAGGTCAATTGAATGCTCCGATTTGCCCCATTTAGAGTGTGTCTGTGTGCGTGTCTGTGTGAGTGAGTGTGTGCCCAGTGATAGATTGGCGCCCTCTCCTGGGTGTATCTGCCCAGCGCCCGAAACATTCTCCCCTGGATGGGCATGGGGAACATCCCCCCCCCCCCTCGTGACCCTAATATATAGGATAAAGCGGAAGATAATGGATGGATGGAATAATACCAATAATAACACTACCACTACTACTAATAATAATAACAATAAATTAATTTTTATAATAATAAAATGTTAATCTAATAATGTTAAATGTTAATCTGGTGGTGGTTTTAAACTTTTTAGACTTCTAATATTGTATTTAAAAAGTACATGATAATAATAATAATAATAATAATAATAATAATAATAATAATAAAAAGGTGGCTTAGTGGTTAGCACGTTTGCCTCTCAGCGCTAGGGATTCCCGGTTCGAAACCCAATCTGGGTGGAGTTTCCATGTTCTCCCCGTGTCTGCGTGGGTTTCCTCCGGGTTCTCCGGTTTCCTACCACAGTGCAAAAACATGGATCAAGTCAATTGAGTTCTCCAAATTGCCCCATATAGAGTGTGTGTGTGTGTGTGTGTGTGTGTGTGTGTGTGTGTGTGTGTGTGTGTGTGTGTGAATGAGTGTGTGTGTGCCCAGTGATAGATTGGTGCCCTGTCCTGGGTGTATCTGCCCAGCGCCTGAAATGTTCTCCCCTGGAGGGGCATGGGGAACCCCCCCACGACCCTAATATAGGATAAAGCGGGAGATAATGGATGAATGGATAATAATAATAATAATAATAATAATAATAATAATGATAATAATAATAATAATAATAATAATAATAATATTTATTCATAATTTATTTCTGTGACCTTTGTGGGTTTTTCTTTATCATAATTTGCATGGTGGCACATGGATTAGTAGATAGCACGTTCACCTCTCCGTGCTAGGGATTCAGGTTCGAATCAAATACTGGATTTTAACATTTCCTCCCACAGTCAAAAAACATGGATTCAAGGTAAATTGAATGCTCAAAATTGCCCCTTATAATGTGTGTTTATGTGTGCGTATGTGTGATTTAATGTGCCCAGCAATTGGCAGCCTGTGCCCAGCAATTGGCATCTCTTGTATGGGTATGGGGAAACCCCCGTGACCTTAATAGAGGATTAAGCGTAAGGCAATGAATGAATGAATATGAAATGTGAGTGATTATGATTTATGGCTATGTTAATTATTTAATAACTTTGTCTAGGTAGTGTATGTGATTGTATGTGTTGTATGTGTATGGGAATTATTATTTTTTGTTTTTTGCTAGAGGTATCCATGTAACACCAACGGCCCTCAGTGGAATTGCCCATCTTATTAGCGGTAGGGCTTAGGAGTTGAATGGAGTGGATTCTTTGTGTGGAGGTTGGCACCCTAGTGGCAACAATAGTGCTCCTGTCTGGGAAGGAGTATGGGAAATGCAGCTTAATGGGGATTGTGAGACCAGGACTCGGTCTGTTATTGTCAAATCCTGCTGTGTGTTATTTGTTTAGTGTTTTTATACAGTTTATGTTTTCAATTTTTCATGTGCCATAAAACACCCCCTGGGGGAAGATTTGACATTTATCTTTGGAGTCTGGCCTAATTTAATCAACGGGAGCCCAGTTCTTGCAAAGAGGAGTGACAGGGAATCTACCACTGAAAACTACCTTCACAGAAATACGTTTGTTGATTTTGACATGCAACAGATTTCCAAAGTATACCACATTTCAGTATCAGCAATGGAATGAAAATAGGCTTCTGCATTAAATTAGACTACTAAAAACTACCTGTTAAAGGGTATGATGTCAGAGATCCTACGACTTCCTCTGTTTCTGTGGGGGTCATTTCCTCATTTCCTGGACTATCATGTTCTACTTCACCCCCTTATTAATTTCAGGTGATTCGGCATGCCCCACCCACTTCCCTACTTTGGGCTTCTGGATCTCCTTCTCCCATGCATCTCACGCAGCAAGGGGTGGCTCCCTACCGACGTTATCCTCAAACTGCCGTTGGAACCAGTGTTTAAGTTGTCGTTCCAGTCCCTGATTCTCCTGTTGCAGCTGTTAAGCCTTGATATTTTGACTGTGTTTCTTTACCAAACATAAAAGAAATCCTTTGCCATACATAAGGGTGAGGTCTGCCCAGGTTGTGCTGGTACTCTGCTTAACCCTCCCAGTACCCTGCAGTTGAACATCTCCCTTTTGGAACCAGAGCGTTATGACGGCAACCCTGTCACCTGTCCTTCCTTCTTGATGCAATGCTCTCTGTTCCTCCACAGCCATTCTGTGGGCCACGGCCGTATGGGAGGCTCAGGGTCCTGAGGTCCA
Organism: Corydoras sp. C115; assembly: GCA_019802505.1. Taxonomy (NCBI): domain Eukaryota; kingdom Metazoa; phylum Chordata; class Actinopteri; order Siluriformes; family Callichthyidae; genus Corydoras; species Corydoras sp. C115. The sequence goes on from JAFMOC010000071.1 coordinate 1,090,371, forward strand.
GTCCTTCACGGCATTTATTGAGGCATTCAAGGCCATTTTTTACCACCCAGTGTAGGGAAGAACCTGTGGAGAGAAACTGATCTGTTTGTATCCAGATATGCACTGACCTTTCACACGTTGGCTAATCGCAGCAGCTGGAATGAGGCTGCTCTTATAGCACATTACCACGAGGGCCTGCTCACCGAGGTGCAACGAGAGATAACAGTGCACGACTGTTACACCACACATGTGGTATGTCTGATTCAATGGGAGATTCATCAGTTTATCCGTAAGGCTGCATCCGAGAGTCACACCCCTTCCGGGTTCTCCTCTGACGTGCTATACGTGCTGCCCACCTTTTGTGACCCCCCTCATTATGTGGACTCACACTTCCCCAAGCACAGGTCAACTGGGAGTTGCGCCACTGCTGAATTACTGTTTCAACACATTTGTACAGAATTCGGAATTCCAGGGTTGATCATTTCTGATCGGGAGGCACAGTTAACATGTGGCGGGCATTCATGGAGAAACTGAGGGTTTCGGTCAGTCTGACATCCGTTTTTCACCCGGAATCCAATGGAGCCTGTGAATGTGCCAACCAGGAGCTATCTAAATTTCTACATCTTTATGGACACCGTAACCCCAAGGACTGGTCTACTGGGCCGAGATAGCCCAGAACCCCCTAAGACACTCCTCCACAGGTCTGACGCCTTACCAATGCATACTCGGGTATCGCCACATGGGATCCCTCCCCCACGGATGCTGCCACTGTGTATTTTCAGGTTTACTGGTTTCCTTCCATAGTCCAAAAACATTGGATTGATGGTAAATTGGCTGTTCTGATTTCACCCTATATAGTGTATGTGTGTGTCTGTGTCCAGGGTGTATCTGCCCAGTGCCTGAACAGTCTCCCTTGAATGGCCATTGGGAACCCCCCTGCTATCATAGTCCTTGGTATAGGATTAAGCGGAAGATAATGAGATGAGAAAAAAAAATAGCACAAATTGAAAAAAAAAACTAAAATAAAACAAATTATTAAATAGATGGGCTTGACAAGGCTGTCCCTCCCTGCAGCAAAAAGCCATCTAATGCATGCGGGAATCCCTAAAGCACGAGGGGGGAGTAGAGAGAGCACAGGGTTGTTATCCTTATTTTTACTTAGTTGTATCAGTACTTGGAACCACAATGGCGTAATGCTGCACTCTCACCTCACATTAAGAACGTCCTTGGTTCAATATCTGGGCAAGGTGGTCAAAGTCCTTTCTGTGTGGAAGACCTCAACCCAAAAATACACTAGAAAGCAGAAGGTAATACAAAACTGCCTGTATATGAATGCCCAGCCTTGTAGCACCACAATGACCCCTCAGGTTTGTGTGAATGAATAAATTAATAAATGTATTGGTATTGTTAATATGATAAAATATTAAACTCTAATTATCAAGCCAAATATTTGACTTTTGTTGATGCTTTTAGATAAGGGTCTGTTACTAAATTAATTTGGGTTGTTCAGATTAAGTGGTAAAGGCATTTAATTTATATTTACAAATGAATTGTGCTCTATGTTGTTGCAGTGTTTACCCTGTTGTGTTTTTAGCCTGTGGATTAATTGTGCAAGGCCAAAAAATAAGACCAGATTTTTATTTTCACTTTACGTAAAAATGAAATAACATACACTGACTGATTTCTTAACTTTAGTCTTATGATATGACGTTGCATACAATGGGTAGGAATCTATTTTCAAGTAGCTTTGTATTTGAAAAGTCTGATATCTGCTGTAAAACAGTTCGTGTTAAACACAACAGGGAATCAACCACTGAAACTACCTATGCAGAAATACTGATAACTTCATTATTATTTATAATCTATTATTTATTATTCATCTATTATTTATAGTAAGCCTAACATTTTTTCTTTCATTTTTGGACTTACACACAACAAAGTTTTTTTGATGACAGATGGCGGCACGGTGGCTTAGTGGTTAGCACGTTCGCCACTCAGCGCTAGGGATTTCCGGTTCGAATGTTCTCCCCGTGTCCACGTGGGTTTCCTCCGGGTTTTCCGGTTTCCTCCCACAGTACAAAAACATGGATTAAGTCAATTGAGTTCTCCAAATTGCCCCACATAGAGTGTGTATGTGTGCGATAGAGATAATGGATAGATGGATGATGACAGAAGTTTGTTTACCTTAGAGCAAGAGTGCTCAATATGTCAATCGCAATCGACAGTGCATGTTGGTCGATCACCATGGATCATTCCACAGGTTTGAGGAAAAATTACTTATCAGCGCATTTATGCACAGTATCGGAAGCACTTATACACACATGCACACACACACATACACACACTTTGAGCCGTTCTGAATCGCGATCTTACCACGTTCCTCTCTCACAGGAGCGGCCACGCTCCTGTGCCTCAATTATGTCTCATTTATATGTACGTTGAATTTAAACTGTTTATACAGATGGGCGGGTCAATGTAATTCACTGGCGTATTGTTACGTACCATAACTACGACCAATTATTATCATTATTACCACTTCCCAGTATAACTTGCACCCGGGTTATATGTGTTCTATGTTTTCTAGTTTTCTTAACATGTTCTGTTTTGGTGAATGCAGGTCATGCCATTTAGGGGAAACATGTCACGTCATTGAGCCAAAGGCTATACTGAAACAAAGTTCTTTTTATGTTATTTGCTGTTTAATAACAGAAATTTCGGTAAAATGGCATTCTTTTCTATGCTGATTCCCCAATATTAACATGATGTGTGTAAACAGGTTTTTAACATTAAAACTGATCCTGGTAGATCATGATGACCTGTCCACTGGAGAGTGTGGGCACACCTGCCTTAGAGAGTGTGTGAACCCTACAAAAAATAAATAAAAGACACAAAAATGAAAGAGGGCTTACCAACGTGTCAAGAATTCCTCTAATCAACCCTCACCAGGTTTTCCGGGTTCAGCACGGGCCGAATCACCTGATTATTAGGTGCAGGTGCACTCGCTCCCTCCTCCCACATGTCCTGCTATTTGTCGACCGTCACTCGGCTAAACTCTGGGGCTTGCAATCTGGGAGGCACAAGGAGGTTCAATCCTTCCCCTCATTCCTGGAGGCATTCAAGGTCATGTTTAGCCACCCGGTGGAGGGAAGACGCTGCGGGGAAGACCTGATCCGGCTACACCAGGGATTGCAAACAATGGCTCGGTACACATTAAAGTTCCACACGTTGGCTGCAAGAAGTGGATGGAACAGTATCCTTATTTTTTCTCAAGACCTGGACAGTCACGTCCAGCTCGTCCATCGGTCCTCTCCCGCCTATTACGACACAGACTATGAAGGAGGAGAAATATCTTTTCCACGTTTTGTCTGTCTCGTTTCTTGGGTTCATCCTTTCCAAAGAGGGACTTAAGATGGATCCCAGGAAGGTTCAGGTCGTTCTCGAGTGGCTCACGCCCCACTCGGTTATGGAGTTGCAGCGTTTTCTCGGGTTTACCAATTTCTATCGGTGTTTATCCCCCAATTCAGCCTAAACGCGTTGCTGAAGGGAGCACATCGCCTGAATGTGCGACAAGCTTGATAGTCATTATATTTACATGCATATATGAGCCCACGGACCCTGACCCTGACCAGGGCAGGCCCATTCTCCAGGCACACCACTTCCATAGTCCCATTTAGTGTGAGGTGGAAGAGCGTATTTGCAGAGTGGTCCCAGAATCCAACGTACTTCCTGGAGGTCCGCCAGTTGCACTTTATGTTCCCACAAGTTTAAGGGATTAAGTGATCTCATGGGCTCACACCACCTCTAGCTCAGGTCACCCAGGCCTGACTTGCACTATTCAGCTAATCAAACGGAGGTACTTTTGGGAATCGATTCGTGCTGACGTACAACATTTCGTAAGCTCCAGCTCTCTGTGCGCTGCATGTAAGGTGCCCCGCATGCTCCCTGCAGGCAAACTGGTCCCACTTCCTGTGCCCGAGCGTCCCTGGTCCCACATTTCCATCGACTTTATATTGGGACTTACTCCATCGAATGGCTACTTCGTGTACCGCCCTCGACCAATTCACGCATATCGTTTGGTTCCTCCCCCTCACCGTTATGTCCATAGTATTTCAGACAGCTGAACTGTTGTTTTAACACGTCTTTACCACATTTGGTATCCCAGAGGGTATAGTATCCGATCGGGTGGTGCAGTTCACCTCGGCAGTCTGGAGGGCATTTATGGAAAAACTGGGAGTCTCGGTTAGCCTTACGTCAGGGTTTCACCCTGAGTCCAATGGGGTGTGCAAATGCACACACCAGGAGTTAAGCAAATTCCTCCGCATCTACACCTGCGGATTGGTCCCGGTATTTGCCCTGGGCAGAGTTCCCGAGAAGGCCAGCCACTTGTCCCAGAGGACATCCTCGTCGTCAAGGCAAACTTCAGGGTTCCTTGTCCACTGGTACACCAACCCAGGACACCCCTTCCAAGGAGGGTAATGTCAAGAATTCCACTAATTAACCCTCATCAGGTTTTCCGGGTTCAGCATGGGCCAAATTACCTGATTATTAGGTGCAGGTGCACACGATTTCTCCTCCCACACTTCCTCTGATTTAGCCAGCAGGGATTCACACTTCTGTGCGAAGGATTTTGGTGGGGACCGTCACTTGGCTAAACTCTGGGGCTTGCCCCGCTATCTGCTCTCTCTTTCTCCGCATCAGGTACTCGGAGGAACGCGCACGCTCTTATCTGGGAAGGGCATTCCCTGAAGAAATGTTCAAAAAGTTAAAATGCTGATCAGGATTATAGATAACATAACAATTACTTATCAAATACCAATGAGTATTGAGGGTGACAAAAAAACTTGGTTGAAATGGCATGGGTAGTGGAAGTATAGGTAAAATATGTGCACAGAGACTTTCTCAATGTGGCTGGTGTCTACCTGGTGTCTACCTCATCCCTCCACTGACTTTGGGAACATATTTGCCTGGTTTATTTACTTTTTTCTTAAAATTTGGATGGTCTTGCTTTCACACTAAATGGGATAGGACTTGCACTGAGCTAAGCAAGTATGTAACAGGCTAGAACATCCATCCATCCATTGTCTTCTGCTTTATCCTCTATTAGGGTCGTGGGGGGGGTGTTCCCTATGCCCATCCAGGGGACGTTTCAAACACACCCAGGACAGGGCAACATTCTATCGCTCACTTCACACACTCACTCACATAGACACACAAACACATTCTATATGGGGTAATTTGGAGAATTCAATTGACCTTAATGCATGTTTTTTGGACTGTGGGAGGAAACCGGAGACCCCGGAAAACGGGGACACGGGGAGAACATGGAAACTCCACCCAGTTTGGGATTCAATCTGGGAATCCCTAGTGCTGAGAGGGAGGAAAAAATGCTAACCACTAAGCCAGGCTAGAACATATAAAAAACAAATAATATTTAATATAATGAGCATAAAGAAAAAAACAGGGCAACACAACAAGGGAAGGCTATTTAGAGCTAAACAGGGTAAAGGTCCAATCCTGAAAATGAAAGGCAATAATACATGTCTAAGCAGAGTTAAACGGGATGCAGACTCAAACGAACAACATGGGAAAAACAGCAGATAATCATGCCAAAATCAGAGCAGATAACGCCATAAATACCCTGGATTTGGGTAACCCGGACAAAAAAATCCAGCGATATCTGGGACCACGGTCGAGATGTTACAGGAAGTGGATAGAGGAGGAGCCAAGGTCCTTCTCTGGGGCTATTTTTAGCTGCACATACAAAACAGGATCCCTGACCTGCTCTTCAATCTTAGGCCACCAAAAATGGTGCTTAAGGAAGGTGAGGGTTTTTAGAAACCCATGGGTGAGCCCCAAATTGGGAAGAGTGGCCCCACTGAAACACCTGACAGCAGACCATGAATGGTATAAACAGTCGGTCAGAAAGACCACTGCCCTGGCTTGGGCTTCACTTACCACCCTTATAATATCCCAAGTCACTGACTCAAGAATCTGGGATTGCGGGATAATAGTCTTGGGCTCATTCTACCTCAAACTGGCAAAACAGGGCATCTGGCTTTCTATTCTTTGAGCCTGGCTATATGTCAATGTAAAGTCTTGGTGGCTAAAAAAAGGCGATCGACGAGCATGTCACGAATTTAACTGTTTAGCCTGCTGTATGGATGCTAAGATTTCGTGGTCAGTCCACACCATGAATGGTTGCTTAGCCCCCCTGTAGCCAATGAAGTCAATGTGTAAGTTTTAATACTAGCAGCTCCTTGTCTCCAACCGAATAGTTACGTTCAGCAGCCGTCACGCAGTGTGAGAAGAAGGTACAAGGATGGAGTTTCTTCACGTCCCCAGTCCTCGGAGAGTGTCCACTTTAACTATGAAGGGTTCCTCAGGATTGGGGAGATGCAAGATTGGTGAAGACATCAAGAGGGCCCTCAGCCAAATGCTTACTGTGCTTGCTCAGTCCAAGTAAATGGCCGTTAGAGAAGCTGCTATGGTACTGAAGCCCCAAAAAAACCACCGAAAGAAATTGGCAAAGCCAAAAAAACATTGGACTTGCCTGATGGTCGTTGGTACTGGCCAGTTTTGAAGTGATTTGGTCTTTGCCCTGTCCACCTGTAGGGAACCATTAGACACCACAAACCCCAGAAAGGTCAGGGTGAGGGTGTGGAATACAGATTTCTTCAGCTTCACGGACAAGTGGTGGTTGAGGAGGAGTTGGAGAACCTGTCGGACATGCCCTGCATGAAACGGGAACGGCTGAAAATTAGTATATCGTCAAGATAGACAAACATACCGGTCTAGAACGCCGTTAGAACGCATTTAGACCTCGGTAATCAATGCAGGGTCATAGAGAACCGTACTTCTTGTCGACGAAGAAAAACCCTGCCCTGGCTGGGGAGGATGAAGGACAGGTTTACTGGATAGATTTTGGCAACACTTTTGGCATTACAGGTTCTGAACTCCAGGTGTTTAAATCCAATCTGACAGATCGATATCAGTTCACCTGTGTTAACAATCAATGTTCTGATCTTGCGAAAATTAAATATGGTGTTCTGCAAGGGTCAGTTCTTGGACCACTCCTATTTCCCCTATATATGCTTACAATGTGATCAATTATTTGTAAAAATGGAATTAGTTTTCACTCTTATGCAGATGATACACAGTAATACATTTCAGCTAACCCCAATGATGTTTGTTCAGTCAGTAAGCTTGAGGACTGCATCCAAGAAATAAAAATTTGCATGTCAAAATACTTCCTACTGCTAAATTCTGATAAAACTGAGGTAGTTGGATATATATATAGTTATATATATATATAACTAGTTGGACCCAAGGACAAAATAAATAAAAGCTTCTAGCACTGTGTTAAACCTCAATAACTGTGTTATTATAACTCTGAACCATGTTGTTCATTTAACTAATCATTATTGATTCAGATCTCTCCTTTAAGAAGCGCATTAGCAATATCACTAGAATTGCATTTTTTTTTTAACTTTGCAACATTTCAAAGCTAAGAAATATCATTTCCTTACAAGATGCAGAAAAACCAATTCATGCTTTTATTACCTCAAGGTTAGATTATTGTAATTCACTTCTGACAGGATGTTCTAATAAATCTTTACATAAATTACAACTTGTTCCAAATGCTGCAGCTAGAGTTTTAACTAAAACCAGAAAGTTTGGTCACATCAGTCCTGTGTTATCAACCTTACACTGGCAAAAAACAACAATATGTTATTGATAACACATAAAATTCTACATGATTAGGCTCCACAGTATCTCACTGAGCTGGTTCAACTGTATAAGCCAACACGTGAGGTCAGATCTCAAGGTGCTGGTTTACTTTTAGCTACTAAAATAAATAAAATTACTCCTGGTGGAAGAGCGTTCTACCACAAGGCTCCTCAACTTTGGAATAGTCTTCCAGTATCCGAATCAGAATCACTATTAATCTTTAAATGTAGATTAAAAACACATTTATTTATTTTGCGTTTAATTAATTCCCTGTAGATAAAGGTATAGATCTCAGGCTTGGTGGTGTTGGGTTGGTGATTTGGGATCAGTCTGTGTTGTCAAATGTCCTGGCATTTCACCTCTTCATCCAGCTTATCATTAGTAGTGGGTGTGGCACAAAAATGATGCTGTTCCAGGGAGCCCTCTCAACTAATTAGAGTCTGCAGTATCTGCCCCTTTTTGTTATGCTGCTCTAGTCAGTGATGCCAGAGTCACATGCTGCACTATGTGAATCAAACTCTGCTTATTACTTAAATGCTGTGTTTTATTAGCTCCAACTGCTTTCCTTGCTTGTTTCTTTTGAGATGTTGCTAATTTCCTGAAGGTGTCGTCAGCTCTTTATTAATGGCTCTTAATAGCACTGTGGCTATGCCAATTACTGAATGGAACCTGGATTTTTATTGGACTGGCAGTCCTGCAGAACACCCTCAATTGGGTTTTCCAATTGTTAAATACAGACACCTGATCATCACACAATCTTTAGATGGCTGTCCTACAGTGTTAATGCTGCCTGGCCGCTCAAGGAGGATGAATCCCCCACTGAGTCAAGGTTTCTTCCTTAAGATAACAACATAACAGGGATTTTTTTTCTTGCCACTGTTGCTTCGGCTTGCTCTTTGGGGGTTTAAAGGCTTATAAAACTGTAGAGCTGTTTGAAGACTGACAATGTGGGGTCGTTCTCTTGCTCGAGACTCGCTAAAAACCTCAACAAGGTCATGATAGACTGATGGGACAGTGGCAAGGTCTGGTTTGGGGGCTTGGGGAATTTCACCTGTACCTGTGGTCCAATCGAACTGGGGGTTATGCTTACAGAGCCACAAGAATCCCAATATTACTCTCATCCATGGCATCTGTGTGACCAACAATGACTTTCTGTGTGCCTGTTTATGCTCAGCATAAGGTAAGGGATGTCCTGGGTGGATCATCTTTGAGCCGTTCAGAGAGCCCTTTCAGGTAGAGGGTAATAAGCGCTTCTTGCACCCATCCACAGTCGGCCGCCAGTGAGCGCAAGAAGATGGTGTAATTTGATACCGTGCGTGAGGCAAACTAGCTGGACCCCTGAGATACGGCTACCCTGCGATGGTGGAAAGCCTTAGCAAATGACTCATATGTGGTGCACTCTGGGGCATTTTTCTCCTACAGAGGGGTTACCCACTCTAGCGCTCACTTGAAAGGAGATAAGATAGGTCACCTTTTCCATGCTCTGAAGAAAAATGGGTGGGTTGCTGAAAAGGAATCCATGACAGCGCTGGGGTTTCACTTGAAAGCATTCAGGAAGGTCAATAGGGATGTCGGCAGCTCGACTACCAGCCAGCATGTTCGTTAACTAGGTGCTTGCTGGTCAAGGTTATAAAGAGCCATCACCTGATAGTCGCCCCCTGGTGCCCTGGTGCTGGTATTTGTTCCGCAGGGGCCATTGTGGGAAGGTCGCTTACTGTCATAATCCGCCAGAACAAAATTAGGGAAGAAGGTCGGACACCCAATCACGGAGCAAAAAGGTTAAATTTAATTGATTTGAGGCTAAACAGGAAAACCTTAGTGAAATAATGGGGAGGGGGATAGGTCAGATGGCCTGCCGATGAGTATGCCGGAAACCCGATCCGTCTCCTCAAACAGAAAACACACGTCTTACAAGCAAGTAAAAAACAAATGGAGTTGCACTTACAGCGTGGGGTGGTAAAAGAAATGTTGTGGAAGGACCTGAATCAACCAGACTACAGACTTTCTACCCACTAATGTACAGCTCTAATCAACACTTGAACACTTGATGTTCATTGTGGTTGTTGCTGCTTCAGAGGGTTACAACAGGTACTAAAAACAATGATTTGCACTGTGTTTTTGCCACTCAAAGATAAGGACTGAATAATTGTCATTAATAAATAAATAAATACATAAATAAATAAAGACTCTCATATATATATATATATGTTATTTCTTGTACCACTGTAAATATTAAAGTCTTCACTGAGTTTTTTTAAGTGTTGGCAACTTTACCGTAAGCATTCAAATCTGTCTGAAATCTTTGCCTGCAGTAATACCATGGCAGACAGGGGAGGCCAAATGCTTATTCATTTAATCTTCTGTGTACTCTAGCTGCCTTAGTCCTGTTACTGGTACTCCCATTCGTTCTTGGCAGCTGTACTTCCTGTCAAGTAATACAATACAATAGAGTCTTTGTATTAATCTAATCTTCATTAATATTCATGACATATTGAGCAATTTTCCCTGTTGTTGTTGCTGATACTATTATTACTTAGCACTTATTTACGTTGGTTACATTAAGCCACCTGATTCTTTGGAAATAAAGATTATACATGAAAAATTCTAAAATGTAAAAGATCCAAAGAATGTGTCACAATTAATTTCTATAGCTATAGGACATATACATAAGTATAAAAGTAGTAGTTGGATTCATGACCTAAGATGCTTCACAATGACAACATTTAACTCAATGGTGCATATTGAGTCTATTGTCAAGGTTATTTTATAAACATAAGCTTGATCACTTTTCTCTGCATTAAAACTAAATGTGAAGTAAATTTCATAAGCAGCACAAAACTACCTGAATGCTGATTAAGTTATTTGGTTAGTGGCAAATCCCTTGTAAGCCTAAACCCGTCCTTACATGGACGTGACAGAATGACCTCTCCAACCACTGCTATTGCAGGGCCAGTAGTATTGCAGGGTCTCGATTGGAAAGCCTTTCTTACCTTCTGGTTATCTTACCCAAAGCATACCTCTGCTTTCACCTGTCTACCCTTGTTTATAGCTATAGCTGCTATATTATTATGTATATATGAGTGCAAGTGCTGAGTGTGAACCCTGTGCATTAGCTGAGCATGTGTCACACACCAGTGCTGAGTGTGAGTCATGTGTGAATGCTGAGTGCATTTTGTGAGCAAATGTTACCTGTGAGTGCGGAGTCCTGTGGGAGATCTATTTGTATGTTTAAAGCCAAGTCCAGAGTGAAAGTTAAACATGTGTCTAGTGACAGTGGAGCATAGATCCCAAACCTGTCCATCAAGCGCAGTTCCCAAGCCTGTCCACTGGAGCATTGTTCCCAAGTCTTTGTTTCCCAAGCCTGTACGCCAGAGCATGTTCCCGAAGCATGTCTGCCAGAGCGTGGCCCCAAGCCTATAGTTCCCAAGTCTGTCTGTCGGAGCACGGTCCAAAGCCTGTCCACCGGAGTGCTGCCAGAGGGCAGTATTCCCATTCCCTGTCATCAGTTCATTTACTTGCCCTGTTCCGTGTTTGGTTTACTTTTGCTGTAAATAAAGTACACCAACATGCTGGTGCACCCAACCCTTTAGTTTTATAATGATAAGGCTGCAGTGATTGAAACCTGCCCAATAGCCAGGATAAGAAAGCAAATGAGGTCTTAGGTCTGGCTGGGCTTTATATAAAGATTGAAGTAGAACTAAATGCCTCAGCGAGGAAGTTAAAACTGCAGGATCTTCATTCAAGACAGTGATATAAAGCACAAATATCTGTAAGGTTTTTTCCCCCTTTAGGTGCACGTTGTATCTTGGGCACCTCCCCAAGTGTCCCAGCATGTTTTATGAAGCTGTGGAGTTAAGCTAGTAAGCACCCGGTTTTGTGTCAAGAATTCCACTAATTGACCCTTTTCAGGTTTCTCGGGCTCAGCACGGGCCGAATCGCCTAATTATTAGGTGCAGGTGCACTTGCTTCCTCCTCTCACGCTTCCTCCTATTTAGCCGGCAGGGATTCGCACTTCCGTGCGAAGGATCTACCATCATTCAGCTAAACTCTGGGGCTTGGTCCGCTATCTGTACTCTCTCACTCGCTCCGCATCAGGAATTTGGAGGAACACGCCTGCTCTTACCTGGGGAGACACCAAAAGCCGCCGGTGCCTCCCACTTCCCTGCATCATCGACTGACCCAGTTCCCACATAGTGCATATGTAGACCCAGTTCTCACGTTGGTGCACATGGAAGTGATGTCAGATGATCCTTGGAGTCCGGCCACTCTCTCCACGTTTCCCTGGAGTTCGAACGCTTCGTTTGGTTTTTTCGTTTGTTCGTTTTTATTTTGTTGTATAAAATAAAGCTTATCGGACTTCCAACCACCGTCTTTGAGGTTCTATCTTATGGCCGTAACATTTTGTTTATTATATTTATTTTTTTAGGATGAAAATTTTCTCTGAGGGAAAATGTCGCTACACTCATAATAAGAGCAGCGTGCCACCTGCTGTATGGTTCTGTTTGTATGGTGTACATCTGAGACATTCATTCATTCATTCATTATCTTCCGCTTTATCCTCTATTAGGGTCGCAGTGGGGTTCCCCATGCCCATCTAGGGGAGAACGTCTCGGGCGCTGGGCAGATACACCCAGGACAGGGCACCAATCTATCGCTGGGCACACACTCACTCACACAAACACACTCTATAGGGGGCAATTTGGAGAACTCAATTGACTTGATCCATGTCTTTGGACTGTGGCATAAAACCGGAGGAAACCCACGCAGACACGGGGAGAACATGGAAACTCCACCCAGATGGGGATTCAAACCGGGAATCCCTAGTGCTGAGAGGCGAACGTGCTAACCATTAAACCACCATGCCGCCACATCTGAGATATTGTCTGTCATAATGACAAGGTGTGCACATGCCCTAAAATAATTTGTTTAATATAAATATAAATATTTGTTTGATATAAAATCAACCTTTTAAACTTTTATTTGTTTCTTGTGGTTCTGTCTCATGTACTTGGGTAAGGCATGCCTACATATTTAAACAGCATGCTGTGCACCATAACATTATCAAAACTAGTTTTGTATTATTGTCATCCATATCATCTTATCCAAACCTACAGGATAAGCCAAAGGAGAGAAACCACCAAGGTGACCTCATGGGATCTTAAGGTAAATGGAGGATGAGGGCCAGTGGAGTGGAAACCTGTCTGTCGGAGCACAGTACAAGACCTGAACATCATAGAGAATCTTTAATATGTGCTGAAGAAGATTTTGTGCAATCTGCTATAATCAATATAAGATATTTGGAGGAAATTAATGCAACTCTGTACAGAAATAAATGTTGTGACATTGCAGAAGCTTGTGAAAATGATGCCACAGCATTGCGTGTCGTTTGCTTTTATCAAAACTACAGAAGGTCGAACAAAAAATGAGTGTGTAATTAATTATAAATTATACCTCAAAATTACATTTATTGAAGATTTTGAATTAAAAAAATAAGTTAAAAAGTTTTTCTTTATATTTACCATGGTGGCAGATATTGGAGGTAGAGCATTGAAGTATGTTTGCAACTGTTGTCCTTTATTAAATGTTTCAAGAGCAACAACCCCACCCTAACTAAACACACTGACACCCCCACACAAGTTTTTGGTAAAGCCATTAAAGGCTTTTGCTTTTAGAAAATCCTGTCTCAGGTTTCAGTTTCATCTGTTTCACCCTGACACGTTGCTGCAGATGGTGACAGGAATCACATGTGGTTTACACTTTATCATCTTTTCCATTTACTCCACCAAAGACTGACATTGAGTAAGGTGTGTTCATGTGAAGTAGCACGTACGCAAACTCACTGCTCAACTTACATGGCATATGGCTAGCAGATAGATGAGTATAAGGAGCCTGTTTAGTTGAGTCATCTCAGACTGTGAGTTCTTATGACTGTGCTATTAATGTTGCATGAACATGTTACTTCTCATGTACCACTTTTAACTTCAGTGCCTGATTATCATAGGGAAACATTCCGCTAAATTATTATTTCAAATTTAAATAAATTATTTTATTAACACGAAATTAAAGAAAATTATATTGACGTATTTTTAAAGTGGCCTTACAGCCCTATTATTATATTTGTATGGCAACAAGTCACCTGACAAAACATGTGATATTATTTGGTTCATTTGCTTTTAAATTAGGTAAAATAAGCATCTTAAATTATATCAGTTATGTTTTACACTTTGATCAGATATGTTTTCAACCTACTTTATTCTATTTGGCAATTTATACAGTATATGAAGCAACTCCCTGGGTGTATTATTGGTAAATTGATACAGCCAAGCATTAAAACATCTGACACTGAGTCTCTGCAACCAGCTGACACTGTTCAAACAGACTGAGAAATATTAGTGGTAATGTCAAGCTGTGATTGCATCATTCTACAAACGATATTGCTTTTACATGTAGTTTCTGAATGTTCTCACTCTAAACTTAAATAAAACAGGATTTATAGCAAATGCCTTTATGAGTGGAAGCACAATACACAATAATTACGATTTACCTACATATAGAGTGAAGAAGTGTGAGGAGACAACTTACAGATATGCAAGGATAAAAGTGTTCACTGAGTGCATGTTCCCATGGGCCTGATGTACTACAGTGTACAAAGTTCCAGTGGTAGCTAAATGGGTATCATACTGATGTATGCTAAATTATGTAAATATAAATCATTTATAAGCCATAAATGTTGATAACTAAGGCTTAATAATTAATTAAATGTAAGTCAGCAAACTTTAACGCAAAAAATTAATACATTCCTGCTAAATGTGTAATACCATCTGTGTGCAATCATTACATAGTGATTAATATCTATTAGCTGGAAATGAAAAGACATCAGCAATTTAGATGATCAAAAAACACTAATAAAAGTTTAATAAACACCAATCTATGTGAAGGCATATTATATTTTATATTAAAGCATATTATCTATAATCTTCACTGGCCCCTTTTTCAAAGGTCTATCTTATTGTTTTTGCAACTTGTTCAATTTAACATATAGTGGAACCTTATAGTTCTAAAATTTTAGACAGCAGTGCATATGTTTCACTGAATACTTTGTCTTACATAACTGAATGACATTAGCCTTCTTTATTCTTTTTTCAGAACCCCCATAGGATCACCAAACAGCAAGAATAAATAAAACAAAACATACTAAAGGACACAAAGCATACAACAGTGAGACAGTAGAGTGGTGATCATGAGGAATAGTCTATTTTGAAAAGGTGAGTTTTAAGTCTAGATTTAAAAAGAGGAAGAAAATTGATGTTACAGATGTCTGGCGGGAGGGAGTTCCAGTGTTTGGGAGTGACTGAATGCTCTGCTCCCCACATTACTCAGACGAGCAGGAGGCACAGTGAGATGAGTAGGAGAGGAGGATCTGAGCGAACCGGAGGAAGATGTGATATTCAGAAGATTTGACAGATAAATGGAGGATGAGGGCCAGTGGAGTGAGGTTCCCAAACCTGTCCGTCGGAGTGCAGTACCAGACCTGAACATCATAGAGAATCTTTGAGATGTGCGAGGGTCCGGGATCACTATAGCTACCAGGTCTCACAATATGGTGGGATGTTTTTCAAGTTCAAAATTATTTATTTATATAGTGTTTTTTTACAATAGTATATTGTCTTAAAGCAACTTTACAATGTCCCCTTACCCCCAAAGAACAAGAAGTAAAGAAGTAAAAAGAAAAAATCCTTGGGAGGACCAAGGACCGAGGCTTGGACTCAACCTCCTTGGGCAGCATCAACAATTCGGGACACCAATGCACAAATTGTGTAATTCTCAAAAATCCCAAATGTTCCAAAATTATAAATTAGTCACTCAATTATTCTATTAGTCTTACCATTGTGTTTAGTCTACATTGTTCAATTGGAAATCTTATCTTAATCTTTCACAGGTGGTTTGTTTTAGTTGTGTTAAGTATTATCAAAGATATGTATATTTTTTCTCTAAAGAGACTTTTACATCAAAAGTATACTACCTAATTTTTTGATTTTGTCCAATAAATGGCCCTGTCATTTTATTCATGCCACAGCTCTTTAACCTTATTCAACGTGAGTGTGTCATCACCTGCAATGTTCACCTGACTTCTCTGACGGTTGTTTAAGAACACGTGTAAGTGACAGGCTGAGACTTGATACGCTGAGGTGAAAGTAGTGTTCCTTTAAAATGGATTTACACTTTATTTTTGGGTCTTGTTTGGGCTCTGCTCTGCATTCCTTATGAGTATTACTATTGTGGTATGTTGCTAATATTATACTATAACATTTAATGAGTTATATTGTAAAACATTAGGATCTCAAAGTCAAAGAGTCTTCAACTCCCAGCATTCATTATAACTCTGAAGATAGTTGTCCTTTCTTGACCACAAACCAAGACTACAAACAGAGACCTCTTTAAAAGACCCAGTCATTTAATTATCACAGTTCATTAGATCCTTCAACTAGTTCCCTGCCATATGTTTCAATCACATCACAGATTTCACTGAACCAATATAATGTTTTTTACATGGTAAATAAAATGATATTTAATAATTATTTTCTGGGCAGCACTGTGGCTTAGTGGTTAGCACATTCACCTCAGCTCTGGGTGGAGTTTTACTTACTACTGCGGAAGTGCAACATTAATTACCTCAGAGAGTGTGCACACCCTATAGAAAACAAATGAACATGTTTATTTTTTGGTCATTATTGGTGTAAAGAGGCAGATCCTTGGATGGTTGCACAAATGGCAATTAGCAGATGATACCCTGTTAGATATCAGGTTGAAATCTTCAACGCCAATGTCAGACCTTTCACTGGAGAGTGAGCAACAATGCCTGGTTTTATGTGGCCAGATTGTGTATGTAGTTCCTGGGTGATGAAGACATAAGTGCCATTAAATGTCCCTCATATTCCTGGGAATCCTGGAGGACATCCAACGGAATATTATTCTCCTTTCTCATTAGAAGCATCGCAGATATTGCAGAGTGAGCAAAGGGCATGTGGGAGCTATACACACTATCAAGTAACATAAATAATAAACATAAATTTAAACAGAGTTACCATAATAAAATGTAATCCTTTCAAGGGTTGTTTATATATATATATATATATATATATATATATATATATATATATATATATATATATATAATTCAAAGTATATATACTTTACAATATTAGTTATTAGACATATATATTAGGATGTCGGGGAGTCTATGGCTGGAGCGCACGCCGGGGAGTCTATGGCAGGACCTCACGCAGGGGAGTCTATGGCAGGAGCACACACCGGGAGGTCTATGGCAGGAGCGCACGCGAGGGACTACACGAGGGACTATGGTGGGCTCAGGCACACGAGAGACTAAGGATAGCGCGACCGCAGGAGGGACCTGAGAGGGCGCGACCGCAAGGCTGTTTTGAACACACATGGACGCAGGGCTATCTCACTCAGGAATCACCAGGTACGAGCATCTGGAACCACAGGCTGCTCATCCAATTTAGCAGGAGGTGGGGCAGGAAAATGTGTCCCAAGAAAAAAGAATCACATTCATCATCTGAGTCGACACATGAGTCGAGACTCTCCTCAGAACACAAGGATTCCACTTCAAATTCTGATGTTTTTTTATAAAAGCTGAGAAACTGCTCTTTACAGCCAACATGCAGTTATTACGGTAACTTTACTCCCGATACTGGTGAAAAAATCTGTCTCCCTGGAAGCACAAACAGCTGAAGGGACAGAGTGTAGAGATGCAGATGTTTAAGTAGTCTTTAAGGCAGAAGACACCAGATGAATACAGACATATAGCACGCAACACGACAAAACGCAACACAAGTTCCAACCCTAAGCCCTAACCCTTTTGTATTTCTTCTTCAACTTCTTCTGTTTTCTTGGCACTTAATTGTAGCAAAAAAATTTTCTGCCCTCTAGTGGAAGAGAATGTAATTGTTCTGCCTGTTAATACACACTGATCACTTAGAGCACCAATCGGGTGAAATTTCAATAATCTTCCACATTACACCTGATAAAACACTGTTGTGTGTAAAAATTAATGAAACATTTCTGTGCATTTCAGGGTCACATAAAGAAAGCCACTACTCAGATTTAAAAAATCAGATTTAAACAATAGATAATATATCTCTTTAAAACATGGTGGTAGTGTCATGGTTTAGGCCTGTGTTACAGAATCTGTGTCAGAATGTCTTGCCATCAGTAATGCAACAAAAAAAATATACCAGTAAAATCTAATATCTTAGGACATATTTTAGGACATGGGTGATTTTCATTTGGTGAGACAAGGACTAAGAACTTAAATAATTCTACCAAAAAACAGGTAAAAATATCGAGTTCATGTTTTGCCCGTGTGTGCACAGAATTTGTGTTGGTTCTTTTGTTTTGATGGTTTCATTTTCTTTTCTTTTTTGGCTTATTTCCTCCCCACTACTGTTAATTACTCATGCTGGTAAAACATGTGGGCATGCCAGACCTAAACACGTGAGACAGAAACAAAAGAAACAAATAAATTTTTTAAAGATTTATTGCATGAATAAAATAATATATCAAAAGCAATATGATATATGTTGCACCCCAGCACTTACTCTCATTACAAAAACAAAACTAGTATAGTGCTCTGTGTCTCTTTGTACATTTCTGTCTTAGAGGGTCTGGAGCAACCATAGTGTTGCCATGGTCCCTGCCAGCTCACCGGGCATCCCTGTCTTTTGTAAAACTCAGTGCTGAATCTAGGGGGTTCTTCTTTAGACTCAGAACCTGTCCCCTCTTTTGGGACCCTCTTGTATTTTATTAATCATTTGTTTGCCTAGAGTTTACTTTTCACATGTGATTAATCAATTGATTAAAATCAATTGATTTCTCTCAGTTGTATCATCCACCTTTTGATTATTTATTGGCTTTTGTCATCATCATGTTTATGCCAAATCTTTATGTCCTTGCACTGTTTCTGTTCCCAGCTCAGTTTGCTTGTTGTCGCCTCCTGGGTTTTGTGAGTTCTGTTTCTTTATAAATTGATCTTACTTTAAAAATGATTAAAATAAAGTCCAGAGGCCAAAGTGCACAAAAAGACATATTTCGGGAATACGATTAGTGCTGAATTTTGTCCAGCGGCAAGGAAGGTGTTTCTATTAACTGAATAGAAACACAAAATATGGATGCACAAGGAAAACAGTGTCCAGATGATGCAATAGGGTGGAATCCTAACAGAGGGCCAAAGGTTCCCATCCAGAGGCGAGAAGGTGTCCGTAGAATGAGAGCCCTCTGAAGTGAGGAGAAACTAATGAACAACTATAATGAAGCACATGTGGCAGGTAAACATTCAGTCATTATCTCCCGCTCTATCCTCTACTAGGGTCGCGGTGAGGCTCCCCATGCCCATCCAGGGGAGAACATCCCAGGCGCCGGGCAGATAGACCCAGGACAGGGCGCCAATCCATCGCTGGGCACACACTCACTCACACAGACACACTCTATATGGGGCAATTTTGAGAATTCCATTGACTTGATCCATGTTTTTGGACTGTGGGAGGAAATCGGAGAACCCGAAGGAAACCCACGCAGACACGAGGAGAACATGGAAACTCCACCCAAATGGGGATTCGAACCGGGAATCCCTAGCGCTGAGAGGCTAACGTAACGCCGGCATACCACCCCCTGCTGCGATGCTCCAGACCCACACAGAAAACCATCACCATGTGGCCCAGCGACGGCAATGTTGTGCTGCAGGACTGTTTCGACTGCACAGACTGGCATGTCTTCAGAGAGGCTGCTGAGTGTGAGGGAAAGCTGAATCTGGAGGAATATACATCTGCCGTCCTCGGAAACATCAGCAAATGTATAGAAGATGTCACCACCACCAAGACTGTGACCTGCCACCCGAATCAGAAACCCTGGCTGAAGTCACAGCAACTCAGAGCGGCAAGAAGAGAGCTGACTGCAGGGGTAAAAAGGACAAAAGCCACATATGCTCTGAAAATCCAAAGACACTTCTCGTCCCAGGATCCACGGAGCATGTGGCAGGGCATCGAGTGCATCACGGACTACAAAATCAGAGATGCACAATGCCCCAACGACCCCACCCTGCCCGAGGCTCTCAACAAGTTCTATGCTCGCTTTGAGGACCCTGACATCACCCCCAGCACCAGACTCACCCTGTCATCTGGAGAAGAGCCCCTCAGTGTGACACCAGCACAGGTCAGGAAGACCATGTCGTAGGATAAACCCACGAAAAGCGGCTGGTCCGGACAACATTCCCGGACGGGTGCTAAAAGAAAAAAAAGCTCCACAGTGACTTGGCTGAATGAGTACTGGCCAATAGCCCTCACGCCGATAGTCACCAAATGCTCTGAAAGACTGGTCATGACCCACATCAAAGCCACCATCGACGTCACTGTAGACCCACATCAGTACAGAAACAACTGATCCACAGAAGATGTCATTTCCTCTGTGGTCCACACCGCCCTCACCCACTTGGAGCAGAATGATTCCTACGTCCGAATGCTCTTTGTGGACTTCACATCTGCATTTAACACGATGATCCCTCAGACCCTGACTAATAAACTGTCACTGCTTGGACTGAGCGTCTCCCTCTGCAACTGGGCAGAGGAAGTCTCCTAGACTTCCTGACCAACAGGCCGCAGTTTATGAAGATCCACAACACCACCTCCTCCACAAAAACTCTCAGCATTGGTTCCCCTCAGGGCTGTGTGCTGAGCCCCCTCCTGTTTACACTGTTAACATATGACTGCTCACCTATCCATTCGAGCTGTCATATTGTGAAGTTTGCAGATGACACAGCAGTGGTTGGATGTATCACAGACAGTGATGAGTCCATGTACAGACAGGAGGTGGAACACCTGAAGGGTTGGTGCAGAAAGAACAACCTCTGCATCAATGTTAAAAAGACAAAGGAGATGATTGTGGACTTCAGAAGGGGCAAACACACCCACACCCCTCTACATGTCGGGGGATCTGCTGTGGAAGTGGTCTCTAGCTACAGGTACTTGGGTGTACCTGAGTAACAACCTCACCAACACCAACACTTCCAGCTTGGTCAGGAAGGCACATCAGCGGCTCTACTTCCTCAGACGGCTGAGGAGAGCCGGACTCGTGAGCTCAGTCCTCACCTCCTTCTACAGATGTGTGGTAGAGAGCGTCTTGCGCTCCAGCATCAACGTGTGGCATGGAAGCTGCTCTGCTGCAGACAAGAAAGATGTGCAGAGTGTGGTGAAGGCTTCACCACAGCACAGGATTATTGGAGTCAATCTCCCTCCCACCACAGACATCTACACCTCCAGATGCAGGAAACGGGCCTCCTGCATCATGAAGGACCACACTCATCCAGCACACCCACTTTTTGTTCCGCTCCCCTCAGGCAGGAGACTGCGGAGCATTAAGTGTAGAACAAACAGACTGAGGAACAGCTTCATAGCAGAAGCTGTAAGACTCACAAACTCCATCTAACAAGACATTCACACACTTTATCATCACTCCACCAAAATACCTCATCATCATCATCATCTCATCTCACATGTACTGTTATACACATTTTATATGCTGCTATATTTATATTCTATATTTATATCTATTCTATTCTATACTACTCTATATATATATATATATATATATATATATATATATATATATATATATATATATATATATTTTTTTTTTTTTTTTTTTTCCCCTTAAATTTATTTTATATACTGTATATACATATTTATATATTATATTTATAGTTAACTATTCTATATTTTATTTATAATTGTAGTGGTATGTGCCCAGCAATGGATTGGCACCCTGTCCTGGGTCTATCTGCCCAGTGCCCGAAACTTTCTCCCCTGGATGGGCATGGGGAACCCCACCGCGACCCTAATAGAGGATAAAGCGGGAGATAATGAATGAATGAATATATATATATATATATATATATATATATATATATATATATATATTCATAGTTGTATACTATATTATATTTCACATTTCACATAGCGATATGTGTAATTCTCATTTTGTTCTTTAAAATTTAAATTTAAATAAAAAAAAAAATTATAACAGGGTAATCGGGGTCCATTGACCCATAATTTCGTTCTTATCTCATGTAACACGTGATATTGATGATAATAAAATTTTCTTGAATCTTCTTGAATCTTTCTTAATTACCTGGTTTCTGAATATATTTCTGAGTACTTACCTGGACCATGTAATAGCATAAGTTACTGTGTGCGTGCTGCCATTTTGGAAGGCTAGCTTTCCAGCCTTTAGGCAGAGGCACCACCTATTTTTTTATTTTATTTTTTTCACAATATGCGGATAAATCTGGAATTAAAGTAAAGTGTATAAACTTTACTAAAACATTACTTGCAAATAAAACTCATAATTAAGAGAGTTACATCATAAGTTAGTGGGCTCGCCATGTACTGCACTAAAAGTGGAAGTAACCACGTTAGCATTAGCAATGTGCACTTCACCCACAGGAGTCTTAAAGAGACAGTATAGTATTCACTGGCTGTTACACATAGCGAAAACTCAAATACAGAATTATCATTTATTCATTCATTACCTTTCACTTAATCCTTAATAGGGCCCCATACCTATCTAGTGGTGAATGTTTCGGGAGGTGGGCAGATACACCCAGGACATGGTGCCAATCGATCATTGGTCACAGAATTAGATATATTTAAAACTAAACAAAAACAGCTATACAGTGAAGCGACAATAAGTGTCTTGTGGTATGCTTCACATGCTGTAGTGGATGATCCAGGTTTCAATCATTTAAAAAAAAATCTGACGCTCCAACCCCCACATCTACCCCAACCATCTATACCCCTGTATAAAATTCTTACTGAACCGTGATGTCCATACCACAGTGTGAACCAACTTATGACTTTCTTGTACCGTTACAACCCTAACATGTTTTATATATATATATATATATATATATATATATATATATATATATATATATATATATATATATATATATGAGACTGAGACTGTAATCTTACTAAGATGCAATACTCAATACTTTATTTCACATGAAGAATAAGAAACACAGCATTTTAAAACAGTAGAACACAAAAGTGATAAATAAGACTTAACATACAAATATAAATACAAGTTATAAATAATACACCTAATATTGTTTACAATATGTACAGTTGTACCATATTACAGGATGGTAATATCTTCTCCACTTGCATACACTGAATTAATACAACTCAAGAATTACAAATAAAAATTGGGATCCATTATATAAGGTTCAAGGTAAAATATATTAAAAAAACTTTTAAAGTGCTTTGTAATGTAGCTACAACAGCAACTGATATGGTAATATGGTAGCAAAATGCACTTTATCATATAAAGGTACACTCACGTTCCATAAAGTTCAGTAAAGATAGACGTTGCAAATTAACATTCAACCACAGTAGAGTGAGAGACTGATGCAATGCATGCCTTACTGAAGGGCAAAGGTCCCAAAACTGAGCTGTCTGTTCACAGATTTCATACACTTATACATAATTTCATTATTATGTTAACAGCTCATGTCATTGTCATGGCTGGTAGTCCACATCCATTAATGAGAAAAAAAAATGGAATTGGCTTTTTAAAAATTACAGATTCACCATGTTATCTGCATTTTCAAAGCATTTTAATGATTAGTTAACAGTCAAGTATGGAATCGATTACAGCAGTAGGAATTATCTTTATGTTGAAAGTATCATGGAACAGATCGAGCTAAAAGACAAAAAAGTATCACGACCTCAGAAAGCCCTTTGAGCTCATCACTAGAAACGGTTACTGACCAACATTCTAATACAGACATGGTAGAAAGGTTGTTAAATAAATATAAAAATAATACATCATCATGAAAACCGAAAGATAAGATAATAAAGATCAAGTATCTCCAGTTATTTTTATTATAATTTTTTTCAAAATCTACTTTTTTTGGAATTAATTTATGTTAAAGTAACATTTACACTTATGTTATAACTGTAAATAATCATAATATTTTAACTTAAATATTAATTTATACAATGTAAAAAAACATGAAAGAGTTACTTAAAATAACTTGATAAAAGAGAATTTTTTTACAGTGCATGAACATTGGGTGATGATTGTTTGCTTGGTCAGTGATTTGCATAATTTAAAACTTTGGTTTTATTACTTTGGCTAATTCAATTGTCAAGCTTTAAGACCCACACTTAACATGGCTTAAATCTTTCAACACAGAAGAAAAGTGGCCACTGGCTATTTTCATGTCTATTCTCTTCACACTTGAGAAGTAATTGTTTTAAGAATAAAAATAAGTATTTACTTTGTTCATGGACAGCAGAATGGAATGGAATGAAGTTGCCTGCAGTTTTTTACAGAACAGCAATCATGTAATTTAGTGGAACAATAGAGCTGTTTTGGATTGTGCAATAAAATTAAAATGATCTTTAAACTAACCAACAAAGTCGAGGCTAAGAGAACTTTAGTTCACAACATATTTTCTAAAGTGTTGTATTGGGTCAATGCTATAGAGAAGTTTTCTATTTTTTATAATTAATTTAAAGAACGATTCTTTACTATTGTTTGCTAAGTTCTTTAAAACCCTTCCTTATTATAAAGTCTTCAGCTTGTGTATTAGAGAAGGTGAAAGAGTTCAGTACCAGATTCATGGTGTGTTGACAGAAATCCCATCACACACCTGAATTAAATCCACATTAAAGACTTTGGTGGTTTGATCACTGGTGTAGAAGTTAACAAGTCTGAGTGAGATTCATGTGTTTCCAAAAATGGGAGGTATTTTGGCATCATGGATCAGATCACAAGGCTTAATAGACATCCAATTCATGCAAGATATAGTCTCCTCAGGCCAATGTGTCGTGGGCAGATTTCAACCCTCCTTCAAATGTAATCCGATCCAATTACTGTTAATGTTGGGTAATTATATTGTGGAAAAAATGCCCATTTCTGTTCTGCATAGACTCCACAGTCTGTGTAATTCATGGGTAAAGTAACCTTTTTTTTTTGGAGTGGGAGGGCATCACCATTCCCAGTAGAAACCCCTTGTTTTCCAATTAAGGCATTTGGCATTAAGGCATTGTTTTCCATAAGTCAATTGGCATTTCGAAGTCATTTGTGGTTGTCACCTGTAACATGTCAGAATACCAGCGACAAAAGTATGACATTCTGATAAGGCAGAGTTTTAGGCATGTCAGTAACAAGATCCTTCCTTTCAAAGTGCACTGTATAACAGATATTCCATGAATGTGCTAAGGTAAAGGTTTAGGAAGTGGAAAGTTTTAATATTCTAATTTAATTTAAGTCTAAAAGCAAAAAGAAAATGTCAGAAGCATTTTGTTGTTGCAAAAGCATTAGTACCAAGCTCATCCATAACTATGAGGACTATGCGGATTCATAGGGGAATCATCACGGGCAGATTGGCCGACCAGCTGATGGAGACGATAGCTGAGGTTCTGCACTTGGCATGTGCCAAGGATGCATCCAACTCGCATCAGCTTGCCATGGTGATGGCGGTGATGTACTCTTGGAAGGGTATGACGTCTGTCTCTGGGGCTTCTCAGTTTTGTCTCTTCCCCTTGCTTCACAGATTTTACCACCGGTGGAGTGACATGGAGAACATGGAGAGTGCTCCCTGGCTTCTCACGAGATGGAACTGGATTTCCAAAAAGAGCTCTCCAGAGAGCAGGTTTGTCCAAAATAACAGCTGGGGCATCAGACAAACCATTAGGAACCTCAGAAGATTCCAACAGCATGTTTGCTTCTCTTAGCTGATGCAACCTCATCATGAAGTCCAACCTGTAAAATACCGAAATGTATCGATGTTACAAATTGGACCATGTTTTAAACTAATATCTATTTAATCTCTGTGTCATTGATCATATAAAGGATACAATGGCATCAAATAATAAGGCAAACTGTAATAACATTTACAAACATGAAAATGTAATTTACCACTAAAACTATTTTTTCTTTATATGCAAACTTTATATGCAATTGTGAAAAAAAGAAAAAAATTTAAGGACAAAGAGTACAGCAAACACTATAATTTATACCACCATATGCTCTCTGTTTCACTTTAGCATCACATTGGCACTGTAATTCTTCTGTTACCAATATAGAGTGTTTGCACAAGAGCCTTGTTTGTGTCCTGCCAAGACATTTGCCATTTTAAACCTTCCTGTCAAACAAGTGCTTAATATAGATTGGCATCTTCTGTTTTTTATATAGTTATTCCTTTTATAAATTACACTCACTTTCTTTAACATCTACTTTAGTTATAATGTGAATATATATCACACAAGCATTTAAAAAAACAATGAATTTCATGTACCTGTCAGGTTATTAAATTTAACACCCACCCCCCACCTTGAATTATTACTAATCTTACTAATTACTAATAGAAAACTAATGATTTTTCTATGGGTCCAATGCCAAAGTTTACTGAACCTTTAATCATGTCTTTCTTTTTCTCTGTAACTTTATCCATGCAATATTTTACAGGCTTGATATTATCAAAAAGCAAAAGTGATTATCCTCTAAGCTTTATCCAGAATGCTGGATGGTTAACCTTATATCTTCTAAATCCCTCTTACCCTTTCACTTGCATTGCCTTTAATACCTTAAAGGCTTTAATAAGATCCTATTGACTATTATATTACAATTATAAATGAATGTGAGGCATGTACTGTTTTTTGATAGGAGTGATGTTTTACTTTTAGTGAATCTTGGTAAATGGTGAAAATAAAGAGGATGAAACTGAAATAAACATGCCCTGTTTTTACACTGCCATGTGTTCTTAACCATTAGCACAGTTCTAGCAGCAGCTAAACAGGGTATTATTTAAGGAACCAGTCAGATAATATACAGTAATGGAAAATAATGTTATGCTATCAAATCTAAGACACATAAGACATTCATGGTAAATTTATGAATAACTATATAAACTGGGAGGGTTTTAAAGGGCATTGGAGCTAATGAATAAAACAACAAAAACTTGTTTTTGAATAATAATGACCTTCTTTCATGACATATGCCAGATCTCTGACGTCAGTTCTTTGATCATTCCCTTTTTCCATCAGTTGGTGAACTTGGAAAGATTCCAGCTTTTAGAAATGCACTTTGCCCACATTTTTGTTTTTGTCAATGACTATTTAATGTTGACACTCTGTAAACACTGTGTGTTGTCATAATGTCAAGAGGAAAATAGATGAGGACATCTACTAAATAAGATTTGCAGTATATGGCTATATACATAGCATAGCATATATACATATACATACATCAAGACATGTTCTCTTTTAAGTGGCATAACATCAAACAATATCTTGGATGGACAGCTGATTACTACCTTAAACGCTCTGATCATGTTATCAAAACTGCCTGTTCCTGCAGATTCCTTCTTTACAACATGAGGAAGATCAGACCTTTCTTGACTGAACATGCAACCCGACTGTTAGTTCAAGCCCTCATCTTATCCTGGCTTGATTATTGTAATGTGTTACTTGCCAGTCTCCCAGCTTCCACAATCAGACCTCTACAACTAATACAAAACTCTGCAGCCCGACTTGTATTCAACCAGCCCAAGCGAAATCATGTCACTCCACTACTCATTTCTCTCCATTGGTTCCCTGTAGCTACACGCATTCAGTACAAGTCACTGACTCTGGCCAACAGGACCATTTCTGGATCTTCCCCCTCTTACCTTAACTCTATCTTTTCAAAATACACTCCGGCTCGTTCACTTAGCTCCAGTGATGATTGCCGCCTGGTGATTCCACCTCACCGAGGATCTAATTCTCACTCCGTGATGTTCACCACTGCAAAATGATAGAACGATCTTCCTAACTCTGTCCATAAGGCAGAGTCGCTAGGCATTTTTAAGAAACTACTAAAGATGCATATTTTTAACAAATACCTGTTGTAGAAAAATGCCTGTTGTGGGGGGGGGGGGGGGTGCAGCATCATATATAATGATCAGGTTTGATAATTCTACAGTGTAGCTTGTTTTCTACTGACTACTGACTTGTGATGTTCTCATTTGTAAGTTGCTTTGGATAAAAGCGTCTGCTAAATGACTAAATGTACTACAAACCATACCACACCTCAGGTTACATGCTACTCTTACTATAGATGTTTACCTCAAAGAGCATGCACACTGTACAAAAAATAAATAGAAAGAAACAAAAAACCAAATGACCAGCCCAGTCCTTGATAACAGGTGCATTGTCTGTTTTTCTAAATGCTGGGTCTGTTGACTGATATGTAGGTTGACTAAACCTGCCAGAAATCTGCGTTTCCATTTAGTGAGGACCGACTTACATGCTGCCTTAGCAACTAAAGCAAGAAGCGCAGCAACATTGGGTAAACATTAAAAATGCCTTAGGCATGCTCGAATGCTCTAAAACTGTCCATCCCTGGATATTATATTGCAAGTTATGTCCACCTTAAGATAGAAGGTGAAACATAACTATCGTCCATATAATCATAGCCTTTTGGAAACTAAAAAAGATAGGCCTTTCTGATGACATAGCAACATAAAGATTCAGGTTTGTATATTTCTCATCCAGTTCAGTTCTTTTCATTCAAATAAACTTCATTTGCCACATTAAACTCAGGACTTTATATTCATGTATGTAGTTGTATTTATTTATTTAATTGGGCCAGGTATAAATTGGTTAAAAGTAAATTTTTTTTGCAAATTAAAATGTTGGCTAAAATGAGATATTGTGGGTCTGTATTGGTTAATGGGTTAGGACTGTTTCAGGTTGTACTCTTAATCAAAAATATATATATATATATATTTAAATCATACATCTAAGCTCGTCAACTCATATTTTAATATGCTATGGCTAAGTACTTTTTTTTTTTCAACTAATTTTCAAATTCAGTTACGGATTGTGAATTTGATATTAAAACAGATACTACTGTGAGAAACAAGGTTAACAAGGCGGCATGCTGCATCAGAGACAAAATTGAAAAAGGACAGAGAAATCAGGAAGAAAGATTAGTGGGAAAAGAAAAGATATGACGCAGTCTTAAAAACTTTAACTCTGCATGTTAGATTAAATGAAACAAAGAAGTTAATTAAACACATAGTAATAATATTATAGCTTTACCCCCTGCCCTTTGGAAAAAAAAAACTTTTTATCAAGACCCAAGGCATTTATTAAGAGCACATTGTTAAGTCTGTTTCCAGGCAATCAAGGAAAATTACGCATAAGTCATTTTGAGCTGTAAAAGCCCCTTAAAATTGTTTTTAAATATATTCCATGCCACCCCCCGGGCTTCTAAGCTGTTTGTAAACCTGTCCTTCAGGACAGAGTGGAAATTGTGGTATGTGGGTTTTTGCTGCTAATCCACAGTGGAATTCTAGCCGACTGCAAAAAATCTTGTCTGCCTTCATGTCTCAGCCGAAATATTATTAGCCAGAAATTAAATACATTTTTATTTTTTTACCATAGGCAGTGTAATTCATGTATTTTGACATAATTTTCACATTTTGCAACTGAGAATGCAAATGAATTAATGGAAAAGCAAAATCAAGTTTCCAAGATATTAGAACAAACTAAAACACCACAAAGGCAGTGTGAGCTTTGCCAAACTCTAAACAATACCCTTGACCTCTAGGAAAAGTAAATATTGAGATAAGACTCATTACACGTCAATGTAGCTAATAACACCACAGGTTATGAGTAAGTTTACACAATGAAAATTACACTAAGAAACTAAGAACACATACAAATCTATATGTTAATCTTGCTTATATAGTGTAACAACCCACTCACATGTCACTCACAGTGGTCATTGAGGTCAGCAGTCTGAACCCTTTACTACTCGTGGTGAGACACAGCAGATGGGTTTTAGCACAGACACAACCACATATATGCTTTCTATTTACATTTCACATACCAAATAAACCCGCAAGACAATATTTTAGCAAAACTGTATGTTCCATTACAGGAATTCTTATCTACGGAACAACCAAAAGTTTCTCTTTTTAATTACCCTGACAGACCAGTTAGAGATCCAATAAAGGGTAAAACATCCAAATAAGATAAATGGTAAATATGCCCAAGCTAATCAGTTTATCTGATGCATTCTTCTTTGCACAAGTCTGTAACACAAACCACATCTGATGACATGCTATCCTGTGTGTTCAGTTTTTATAAAAAAAAATAATAATGATACATCGTGCATTGTATCAGACGGGCTTAGTGGAACTATACTGTTTTGAGAATTTCTGGGATAACTATTTCTTTTATAATTGCTAATCGTATAAGAAAAACAGTCTCTTTTTACAATTAGAATTGTAAATTTTAAATGCTGCAGCAGTTCTGCACACAACACTGTTGATTAAGATTCTATTGGGCCATGGCCCTCTGCAGTGTGGTGCCAAATAACACAAATTTACTAAGCCAGAACTACCTGATGCATTGACTTAGAACTTAAAGAGCTCTTTTGGTACAGGCATTAGGAACAGCTTGTGCCCCTGTATCACATTCTGAATGAAAAGAATGAATGCTGACTCATCAACAGTTCATGCCAAGCCACATTCACAGCCTTTTGCTGGGGTTGGTCTTAAATTGCCCTTAGTGAATAGTGGCACAAATCCAAAAATAAGACTCAACCAGAAGAGGGCACAAAGTCACTGCTTTATCTTTACCATTTCACTTGATTGACGGTCAAAAATCCAAGTTTCTATAATTAGTGACATAATCTAGGCTTTAGAAATGGGTCACTGGCATGAAAAACCTTTTGCACACAAGTTTTAATCTTTGTAAAAAAAAATCTTGTTTTACCATATAAATGTTTGAAACTTTACAATATTATTAAAGAAGAAGGAGCAAGCGAGTGTTACAAACCAGTTAATAATAGTCGGTTTTCTTAATTTTCTAACAAGCTTACTAAGGAATACCATAATCAATTAACAGTCAGATAAACGGTAGGAATACTTTGAGTAATGTTGGTGGAAACATGTTGGTCATTGCTAGCAAATGTGTTACTGACGCTGAAGTTCTGTCACTATTCACAATTTATCAAGCGTAAAATGTAATAAGTTGAGATCCTGTGCTGTTTAATGTTTAAATTACTTCTTTACCTGCTTTATTCAAAATTTGTCTTTAATCTAATCTAATCAAAATCAGTCTTGTAGTTACAGCTAACTGACAAAACCAGTTTGTAATTACAGGGATAAAGATTTATGCTGATGCTTATGTTAAAACTAACGGAACATATATGCTTCAGAATTTCCATACAAGCAAGTTGCATTTCTTTAACCATGCAGGGACTTTATACTATTATTCTAACCTCTGAACAGATTAGCAGAGAGCACTGTTACCACATACTGTTTATACTGCTGAGAGAACCTGCATTGTTATGAATGATTCTTTCTTTATGTTACATTTATAAGATTAATTACACTAAATGGCCAAAAGTATTGACACCACAAGATTTTGTGAAAAATTTTGCTCCTTCAAAATCCAGAAGAGCATTTGAAAAGTTGGTCACCGATGTTGGATGAGATGGTCTGATTGCAACTAGACCTACTCAAGTTCTAGTTCTAAGCCTTTGGTGGCATTAGGGATATAGCTTTGAGTGGGCCAGTCAAGTCCTTTCACACCGAACAAACTTAATCATATGGAACTCTGTGTTGAAACAGAAAAGGGCCTTCCCTAAACTGTGTCCACTAAGCTTGAAGTATAAAGTAGTAAAATACTTTTAGCAATAGGAATAAAACACCTAACTTTTGTGATTAAGATGTGTCTCAATACTTTTGTTCATATAATGTTCTATAGAATAATTATCTTACATTTAGGTAGGCCTGATTCTATAAGTCACGACTTGGAGATTAAATCACATATGTGGACAAGTTCACGTCCACAATTTTCCATCTTAGTGTGATTGAAAATCAAGGTAACTGAGTACATATGCTGCATGCATCCGTGGGTAAATTAGTGCGCCTTGCAGTGCACGGTTCGGTGAACAGCTGAATGTTTGGGACTACAGTAAGCTGAGGGTTTCGGCGCTGGGCGGTGCGTGCGTTCCCAGCGGCACGTCTCCCGATTGCGCTGACCTGCTTCATTCCAGCCGCTATCTCCGACCTTACCGTAATATTATTCACAAAAGAAACACGGTCCCCTATGTAGAGAGGTGCGAGTTAAATGGCAAATCCAACAAACAAAAATCACCTTATAATAGATGTCTCATTTAAACAATTTGAGAGTTTTTTAGCGACTTTATGCAACGTGTTTAAAAAAGAAAATCTGGGACTTTTGCTCACTGGAGGTTTTTTTTTAAATCCGCACACACAAGCACTAAATTAAAATGCACAAACAGAGGAAAGGCACAGTTTGGATTTTTTTTACCTGTGTCCCACCGGCAGCGCGTGATTTTGGAGAGACAAGAGGCTGATGCAATACAAGCTGAGCGGGAGCAGCGCGCGCATACTGGGTCTCCTTCACCCCGGCACAGAACAGCGACGTGAAACTCCTAAACTTCACTTTTCTAATAAGCTTTTCCTTTAGTCTCGAAGTAACAGCTTTGTGCTGATCTGTTCGAAAGAAAAAAAACGGTTGTAAAACATGTTCATTCTTGCATTCAATATTGATTCATAACCCTCAAACGATCCTGTAACTTTATTTTAAAAAACTAACTTTTAGAAATCCAGTCAACTGTTACAGAATTTAATAAACAAAGTATTTAAATTAGCTAACATGTGTTAACAGTTCTAAGTAAAAGTTAAAAGTTCCTTAATTTTATTTTTAAATTGATTGGATTAATGACAGAAGAATTATATGGCGTGAGTTTCTTTAGTAAAGAATAAAGCTACTAACCTGTAGCTCAGGTACGTTTATATACTTGTTCCCCGCAAAAAAAAAGATGTGGAAGGCCTTTTCTCCCCACGTCTTAGTTCACAGCTGCGATGAAGTGCGAGGCAGCGCGGTGTTGGCTTCTGTTAAATACTCGGTGGGCGGTGCTTTACACTATGAGTGATTGATTTAAAGGCTGTTTTATACAGACGGGATTGGGTGAATTGTTATATATGCCGGCAAAGTGAGTCAAAGGCATTAGCATTCAAAATTCTTTCACTTCACCAAACAAACTTTGATAGTGCTGATAGTCGTAAGTCAGCATTTGTTCTGCGTTGATTTTATATTTATGCATTAAAACTGATCCAATAATAATTGTTCAATAAGGGCGAATGTCTGCATGTTTGTGTGTGTATTTGTGTGTGAGAGCAGGTATTATCTAGTTGGTGCATTATTCTCATTCTCAATGTCACTGTGGTGTTTAAATGAAGCTACAGCAGCACTGCTGCACTAAAACCCCCTTACTGCATCAGTGTCACTGCAGAACCGACAATAAACAATACACCACCCAAATTATACTGGTTCTGTGATAGTCCTGACCAACAGAGAACCAACAAAAATGCTAACAAAAAAGGAAACAAATAGACTACAGCCTGTAATTGTAAAACTACAAAGCCCATTTATAAGTTAAGTAGAGAAAATAGAAAATGGAGCAAGAAGGTGATGTGTCCAAACCTTTAATGTATGTCTGTATGTCAAACTGTATGTCAAAGCCCAAGCAGTATGCACAGTCCTGTAAGTAAAGTTCTGTTATCCATCAGTTTTTCATTATTAGATTTTTATTTCTTAGAGATGCATTTTATAATATTTTATAATATTTATAATTGTTATATTTTTTTATTCCTTGTGCATTGCTGTTCCTTTGCTGCTGTAACTAGGTAAATTTACCCATGGTGGGACTAATGAAGTTATCTTATCTTATCTTATCTTATCTTATAAACCTCAATAATTTTAAAACATTTTATGAAATACAGTTCAACATTTCTTTTTATGTTTTACACAATTAAGCTAAACCTAGTTCTATTTTATTGAACTTCAACCTCTACTATTTAAGAAGGGCTGGTGCTGCAACACCAATTTCTTTTCACCAACACACCAAGACTGGGTTTAATAGGAACTGCCATTGAGTGACAAGTTTATTGTCACTCCAACAATGACCTCTACATATCAATAATTTCCATAGGAACTGGGAAAATTGACAACCTGTTCCCCACAAACTGTCACACTGCACTAATGTTACTAGAGTGTTTCCCCATGCCCATCCAGGGGTGAACGTTTCGGCCACTGGGCAGATACACCCTGGACAGGGTGCCAATCTATCGCTGGGCACACACTCACTCACACAGACACACAAACACACTCTATGTGGGGTAATTTGGAGAATTCAATTGACCTTGATCCATGTTTTTGGACTGTGGGAGGAAACTGGAGAACACGGCAGAAACCCACGCGGACACGAGGAGAACATGGAAACTCCACCCAGATTGGGATTCTAACGAACATGCTAACTGCTAAGTCACCGTGCTGCCCCAGCCAATCCCAGTTTAAGTAAAAGACAGGTAACTATAATGAACAGGTTTCCAAAGATATACACCTTACACACGTATTCACGTTTAGGGACAACACACGTCCTTATTTGACCAAATTCATATGTGTTCAAAAGTTGGTAAAAAAAAAAAAAAAAACAACGGTCACATAAAAACCAAAATGGAAAGATATGATAATATGCAAACTATTCTGAGGGTCTTTATTGTGCTGACCTTTTCAAAACACGTACTGTAAACATCAATGACAGTGTGTCATACCTGCCTCCTCTGTTGCTGTTTCACCGCGGGTTAAGCCGTCTGAGTGGATCTATTGGCTTAACGCCTCCCCATTTTGGTTTGTTGTTTATTACCTTCTGTATTTTTGTTGGAGGTTAATTTCTGGTAATAAACTGTAACTCCGAACTGCACTTGGTGTTGTGCCGTCCTTCCTTCCGGAAGTGTGTCAGTAACCAATGCCAGGCGAACTACGGCAGGAGATGCAGGAGCTGACGAAGTCTATGAGATTATTTATCGATCGCCAATCGCGAATGCCATTATTTGGCCCTCTAAGTCTCCCGTGGCTTCAGGTTTCTTCTTTGTCTCCAAGAAGGATTCTTCCTTGAGACTGTGTATTGACTTAACCAGGCTACCCGTAGAATTGCATATTCCCTTCCCTTAGTGTCTTCTGCTCTCGAGCGATTAAAGGAGACTACCATTTTCACTAAATTGGATTTATGCAGTGCCTACAATCTGGTGCACATTCAGAAAGGGGACGAGTGGAAGACTTATTTTGTCACCTCCTCAGGTCAGTACGAATATTTGGTCATGCCTTTTGGTCTGACAAATGCCCCAGGCATTTTTCAGGCCTTTATTAATGAAGTGTTGTGGGGATTTATTGATTCATTTGTACGTATTATTTCCTTGGGTCGAGATTGCCCAGAACTCTTTGAGACATTCCGCTACCGGAATGTCTCCTTTTCAATATATCCTGGGTTATCAGCCTCAATTTGCCCTTTGGGACCCTGAACCTTCCAATTCCCCTGTGGTGGATGAGTGGTTTCGGCATAGTGGGGTCAGATGCACGAACGTATCGAGAGGGTCTTGCTGTGCAACAAGTCTTTTGCGGATCGCCATAGAAGTAATGGCCCTGTCTATAGGGTGGGGGACCTGGTTTGGCTCAACTCGCGGAATTTCTGTTGTCTCGCTGGCTCTCGCAAGTTTCTTCCTCGATTCCTAGGTCTTTTTAAGGTCTTACGGCAGATTAATGCCGTTTCGTACTGTCTGGAACTTCCAACTCAATACCGGGTTCATCTGGTTTTTCATTCGTCCCTTCTCAAGCCTGAAGAGCATAGCTGGGTTGCGAGTTCGGATATTTTGGACCCTCAATTGATTACTGATTTTCATAACTGCTTCCCTCTTTCCTCTTTCCTCTTTTTACCACATCGTCGGAGTAAGTTCTCTTCTTCCTCTTGCCTTCTTGGGAGGGAGGATACTGTAACATCTGCCTTCTCTGTTGCTGTCTCACCTACACCTCCCACTAGCTTATCTGAGGATTTTATTAATTCCACTCACCGTTCACCATCACCAGAGTTCTGATCACCTTTCCCGCCCTTTTTCCTATATAAGTCCCATCTCGGCTTCCGTTCTTCGCGTTGGTTCATGGTGCTCACTGTTGGGTTTTGCTCTCACTCTCTTGTTGTGTTTACGCTGTTCCATTCCAGAGTCCTGCTTTTCGCTCTCTCTGTGTCGGCGATTGATCTCATCATGGACACGCTGATAGAGTTTCAGTTTCCGTTTTTCTACGGAGAGTTTCTGTGGGTATTCTCCCAGGATGACGTTAGCGATCGTATTCATCGCCAGGTTACGCCATCTGGTGTAATCGGTCAAGTAATCCCGACACATTTGTCAGGCCAGGTGGACCCTCCTCTGGTGGCACTCCAAACGCTAAATCAACGGGCGTCCGTAGCTCAAGCCCAAACATCACGTCCGAAAACATGCAGGAGTGAATCCAGTGGACGCTGCCTGGCGTCCGGTCTTCCCACACCCGGCACAGCACCCCATTGTCCAGTCGAAGTTCGACCTCAGCCCTTTAGCCACTGGTCCCTGGGTCAACACCGCCTGCCATTCCAGACAGCACACCGCCCGCAGCGCCTCGATGGCCCACGCAATCTCTGGATCCGCCTCCAGAGCCAGTTTGAAATCAGCCCGTGATATCTGGAACAACTCACTTGTGGTCCGGTCGTTGGTGTTAACAGCGGCACACTGCTGAATGACTTCCGCAGCCTTTGCCTCAACACGCTGGCAGTACAGACAATTTGCATCGTAACACGGTCAGCATGACAAGGCATCAGCATTCCCATGTCGTTGCCCTGTCCGGTGCTCGATTTCAAAATGGTACTCCTGCAACTTTGTGATCCACTTGCCAACTGAACTAACACTGAGCTAAGAAGCTAGCACTTGAACAAACAAGCACATTGGTTGTCAGTGGAAGAAGAACTCGGTCTAAATGTTAAAGTGGAGTTTATAAAGTGGGGCATGTGACTACTCAACATAAATGTCATATGTGTGTGTGTGTGTGTGTGTGTGTGTGTGAGAGAGAGAGAGAGAGAGAGAGAGAGAGAGAGAGAAATGGAGAATGTGGAGAACTTTTTATGTTTCTGTCATATGATCTGTCATTTTCACAAATTTTTATTTCATGTTGTGAGACAATTGTAACTGTGTTTATTTGTTAAGATCAAATGTTGTTACAATGTTAAGAAATCATTCTATACACCTTATAATCTACACCTAGATTTTTTTTAAATGGTCTTCACACCGTCACGCACACACTTATGTTTGGGCACGCACACGCTTATGTATGGGCACGCACACACTCATTTTATGCACGTTGAATAGCCCAGTGATGATTACTCAGCTGCTCCGAACTTTGTTCATTGAATTACTGATTTGCTGTGTGAATAAACCATGACCTTTTGCTTTACTCTGTGAACTCAGAAGCACTAGAACTAGTTACAGAATATAGTTACTTGTAGAACTATCTAAAGTATCTGGATATTTTATAAATTTTTTACTTTTCTTGTAAAATTAACCATGGTATTGTAAGGTGTCTATTGGTATGTCATTAGCAGCATCATGTGAACACTAATGAAGGAGGATTATTACATATTAAATATTATGAATGTTATCAAATTTACATCTACAAGAAATTATATATATATAATATATATTAGCAGAATCAGTAGCAGTAGCAGAATCTACACTGGCATTAACAAAAGCAAGTGGCAACCCCCCCTCAAGTCTGCATCGCCTTTGTTTGAGCAAATGAGAAGCCGAAGCCCCCAAAGAAGGACCAGGGGCTGCTTAAAACATCAAGGAGCTAACACTTACTAGTTGACTTTGGGAG
Organism: Corydoras sp. C115; assembly: GCA_019802505.1. Taxonomy (NCBI): domain Eukaryota; kingdom Metazoa; phylum Chordata; class Actinopteri; order Siluriformes; family Callichthyidae; genus Corydoras; species Corydoras sp. C115. The sequence goes on from JAFMOC010000071.1 coordinate 1,127,924, forward strand.
ACTTCATTGCCAAGTATGCCAACCTGGTGGCTGAGTGTCGAAAAAATGGGTGGAAGGCCTGTTGAAAGCTTATTGATGTGTGCTGTAGGGGCTTTGTTGACAAGTCTTTACAGTCAGCCATGGGATTCTAAGAGATCTGTGGACTGTATAGGTGAAGAGTCATGAAGAACATCATGGAATGATGCCTGCTTGATAGGGCGTCACTCTGGCTCTGGTTGAAGAGGTGGGCCTAATTACCCCTGGGCTTGGTCACCCAGGTGCCTGATGCATTTCCATATTTGCAGTAAAATGGATTCTTATTCCACATGACATACATAAATCCAACTCTGCTATGCATAGTTGATGGCTCAAATATGAATAATATATTAAGAAACTCTTGGTAAATTAAAATATTAAATATTTCTCTTCATTGCAATTTAAGGGTTCTGGTCAAACCTGAAACATTTGATTTAAAGGTTGGAAATTCAAACTCAGCCTTATAACCCTTTACTTAAGCAGCAGTCATCAGACAAAAAAAAGCCAATTTATTGCTAAAAAAGTATCATCTATTTGACCTTTTACCTGCTCTTTGTGTTCAGTGTTTAATTAGTCTACATGAATTACTGCACTCCATACCCTTTCGGTCAAGGCTGCCACACCAGTAGCTACAGAGCTGTGCAAAAGGTCACGTTTGCAATGGATCTGAAAAGATCAAATGACAAAAGAGAAAGAGAGAGAGATTCTTATTATCTTGTTAAGAGGCATCTTTAAAATTAACCCAGTTCTAAATAATTGCAGTGATAATAACGATATTGCAGTGTAAATGACATATTGATTCCTTATTCAATATATTTATTTGTATATTTATTTTCTTTTGTTAAGAATCTGCCAAAGTAGAATTATCTTTTAATATATGAATTTTTGTGTTAATTTCCATACATGAAAGTGCCATATTATTTTATAATATTCAAGGTAAAACTTTGTTTAATATTTTTACTATTTTACCTGTGTGCTTCAATCACCTGAAATGCTAGTATGAACATATGTAAGATTGACAGCCACAGGCACCCACACACTGGTAGCATGAGAAGGTGTACAGATATGGAGAAAAGGGTTTAAGGTTTTTTAGTTTAGGAAATAATGAGGGACGATATAATAAATCTCAGAAGATATTTATAAGACATAAACTATATGAACCACTACTAAGTTGTTCTCAATCACTGAATTTACATGTTTTGTTCAGACCCATTACGACATGGATATACAATTAAGCAGCTAGCCATGTATTTTGAAAATGCTGTCAAAAGTTTAGGAAAAGTAAAACTATGCCCCAGTACACAAAGTAAATTTTATGTAGTGAACATGATCAGGTGAGTTTGATGTGGAAGAACTTGATTGGCCCTTATTGGAACTTGATTAGCGATTGGGACCAGGCCCTCTGCTAGACTATTAGCGTCTGACCCCCTCTTTAAAAGAATGTTGAATAATGTTGTGGAATATTTAGACTTTACATTTACAGGATATAACCTGCATCTGTCCAGAGCAAAATACACTAAAATAAAATTATATTACATAAATAAACCATGTTTTAAATGTCCAAATTGTAGCAACTTGCCATGCTATGACTTGAACCATTCACTTTGAAGTCAAACATAATTTCAAATGCTTACTATTGCTTTGTAACGACTGGAAATGAAACTGATCTCATCTTGATCTGGTAAGGAGGAATGAGGAAGACACATTTTCCCCATCAGTCATTACAACACAGTCAATGAGTGTCTGTCTGTCTATACAATTATACTGTACTGCATAGGTACAGGGCCATATACAGCCTATAATTGTCACGCTTGCTTACCTCGGACCGAATGGCTGCGCATAAGAAGCGCAGAGCTGAAGCGTCTAAACGCACTGAATGGAGCCAGGCAACGAACCAGGTTGGACGAGGTGTGGTGAGGCGGGCGCCCTCTGGCTGCGTGGCGAATCGGATGCCCTCTGGCTGCATGGCGAGGTGGACGCCCCCTGCAGATGAGACGAGGCAGGCGTCCCTGCGCAGGCTCGGTGCTCCACGAGTTGTTGGCAGGATTCAGTACATGCAGGTATGTTGGAGGGAAAAATGCCATAGAGACCACCCGTGTTGGCGCGTACAGCGCCCTGCTCGCATGCATCCACCTCCGCATCTGGATCATCATCCTCTAATCAAAACACATAGACTCCAACCGCCAGTCCCAGGGCCAGTGCAACAGAGGAATAAGACACTGTGTGATCAGACAGGACAGGGAGAACACAGGGGTCTGAAACACTCACTCCACAGACATGAGAACAGACAACTGGTAACGCCCCCCTCGTACCACAAATCAGGTGTCTCACATGCAGCACGCGTACCGGACTCCACAGCAGTTCAGCGCGCACGCCACATCTTGGCTCATAATATCAAGACCCTTCTCGGCGCAGAGGGACTCATAACCACTCCTTCACATGAATTCATCCTCGAGTGTTGAACCACTCCAAAGCTGCCATCACAGCACCGTAATGACGGAGGCGGCAAGGCAGGCACCACAAACTGACTCACTCGCGGACATAACGGAGAGCGTCACGACTACAATGGTTTCCAGCCCCGCCATGACAGAATATAAAATACAGAAAATGCTTACCTGGGCTCTAGACTTCCACAAATTACTGTCGACTTACCTTGGACCGAACGGCTACGCATAAGAAGCATAGAGCTGAAGCGCCTAAACGTGCTGAAGGGTGCCAATTTTTAAAACACAGGTGACAAGGTGACGACGTGCACGGAGGAAGGGGAACACCGGAAATAAATACACAAACACCTAAACACGTGCACAAAAACAAACCATTGAACAAGGAAGGTTAATTAACTTAAATGGTGAACGATACTGCAAGCTAATTAACCAAACAGAAAGGAAACAGTTGCCCTAGGCACCTGTTACAGTAATACATTTATATCCGGCCTGCAAAATTTTATACTGTTGTATTAATAGTTATTAATGGCCCTGCGATATGGTTTTTTGGACCATGCTTATATTTTATATTTGGATGATTGTGACAGGAATATTTTTATGGAGAGCAGAAATATTTTAGGATGTTTAAAGTTTTCATTTATTTTTCTCAAATGGACCAAAAACTGAATGTTTTAATTTGTTATTTTTACTTTTGTGTTTTATAGTTCATAGTTGTAACATTTATCATTTTGACAAGAGATATTTTTATAGAAAGTATTTTTAATAAAGTTAAATAAAGTTTAGGTTTATGTGATGTGGGATAATTATGTCTGTTTTTATTTCTATTCATGTTCAGAAAACATTTACTTTTAGTGTGTTAAATAAATGATTATCCTGTTCGGTCCACAACCTAAAGTGTGCTTTGAATTTTGGTTGAGATTGACACCTCTGCTCTACTGGCAAGATCTTGCAATGCAAAATGAATTTAACTTCTTTTGTGCTGCCATCTAGTGAAACTTGTGCATTTCATAGCGATAAACCTCGGGTTGGATTATCCCTCATGAGATAAAAGATCATGATTCCTAAATAAAACATTATTTCTCAATCGTTTATAAAAAGGCACACAGAACTTTGGAACTGGGGAATTTCTTTCCTTTTGACTGTTATATTACTGGAAGGGGAAAAAAATAACAAATTCCTATACTTCTTTAAAAAAAGCAGTATAGGAATTTGAAATCAAGCCCACATACCTCAGTTACTTTTTCTAGCAAGTGCCTCTGAAAGAGATGTGTTTTGCGTTGTTTCCTGAAATGCTACATTTCTCAGCATTAAAAACAGTGTTGGGACGATCATTCCACAATTCAGCAGTGAACTACACTTTTTCGTGGTTTTGGATGAGAGGGTACATATTTGCAAGTAAAATGTCTTCTCATTCCTGCTTTAGACTACATGGTTGCTAGCCGCTTTTGGCCATGTATTTTCACTATACGACTGAATTGTAAGCAGGCCATTTATGCACACACACACACACACACACACACACACACACACACACACACACACACACAGTTATTAGTCACTTCCTCTGAAAATAAGTTGCTTTGTTGGCTGCACATCTTTTTCTAAAACTCTAATATGATTGAAGTCACCCATGTTGTTGGTAATGATGAAACCATATACTTTAACAGATGTTGGCATTTGTGCCTGTTGCTGCTAAGAAGAAGAACTCTGCCCACTGTGTCATCATTTGGAAATCTATGCCAGTTTTAAACCAAAGCATTTTACTATTGAGTTTAGTTTTTCGTAGCTTTTTTTAACACTCCATTGCTGTATTGTCTGGTCTTGTTCATACATTTACATTTACATTTGGCCATTTATTGGACGCTTTTATCCAAAGCGACTTACAAGGTGAGCACAGGGTTCATAACAACATCCCTGAAACAATGAGGGTTAAGGGCCTTGCTCAAGGACACACACTGGTAACTTCAGTGGACCTGGGATTTGAACCCCCAAGCTTCAGATTGAGAGCCCAACGCCTTAACCACTAAGCTAGCACTCCCTAAACACATTCATAAACACATATCCAATATTAAAAAGTCAGAAAACAATACATCCTTCTAGGAATCATATATGTATCTGAGTGTGAGAAAATGTAGTTGGGCAGTTTACTTGGGGTGTGAGCTCCAGGATACAATAGTTGTGTTTCCAGAAAATTCTAGGAGTGAATGGAGACATTGGGCTTGGTGAACAAATGAACTCTAAGTATAAAAGATGAATAAGCATGAAATCTATATTTGACTAGCTCACCAGAAACTTGTGTGTCTGGTTTCTTTTAAATCTTTTGTGAACTGCTATTTAAACAGTGCTCTTTTTAAATCACATGTTCAGAGCAGGGTTAACTGTGTGTTGCTATACATAGTGTTTAATACTTTGATTGACCAATTTAAAAGCCAATGTGATGAGCAGTTTAAACGAGCACTTTAAAACCATCAAAAGTACTTCCGTTTTACCTGATTTTACCAGTATAATGACTCATCCAGCCATGTTAAATACCCTCCACCAAGCCATCATGCTTCATGTTAATGTGTGAAACACAGAGTAGCATTGTCTTTGAAACCTGTATTTACAGTACACAAATGTCTCCTATGGTCAGGTTGCTGTGGAAATGGATGAGGAAACTAAGCAGGCAGGTTCATTGTAAAGTCTCATGACATAGCCTGAGGTGAATTACTAAAGCAAGTATGACTATGTTTATGACAATGATACTTTCCTCTAGTTGGATCCAGCTTTATGATTTATTATGTAATAAGATATGACGAGGTTGAGTAAAGATTTTCAACAAACTACCAGACCTTTTTCTGTCAGTATACTGACAGGATGTCATATGACTTTCACATCCAACCAGACAGCACTGCTCTTTGTACTTACAGCACAATCATGTGTGCTAGATTTCAAGGGCTATACTGCTGTATATGTTAAGGCCAACCCTGCTTCTTATACTGACAATTATAGGTGTAAATTAAAGTCTATATATGTCAAAGTACAGTACAAGCTGCTCTAATGTAATGTTCCCAAAGCTAAATATCTTAATTTTTTTGTAGTTTTCACTCGACAAAATGAGACATAAGTCTGCAAACACATCAAACATTTGAGCAATAATATTTTACTACACGGAAGCAAGAAATTTAGTTTTATTTAGTTACATGTTTATTTTTAAACTATTAATAAGGTAGATTACTTCCCTGGGTAATAAGTGTGTACATTGTACTACCACCTGTTACAGGTACAAATCTGTTCTTGATTTAAATTTTTTTGTTACTTTTTTTTATAATCTGTGTTTTTATAGTTTTTATTTTTAGTTCATAGCTACTTTTTATACCTATTAGCACCTTAAAGATTACTTCTCAATTTTGCTGTACATTGTGCAATTGTTACGGTCGTTAGATCAATCCGCGTTGGATCCACTACTCGGAAACAAAACAGTCTGTAGGCAGAGGTCGACAGTCAACAGGGGTTTTATTGCCAAACACAGGGGGATACAGGGACAACGGCGAATGTGCTGGCTGACAGAGGGGACAGCAATCTCACGCTGCTCCTTGGGGAATAGTGGAGGTTGCTAGCCAAGGGCCACCTCGAAGGGCGACCTACCAGTGGAGGAGCTGCGTGTGGTGTTCCACCCAGGCCAGATGTTCTCTCCAGAGCTCTGGGTGCTGTCCACAATAGTTGCGATGACGGTGTTACTATTATAGTTGGGCAGACCGTTGACGAAGTCCATGGCGATGTGGGACCAGGAGAGTGGCAGGAGTAGTCCGGGGGGGGGTTGATGGAAGGCTTATTGCGGGCACACATGGCACAGGCATAAACAGCCACACATCCGAAGACAGTGGCGTCGGATGATGTCCTCTGTATGTGTTAACCCAGGATAACAAGCCAGACGAGATTCAAGAGGGTTTTGATTTGGTCCATGGCCCTCTGGGCCTCTGCCCTCCATCGGAATGGCACCTTAGTGGAGGTGAGCGCAGTCAGGGGCGTAGTAATGGTGTTGTACTTCTGGATAAACCTCCCGTAAAATTTAGCAAACCCCAGGAACCTCTGCAGTTCCGTTCTGGTTGTCGGAGAGGGCCAATCAATGATGGCCCTGATCTTCTCCGGGTCGGGTTTGATTGCCCCAGGAGACACTATGAACCCCAGGAAGGATACTGTATGCTGGTGAAAACTGCACTTTTCGGCCTTGGCGAATAGGCGATTTTGAAGGAGGCGGTTCAGAACTAAACGCACATGCTGAACATGGTCATTTAGGGACTGCGAGAAGATTGAGATATCGTCCAAGTAGACATAAACAAAATGATCTAGGAAGTCCCGTAGCACATTATTAACTAGGGCCTGAAAAAACGCCGTAGAGTTTCTGAGGCCGAATAGAACCATGCGATACATGGCTCCTTAATTTTAAAATGGCTTTCATTTCACTGCTGCAGTTCTGAAACAGTGCCAGTCTTTTAAAGTAGATTACAAACATTTAAAGTGATCTATTTGGCTACTCTGCCTACAAACAGTGGAATTTGTCTACCATATTTAACCCATCTGTGCAGTGAAATACACTGCACTACACACTAGTAAAGTAAGCACACATACCCAGAGCAGTGGACAGCCTTGTATACAGGAGTAATTGGTGTTAGGTGCTTGGGGAAAAGAGAATTGAACTGGGGACCTTTAGGCTTCAACCACAAGCCTACGACTGCCTCTGATTTAATTAAACTGATTTTTATTCAACTTTACTGCATGAGTTGGTGATAGTCATTTAACCACCTCACTCAAGTCACCATTAGTAGGTGCTAAAATGTACACAGACTAAGTACCCTGCAGTTTGTGTTGTTTCAAACAGTATTGCAGGAGTCTCATGCCACACTGCATTAAATTATATCTTCTACTTAATTATGACATCATAAACTTTATGCTTTTTCTGTGCTTTTTTTTTTAATGTCACCAGCTTGTCATCTGTGAACCTCCCAGGATGAATATTATGGAACATACATACGTCTTTAAAACTTGGCCTTTAAAGGAACATGTGTCCTTCCATCTAGTCTTGATTCTTACAAGCTTTCTTCCCATAAAAAACAAATACCATGGAGGTATTTCTGTAAAACTTTCTATATGGGTTTTACACGTACAAAATGGTAAAGATGTTTAGTGACAATGTACTTTATTTAAAGCATTCTTTAAATGAACTGAATATGTGATGCTTAATTCAACTGCCCTTATATATTCTGCATCCAAAATGAACCTTTTCAACTGAAACTTGTCCATTACTATTATTAGGTGATATAACATTCATAACCTAGCATTACTGACCCCCTGTCCATAATACCACAGCATTTGTGGTGTCTATAATTTACAAACTTTTTTCATAATCAGTTTCTGCTTGGATATGTTTGGGTTAGCTATTCTCAACCCAGAAGTGAAATGTTTGAAATGTTTAGCTATCTTAAGACACATGCAGAACAAAAACTACCAGGTCAGTGTCATCACTTGGATTTAAATAGCTCACTACCGTTAAATAAACCTAGCATTGGGTTCAACAGTTGGTGTAAATCAATGTTCATAATAAGATTCTGTGAGGAGCAACACAGTAGTCTACATGTCTTAGCTGTCTATAGACTTGCATCTGCAGATTACTAATGGGGCTCCAGAGAGGAACTGGTTAAAGATAAAATTCAGCTGTATAAAATATTTCATAACTTTTAATGCTGTTCTACCTACATCAGTGTTGGAAACTTTATCACTGTGTGTATATATTTGAACAAATGTAAAAAAGGTAAAGCCCACCTTTATACCTCTCCTCTTTATTCAATTAATATACTTTCTGTGCTTTAACTAAATTTTTTGGACCACTTCACATTGTCTGTCCGTTCAGTCATGTGTTGTGTTTTTTCTTAATCAGATCTAAACTTCTTTTATTTTCACTGGTGACCGCACTGCACCTGCTACACCACAACAATAGTAAACACACCTAGTCCAATAATGCTGCATTATCACACAATCACTGCTTGCTGGTATAGGGTTACTGTGCTCCTGTACTTTAAATTCTAACAAAGGTAAAGGCCAAAGGCAAGTTGTGTGTAAAGTTGTGCCAAGTACTCTGTGAGCAAACTGTTAGCAGATGTAGATTTAACAATACAATTACTTTGAAAATGTATTTTTGCAATTACTTTAGTTATATTATATATTTTTTTCTTTACTTATAGCAATAAGGTGTTTCATTCAGTTCCATTCCCACAAATATATAAAGACATGAACATATATATACATTTTCAACAACTGTATGCTTCCAACTTCTTTTGGAACAGTTTGGGGGACACTTTACTGTCCAGCATTAATGTGCCCCTGTGTTAAAAGCAAGATAAAGGGGCAATGAGACAACATTCAACAACTTTACAATCAGTGAATTCTATTGTAACAGGTATATAAATCATTGACTTAAAGATACAGTCTGGTCAGTTGAACTTAGTGGAAACATGACTGTGCGCCATTACACAAGACAAGATTTACAAGGTCATGGTTTGGTGTGGAAGAACCTTACTGGAGTCCTGAATTCAAACTAATTGAACACTTAAGGGATTAAATAAAGCAAAGCTTGAAGTAAATTAGATTGTCTTGTCTAACATCAGTGTCTTGACTTCACAAATGTTCTATTAGATGTTTAGTGAAAATTCGGACAGACATACATCAATATTATGCAGAATGAACTTGTGAATTACGGCAGTGTTGAAGTTGTAGCTACAACAGGAAGACCAACTTAAAACAGGATGTCTATCATGACCATGCTGCCTGTACAATGTTCAAGACAAAGTCCACAGTGAAGTTGGTTGAAATGCAGAAAACACCGGGGAACAAATACACAATGCAGATGTTAATTCTAAAGTAGGGCGGCACAGTGCCTTAGAGGTTAGCATGTCTGCCCCTAATCAATGGGGAGCCAGGTTTGAATCCCGATCTACATTTACATTTACATTACATTTGGTCATTTAGTAGGCACTTTTATCCAAAGTGACTTACAAATGAGAACAACACAAGTCAGTAGTTATCAGTGAATCTTCCATGTTCTCCTCATGTTCACATTGGGTTTCTTCTTGGTTTTCTGATTTTCTCTCACAGCCCAAAAACATGATTTTAAGGTTAATTAAATGCTCTAAATTCCCCCTATATGATGTGTGCCTGTGTAAATGAGGGTATATCTGCCCATCGCTCAAAACATTCTTCCCTGGGTGGGTATAGGGAACCCCTATTAAGGATTAAGTAGAAGATAATGAATGAATGAATTTTGAAGTGTGTAAGGTTAAACAAAAGTGTGTAATTTTACACACTTTTCAATATTTGCTAAGAAAATTACATTTCTAAATATGTAAACATAAATTTAAGCTCTATAATATGTAATTCCATCCATCCATCCATCCATTATCTTCCGCTTTATCCTATATCAGGGTCGCATGCCCCATGCCCAATATGTAATTTAATTTTTAATATAATGACAAAGATGATGTACAGATTCTCAGATTTCCCTAAACTTATAAGGCTGACTAATTCTATTTTATTTTTATTTTATTTTATTAAATATTATTGTTTTTTATAGAGGAAGCATTTCAAAATTTTTGCACAAATAAACCTGTGGTTTGTACAAGAGCTATGTCACAATAAATACATTAATGGTTCTTTGTTTTAAAAAAGTTACATTTTAAAAAAACAATCATCTATTTATATACATTTATACAAAAAAAAGTATACTATTCTATATACAAACTATACTATACAAATATTTAGAGGCCTACACATTAAACCTCCAGTGGCACTAATGACATCCTATTTTACATGTGTCCCTCCTATGAAACTATGAGTATTCATTCTTTAAAAGTATATATTTTAACAATTTTAAGGTTTGTCTTTGGCCCATTTTGTTGTAAGGTGTTTGATAGGGTTAGGTTGGGAAAAGCTGCAGAATTCTAAAGAAGCTGAAGTGGATTGATTGTGCAGGATGGAAGACAAGCAAGCAATGCATTGCTGTAGTCAAGCTGGGAGAGTTTGGAACAGTAGCCGCTTTGTCAAAAAAAAAAGATTTGAGTGTATCAGCATCAAGGGGGATTTTGTGACCTATTTATATAGATTGCGCTGCGTGGTAATAGTAAAGCCAAAGTTATGGACTACAGTACATGCTGTGTTAGTCCCCTTTACTCTGTTCTCTATTATTTGGTTGGTTCATTATTCTCCTTTCAACAGTGTCACCCTGCTGTTTAATATATATATATATATATATATATATATATATATATATATATATATATATATATATATATATATATATATATATATATATATATATATATATATATCCATTATCTTCCACTTTATCCTATATTACTGTATTAGGGTCGCGGGGGGTTCCCCATGCCCATCCAGGGGAGAACGTTTCAGGCGCTGGGCACCCAGGACAGGGCGCCAATCTATCGCTGGGCACACACTAACTCACACATACACACTCTACATGGGGCAATTTGGAGAACTCAATTGACTTGATCCATGTTTTTGGACTGTGGGAGGAAACCGGAGAAACCCACGTGAGAAACCCACGCGGACGCGGGGAGAACATGGAAACTTCACCCAGATGGGGATTCGAACTGGGAATCCCTAGCCCTGAGAGGCGAACGTGTTAACCACTAAGCCACTGTGCCGCTGGCTTAGTGTATATACATATCTGTGTGTATGTGTGTGTGCGTGTGCGTGTGTGTGTGTGTGTGTGTGTGTGTGTGTGTGTGTGTGTGTATTTAGCAGCAATTTATCCTCACCGTAAGATACCCTCACCGCATCAGAGTCACTGCAGAACTGACAATGAACCACCACCCCAATAGAAAACAGAGAACCAACAATGGGGTAACAAAAAACTGTCTGTATATGAAAACCTACAAAAATCCATCTATACAGGTACAGGTACTGTATGTTGCCTATCGAAGCTGTTATTTAACCAATTAATACCAATTAATATTTTATTTCAACTTACCAATTAATTAATTTACTTTTCTTAAACATTTTAGGATTGCATGTCAGTATGAGTGAAAGATCTACATAACTCTTAAATTCTTACATTCAGTCGATCTGCCAAACAACGACTGCTGCAAATCAAATATGAGTGAAAAGATTAAAAACAGAAAATATGTATAATGAATGTTTAAGAATACAATTCTTTAAATAATAATAAAGTTAAATTTTTGTCTTAGTGGTTTAAAAATTTTAAAGAAATGCCCTTAAACTTTGGTACTGTATATTTAATAACATAATGTAAACTGTGGAAAAACCCTGGGGTTATAAGTACATTGGGTCAAAGTACCTTCTGCACAGGAAGTATTGGAATTCATTTTGAAGGGTGTCCACATGAGGACACAGGACTCCGATTTGAGGGATATCCGGAGGGGAGTTTTGGCCTCTTCCTTCTTTCCAGAAGCAAGGCTGCAACACCTATGCAAACTTTAACAAACTACTATGACATAAGTTCCTGCAGCTGCTTTGCCAGGTCTGTGTGTGGCTGCAGTATGATGTGATGACACATCGCAAATTTTCCCTTGAAAAATGCACCTCTTATGCAACAGTGGGAACAACTGCCAGCAGGATTATAGATAGCTGTTTATACTGTAAATAAGGAATGTAACATTTTACTGACTGCTGTGTGAGGGTATCAACACATTCAAATAAAGGCTCCAGCATGTCTGCCCGTTTTAATTCTTAATAGAAAAAACAGCTATAAAAACCTTTGAAATGCACTTTTCATATTCTAATAACTAGAATTTGTGGTTTGTACACTAGATCATTTAATGTAAAATATATGGACTTATTTATTATTGAAGCATATGATTTATTATTCGTTGTGCCCATTTATCAATGAGAGAATTTAGAAAGATCATCATAGAGAAATATGTCGGAGCTCTGTGAGACTAATTGTTGTTCCACACCAAATTCATGCAACCATTCCATCTTGAACATTGCTGTGTGCACTGGGAGGGCCTTTTCTAAATTGGTTCTTTACAGATAAACCTTTACAGAATGCTGTATTATGGCTGACCCTGTGCTCTCACACCATATATCATGTAGGGATACTTGCTTTGGATAAAAGTGTGATGTAATGTAAATTTGAAAATTGTATTAAGAATACAAAGATTTTTTTTAATGTATGATGCTTTAACCTGAGACTTGAGTTTGTTCTAATTAGTACAATGAAAAAAAAAAAGATGTGTGGCAGAGACAGTTTAACTATATAAATATATATAGTTGTGAGCAGTAAAGAATCTCAGTATACAATATATCTGAGCTCCTGAACTATTTTAATTACATAAGCAATGCCCAAGTTTACAGTTAACACATTAAAGGAAAATTAGACATTTCATGGAAAAATAGACTGATCTGATGAATCTGGATTTATGCAGAGACAGATTGTAGTTTTAAAATTTGGCTCTAACTGTAGGAGTCCTGCGGAAATTTTAAATGTTTTTTTTTTTTTATTATTAAAAGCACTATGATGTAAAGTAATGGTTTGAATGCCACAGTGTATTGTTGGTATTGTATGCCTGCATTTGGCCTTTTTTAAGCGACTACTTCTAATATTGTAGTCGCTACAATATTAGAGACTTATTATTTTTATCATTCATTCATTCATTATCTCCCGCTTTTATCCTCTATTAGGGTCGCGGTGGGGTTCCCCATGCCCATCCAGGGGAGAACGTCTCGGGCGCTGGGCAGATAGACCCAGGACAGGGCGCCAATCCATCGCTGGGCACACATTCACTCACACAGACACACTCTATATGGGGCAATTTTGAGAATTCAATTGACTTGATCCATGTTTTTGGACTGTGGGAGGAAACCGGAGAACCCGGAGGAAACCCACGCAGACACGGGGAGAAAATGGAAACTCCAACCAGATGAGGATTATTTTTATCATAATTTATTTTTAATAATAAATATAATGCATTATTTTAATTGTATTTTTTAAAACCTATTATATTGTATATATGCAATAGTTATGTATTATTTTTGTCATCATCATCCTTATTATTATTACTATTATTAAGCACTAAAATCTCCCCTGTTCTTGGTGCCCGGCGCCTCGAGAAGCTCGAGTGCGCATGTGCAAAGAGTGCCGCTGTCAGGGCACGGCTCAGACGACAGTATGGCGGAGAGGTGCTGCTGGAAGGATGCTGCTGTCTCTCAGCACACTGTTTCTCCAGCTCTCAGCATGTGAACGGACTATCTTCCGCGCACGGAACGTTCCTACTCATAAAGGACCGTAGCCGCGAGCTTCAGGATGGCCAGGCTTGCGGATTATTTCGTCGTGGTTGGCTACGATCTCGAAAAGAGGGGTGAGACTGGAGGCTATTTTTTCTATTCCTGTCGTGACGCTACGCTGTGTTAGCTTGTAGCCGTGGGCGCGTCCCAAATAAGCACGTAATGCAAGTGCAAGTGTCCTGCATAGGGTGTGTAGAAGCGTAAGTAGGTGCTCCGTGTAGTACACCTAGCGTAAGATAGGGAGCAAATGTATTCGATAGGGCGCGGGCTGACGCCGGTGTGTTAGCAGCCACGGTAGCGAGAAGTGGGAAGGACAGAGTGGCCCGGGACAGAGACGCGGCCCAAGCCAACTGATTCTAACTTACACTCGGGGATATCCTAGGCCTGTAGGGCATAAATACACATTTAAGCACTTTTACTTAAATGTTGCTTCGGGATTGCGTATTATTTGACGACTCATTTAGTTGACCGCGTTGGGCGAGGGAGTGAGACGGTGAGACGGAAACGTGTTAAAAGTAGTTCCTGTTAATAAATAAACCGTTATAAACAAATACTATCCTTTATAGACATATCAGTAATGCAATTATATATCAGTTTGGATGGGACTGAATTAATAGATGACCAAATCTCAACTTAAACAGCTGCAGGACAATAATAAGACAATTCAGCGCAGAATAAAGTAATTAACTTTACATGCATGGCTACAATTGCTTTAGAGTTTCTTGCTTCTCATGCAGAAATAGTAACTAATAACTAAAATATACAACTAGCTGCCAATAACGAATCACCTTTACTTGTTTCTACACCCATTGTCAATTTTATTAGTTCCACGTACCATAAAATACATTAGAGATGTAAAATCAGAGCTTCTGTTGCACATTTTGTATTTGTCATCCTTGAATTCTTATTCAGTGCTCAGAGGCCACTGGTGGCTCAGTTCAGGGGTGTCACTGAGATGTCCAGCTGCACTGGTGTATCTATTCTTCTCTTAAAGGTGCAAAACACACCAACACCAGACTCGTATACCAACTAAATATTACCTTTTCTATAGTGGTCCAGTGATGGTCATTGGAGAACATTAGAGATCAGAGTGAAATAGATTAACAGTTTGATTACAGAACTGTAGAACTACAAAGTGCATCGATATGGTAAACAGAACTGATAAAATTAACAGGGAGGGTAGAATTAAGGAGGTGGTTATAATATAATGTATCTCACTGAATGTACCTCACTGAATGACAAATTTAATGATTTTTTTCAGTGCTTCTTAAAAAATCCCTCTGCAGCTTTTCTGTTCTTTCAGCTGAATCAAAAGCAGTTTCTCTTCCTTTTCTCTGTTACTGATTAGAGCCTAATTGCTTGGGATCATAATACCAATTTGTGGCTTATATTCTGCTGATATGATGTCTCCATTAAGTGATAAATTATTCACGAGTTCATCATAGTGAAAAAGCTTGTAACTGAATTTTCCCAGTTAAACATGTATCTATAGAGACTTATAGAGAGTTGTGTCTTTATAATTCATAAAGCTCTTTTTAAATGTTCCTGTAACTTAGAAGGATTGTTTTTTTTTTGTAATCTTGGTCCTTTTGCATAAACTTCAGCTTGTGTGATTGCCACACATTTAGGACGTGTACAGGATGTTATATGGCCTTGCCTTCCTGCTTGTCGTCAGCTGCCTTGTTTCTACAGAACCCACATCGCATCATCTTTATAGCAGACATTTTCGGCTGTGCATGAACACCGAAGGTGCAGCAAGAAGAAAACAGATTTCTTTTTCACTTCTCATTGGTTTAGGAGACAGTCCTAAGTATAGCAGTGTTGGTGCAGGGTATCTGGTTCACACTCACAGGCCATGCAGTCGTTGCTTGACATTATATAGACATGGATATGGTGTGTTTCTACAGGACTAAAAAGAACAGGTCCTGTTTTTTTGATCTGATGCTTTTGTGAAAACAAGAGTCATTAATGGATCAATATGAATTAAAGAAAGTGCTGGTGCTTCTCTGCATAACGTTAGTAGTACCTACTACATCTGCAGTCAGTGTGCTATTACCAAAGACTTTCAATTCTGACATAGAAGGCGTAGACTTAGAGGAAAACGCTTACCCAGAAAGCACTTTGTGTATAGTGGTGTGGTCATGACAAATAAAAAACAAGCCTATTGCCTTGTTGCTTTAACAGTTAGTTAATTCCAATTATTTTTCACATTGATGGTTTTTAAAATCAAGCAAACAGATTAGTCAATCTAAAGTGAGTTTATATCACAAAGACAATTTCAAAAGACAATAGCACAAATATTGCTGCACACATTGTGTTATTCATCCTCTAGTTCATTAGTTATCACAGGACAATTTTCTACAGAATGCTGGTGACAACAGTTTTGTTTGATGGACTATTTTCAGTTCTGCAGTGTCACTAATGTGTTTAAAACAACACTGCCTTCTTGATATGCTTTGTTCCATTGCATTTTGTAAAGCAACACATTTATGAATGAACCTGGATTATTTGTAATATAGGGGTGCAAATCTCTGTCTTTCGATTCGATTCTGATTTTTGAGGTCACGATTTTTGAGTTCAGAAATGATTTTTCAGTTCAAATGGTCTTTAAATTTTGTTTAAATTATGATATTGATGAGATGAAACTACAATGTCACCAAATAGAACATTTATTTAAAACAATACTTTTAGGTTCCTTCCTGTATCAAATCTTTTTTCATTATTTTATATTTATACAAAAAATAGGATTGCCGGTGTTAGGTTAACTTAGCTGCCTGGCTTTTTCTTAAATAAAAAACATCCATCACTGAACAAATAATTCTAAATATATTAATCCCTAAGTTTCCCATAGTGCATTAGCCTTTAACAGAAACTAAAATACAGACTTTACAGTCACAGTGCATTTATATTTTGCAAATCTTTAAAACTAAACATTTAAAAATAAAATACCTACTTCAATCTTTTTAACTATATTCGCTACATTTTTAAAACTTAACCTTAAATATGAAATATATATATACTTTTCAACTTCTTTTAGCTCAGGGTGATGTCGCGCCAAATGGGCTCACGCATTTGGCGTTTTTCCAAAGTACCTCATTTTAAAATTTATTTTACACTCTTTGCAAACAGTTGTGCTCATGTCAAGCTCTCTCTTTCTGGCTTTAAAAGCCAAACACCAGGGTGGGTCGAATCGCGCTCTCCCCCATACTTCCTGCTAGCATGAACTAGCATGTTACCGAACTTCATTCAGCCAATGGGAGCTGGTTAACATGCTTGCTGTACGGTGGCCGAGTGGATACGTAATGCGATATGCAGTACGCTCGGGAGGGGACAGCAAAAAATAAAACTTAAACGCATTTTTTAAAATCTATTCTTGGGCATTTTGAATCAATTCAGAATCGCCAGGACTACAAACCGCAATCCTTTGAAGAATCGATTTTTTTCAGCACCCCTAATATAATATTACACTGTTTGCAATTTTAGTTATGTGGGTAGACATCACACAACATTCATTCATTATCACCCGCTTTATCCTCTATTAGGGTCGCGGTGGGGTTCCCCATGCCCATCCAGGGGAGAACGTCTCGGGCGCTGGGCAGATACACCAAGGACAGGGCGCCAATCCATCGCTGGGCACACACTCACTCACCTACTCACTCAAACACACTCTATATGGGGCAATTTGGAGAACTCAATTGACTTGATCCATGTTTTTGGACTGTGGGAGGAAACCGGAGAACCCGGAGGAAACCCACGCAGACACGGGGAGAACATGGAAACTCCACCCAGATGGGGATTCGAACCGGGAATCCCTAGCGCTGAGAGGCGAACGTGCTAACCACTAAGCCACCGTGCCGCCCCATCACACAATAAGGATGATAAAATTTTGTGGTGTTGTTTAGCCCCTAATGCAGATTTAAAGTTAGTTTATAGATATTTGCATTTACATTGACTTGTTTGGAGACTCCTGTTTTCAGTGATTTACAGGTGAGAGAATAACAGTTTTTAAGTCTTTAGTTGTGTGTTAACCGAATTGCAGTATTATTAATGTTATCGTTTACCTGTCTGCCCCCCCCCCCCAATATATGCAAATGCAGAGACATGAGTAGTGGCACTAATTGTTGTAGTGGCACCTGCATTTGCTGGTTGAACAACAGACAAGCCACAGAGTATTGGATCAGCTGAAAGATAATACTAGGAAGCAGTGCCTTTCAGTTGCAGATATTTTGAGAGATGATGCAGATTGACTGAAAGTTGAGTAGCTAGTCAAGTTAAGCAATGTCTGATAATCCTGATGTGTTTTTTTCCCTCATTTCTCTTGCTGAAATTGCAGCATTAATATAAAGTATAATTCAATGCTATATAAAATATATAAATACATGTTTTTTTTTATCATGAGTTCTGATTATTATAAAAAGATAAATGTATAAAATAGTCTGGGTCATTATATCTCAGCTCTGAGAGACACAAATGTGTTCTGTGAGATTGTGTTCAGACAAGTCAAATTGTCTCTCAGACAAGCAAAATTGTTTACACCAAACTCGCCCAACCTTCCTTTATGGAACGTACAATGTGCACCATGGTATGGTCATGCTGGAACAAAAAAGGACATTAAGAAAAATGTTTGAACAAAGTTGAAGTATAGCTTGGCAATACCCATGGCAATAGGGCTCAATAAAACCCAAATTAATTGATTTAGGATGTGTGTATTTTCTAAAATAGTAAAGTTGTTGATTGCATGTTTTTATTATATAACACTATGTGTTTTGATGTGTAGATTTTCCGGGCTCTCATACTGTTGTGGTTTATTTAAGATTTTAGTGAATGGGCATTTTTATGGTGCAGTTTAATTAACTTGATCAGACATGTTTTTAGTTTTAATTCACAGTACTTAGACCTCATTTTATCTATAATGTTTTAGGAAATACATGCTGTAATGGAATACATTGTGATTCTGTGCTTTTCCCATCATAGACAGACATGATAAAAGTCACTTTCATTTTCATTTTGTATTTATTTAGCTTGTGCTAAATTAAGATTAGAATCAGAATCATTAAACTACAGGTGAAACCATAATTGGAAATCTTTCTTTCTTAATTATTCTTAATATATGTCTTAATTATTACTTAAGAATGACAAAGCAGGTACATTATACTAGTTTCCTTATGAGTTCTGCATCAGTGTGGATCAGAAGTTTATTGTACATTTTATTTATAGATTTTATAAAAAAACAAAAAAAACATTTTTATGGATTTCATTGTCCACAATGCGTCATGTCATGTAATATGTGCTTCAAATTTCAATCAGTGTTTTTTTTTCACCAAGAACCTACTTGTTATTTGGTGATTTTAATAATCATTTTTACATCCAGTATTTTTGACATTTCAGTAATAGTAAAAGTCTAATTTTATAATATTCCACCATCATTCTAATGTGCTTTATATTATACCTAAATTATTGAATCTCTTGTGGCCTTGTGGTCAATAGTGCCCTTAAGTGTTTGATAGTGCACTGTGTTTGATTAAAAATAATTCAACAATAAAGGTTTTTATTTTTCATTATTTCAATTATAAACACAATCAAATTAGAGTAATTGTTTTTAGATTAATCAACTAATCGGAATGAAAAATTGTAAGATTAATCAATCGAAAATTAATCGTTAGGTGCAGCCCTACTGGTAGGGGCACAATACAAGAGCACTGTGAGTTTATGTACAAGCCTGAAGGGATTTCCCTTATTTCATTTATACTATAATATAATAATACAATATATATATATACGTACGTAAAACCTTTCAGTTATGTTATTAAAGGTCTTTAAAGGAACAGAATTGGAAAGGAAAAGAACCCAGGGCTCCAATCAACATAAACACATCCATTATATTTTCAGGAGCTTATCAATTTGAATCCTTATTAAACAACACATAACCATAACTCAAACCCAAGGAGATCCAGTTGGCTGGCTATGCTCTGGAAGGGAAAGAAAGTTATGTATTGTTCTCTTTCTTATAAGTGAAATCTTTAAGCTAATGAACACCAGCCACTTTATTAGCCGCACCTCCTTTTTTCGAATCGAATCAATATTGATTCGATTTTTTTTGATACTTAAAAATTCCACATTCCAGATGTAATACGATTGAATACTCAATATTTTTTATATTAAATCTATTATAAAAAAAATAGCCTTTTATTGAGATAAAGATACAGTGTTCTATTCACAATGTTTATCACACTATAGCAGTTAAGATCAGTGCACTGTAAATGGATTAGTTATTCCATAAATAGTGTAAAATAAACTGTGGAAACATTTAAAAGGTTGAGCTCATAAAAATTATTAATACTTTTTACACTAACCTGACTAAACTTACAATTTTTATGAGTTAACGTGTGCACGCTTAATGCTCTGCTTCCGAGATATGAAATCAGATAGAACTTATCCATTGCCACATCAGTCCTGAAATCAGTGATCCTTATCGCGGTGGTTTCGAGACCCATCGATGTAGTGGCGTTATTTTATCATCTATATGTTTAAGGCATCATAAACCGCTCCCACATTCGTATAAACACTGCATATGCTATTAAACACTTTTAATCGCGATTTGTAGTCCATTCAATTTGGAATCAATTGAAAATGCCCAAGAATCGAAAATGTTTTTAAGTTTTTTTTGGCGCCACCTCCCAAGCGTACTGCACATCACATTATGGATCCACTCGTCCACCGTACAGCAAGCTTGTTAACCAGCTTCTATTGTAGTTCACTAGCATGGAGCGGGGGGAGCGGGATTCGACCCCCCAGTCGGCGTTAAAAGCCACTGTTTACAACGAGTGTAACATAAAATCACGGTACTTTGCTCCATGGTAAATTTTGGTATTAATATATATAGAATTATTTGTTCATTGATAGATTTTTTTTATGTAAGAAAAAGCCAGGCAGCTAAGCTAACCTAACACTGCTAATTTTAATTCAGCGCAATCCTATTTTTGTGTATAAATATAAAATGAAGCAAAAATATTTGATACAGGAAGGAACCTGAAAGTATTGTTTTAAATAAATGTTCTATTTGTTTACATCGTCGTTTCAACTTGTCAATCACATCATTGAAACAAAATTTAAAGAGCATTTGAAGTGAAAAATCGTTTCTGAATTGAAAATCGATTCTGAATCGTATCGTATCAAAAATCAGAATCAAATCAAATCAAATCGCCAGACACTGAGAGATTTGCACCCCTATTCAACATGAACAAATGGCTTTAGTCTCAAATACCAGTGGTGAGTGCAACATGGATTAAGACTCACATGAGTTGCTGAACTGTTGTATAGTTAAATAATAACAATTCCTGTGTTCAAAGATGATCAGTTCACACTGGCGAACACACATCCAGTGGATGCAAATGGCAGTGAGATGAGAATTCTTATTTATTTTCATTTAGTGTGGATAATGTTGGCTGGCTTGTTATTTAATGACCTAATCAGCAATCTGTGTGCTTACATTTTGTTCTTTCACATGACATTTAGTGAAGATTTAGTGAATTTGTAAAAACCCTTGTCATTACTCCTTAACCAGGAGATGTCCTGGGATTAAATTAACAAAATAAGTGATATCAGGATATCAGGGGTTTACAGTTGATGACTTAAAATTGACCCACTGTTGAGTCTACACTTAAACTATCTGATTTAGTCACTAAAACAGCTCATTCCTGCACATTCTTTACAAAATCAGGAAGATTAGATTTCTCGACTGAGTATGCTACTCATCTGTCCCTTATCCTTTCCTGGCCTGATTATTGTAATGCACTGCTTGCTGGTTTCTCATCTTGCAGATTCAGGCCTCTACAACTGATTCAAAACCCTGCAGCATGACTTGTATTTAACCAGCCCAATCGAACTCATGTCACTCCACTACTCCTCTTTGCATTGGTTTCCTGTAGCTGCTCGCATTCAGTACAAGGCACTGCCTCTGGCCTACAGGACCACTTCTGTATCTGCCCCCTCTTACCTTTAATCTATATTTCCAAAATACACTCCAACTCATTCACATCTGGTGATTCCACCTCACCGTGGTGCTAATTCTCACTCCATAGTGGTCACCACTGGTATATGGTGGAGCGAACTTCCCAACTCTTTCCCTAAGACGGAGTCACTTAGCATCTTTAAAAAATGACTTAAAAAACATCTCTTTCACAAACACCTAATACAAAAAAGATGATGGGTGCAGGAAAGGATAATGAGGTTTTAAATGAATCAGCAACCTATGGATAAAACAGATGGCATAATGTTGAAGTTTTAGTGCATTTGTATAAGTGGTACAAATGCTAAAATGAATGTCATGGCTGCTTCAGTGCTGAGATAACAGACCGAGGGCAGCAAAAATGCATAGTCAGGGTGGAGTTTGTGAAATGTAATGACATTAACATGTGGAATGATGTTTGGAAGGCCAAGAGTAAATACTAGTAAGGTTGGGGGTTACTTGGGGGCTTTTTGCTGTCAGACAGGAAATAGGAAAGTAAGCTCTAGGGAGGAGAGTGAAGCAAGTCTTCAGATTGTCTGAGTATGATGGAGAATCGCTGCAAGCCAAGCTTGGAAATTGGTGTGAAAGAGTTTTCAGGGATTTTGTTGTATTCTGAATTTTCTTTACCCTTGCTCTGTGATGACAAGATTTAAGACTTTCAGACAGCTGTGTTGTGTTACAGTAGACATTAGATTCTAAAATGTTTTAGATTGATTAAATGAATTACTGACTGCTCGCTGATTGTGGTTTATAAGCCATTTGATATCTGAAATATGATGTTTTCTGTTGATCATGGTTACAGCTTATGGTTTCTAATGATGAAAGCATTGTAGTTCCAGTGAGTTTTTGATATATATCAAGATATATTCATCAGTTAACAGACATTTTCATCCAAGCAAAAGTTGGTAAATCATTCTTTAAAAGCAAGTGAATATTTTGAGTTTTGTTTATGAGTGTTGTGAGTGTTTTACAGAGCTGGGGTTAAAATTCTAAAACCTGTAGTTTATAGTCCAGTACCAGGGACCACTGCCATTGTGTGGTGTGTGTGTGTGTGTGTGTGTGTGTGTGTATGTATATAAACACGACACTTTCACAATTTGTGTCAACACATCTGCCTCTGAACCTTTTATTTTTTTAAATAAATTTTAATTTTTTTGATTACTTTTCATCTTACACTTGCGCAAATCATATCCAAGAATCCAAGAAAAAGTCTGACTCCCCAAATCTGGACTTCCGTTCATGTAACCCTTAAGCTGTGACCTCCTTTTATCAGGTTGAACAGTGTGTGAATAGAGGGGAAAGCTATATGGCATGATTATGGGGTCCGTGCTGGGTTGTCATAGTACTGTTGGCTCTAACCATCTTTTAGGACTCTATAGCAGCACCCACTCTTGCCAACAGCGGATGGATGAGGCTTTGTGCATCTACCAGCCTCCTGCCAGATGAATTCTGCTCATTCATGTAACAAATCTGGGCCTTTAGGCACTGGAATACCCACATAGTGACGGATGTCTATTCAGATTTTTAAAGCTCAGGCCTGTCTCGCTTATTGTGTGATTACTTGTTGTGGTACACAAGGCTTGTTTGATCTGGCCAAAGAGCATATGATGCTGCAAAATAGATAAATAAGCAATATAGTATTTGCTGCTGTATGTATGGTTAGATGTTGGATGGTTGGTCCTGGGCTCATTCCACATGCTCTAAACAGGGATGAGTGTAAATTGTTTTTTGGCCTCTTCTGGTATTTGGAGAATGTTCCTTCATCTTCCCCAAAAGCCCTATAGATTATAGGATGATGGATTATTACTGCCAAAGATACACGATGGTGGCATAATGATGCAATTGTTTGTGCTACAGCCCTACAGCAAGAAGGTCCTGGGTTTGATTCTTGGTTTGGGTTTGGAGTTTGCATGTCCTCCCTGTGCCTCAGTTTTTTTTGTCTTGGTACCCC
Organism: Corydoras sp. C115; assembly: GCA_019802505.1. NCBI lineage: Eukaryota > Metazoa > Chordata > Actinopteri > Siluriformes > Callichthyidae > Corydoras > Corydoras sp. C115. The sequence goes on from JAFMOC010000071.1 coordinate 1,151,643, forward strand.
AGTTTCCTATCAAATTACAAAGACAACCATTGCATTAGCTTTTAATCGAAAGTAAAACACAGACTTTACAGTCATAGTGCATTTATATTTTGCAAATCTTTAAAACTTAACCTTAAAAAGCTCAGGTTAGCTCAGGTTTATGTCGCACCAAATGGTCTCGCGCATTTGTCATATTTCCAAAGTACCTCAATTTCATTTTACATTCCTTGCAAACAGTTGTGCTCTCTCTTCCCTGGGACATTGTATAATCCAAAGTGTGCCCAAACACTGGCTTTTAACGACAACGGGGCGGGTCGAATCTGCTCCACGCTCACCCCTGCTCCATGCTAGCTGACTCCAATAAGACAACGGGAGCTGGCTAACAAGCTTTCTGTACAGTGGCCGAGTGGATAAGTAATGAGATATGCAGTATGCTCGGGAGTTGGAGAGGCAAAGAATAAAACTTTAATAAAACGCATTTTAAAATAGATTTTTGGGCATTTTGAATCGACTTTAAAGAATCGATTTTTTTTCAGCACCCCTAGTAAATTAATTTGAATACTTTTAGATATTTTTTTTCATCAAACTTAATTTTGATTAAAACATCTTTTTTTTTTTTATTTCTGAATGAGTTTCTTTGGGTGTTCCTCACCCCCTCCACCTAAATCTTTTGTATCCTGTTTCGGTGAGTCAGCACTCTAATAATGACCATAGGTATCCTGTGCTTCCTCTGTCACAAATACAGGGTGGACTGTCCATCCCCTCACCCTTCAGTACAACAGCTTTCTTCAAGTGCTGGCACCTTAAACAGCCAGTTGAAGTTGCTATTGTAAGTCACCCCATACTAATTAAACTGTCTTTAGCTCACTTGCCTGGACCAGAGGCACTGCTTTCATCTGGAACAAGGGTCTCCTTTAATGTACTTCAGATTTAGTTTTCTGGATTATAATCTCCATTTATCCATACATGCATCATCGACCATTCATGATTAGAATCTTATATAACTATACTTACTAAATTCCAAAGCTGCTTTATTATATTGCGATCTAGTGACTGTGGAAGCAACATGTATACAGTGAACATATTGTTATGTCCAAGAATCCAGCAGGGGTTAGTCTGATCTTTGTGACTTGTTGTAAGTAGATGTACAATTAGGAGATAGACACAGTCATTAAATGATGAGCATAATCATCAACAATACTCTGTGTTTTTAGGCTGTGGTGTTTAAATCAGATCAGATCAAAAATACTTTATAAATCCAAGATGAAAATTGTGGTTATTACCATTCTCTCATACAACAATAGTAAAGGGAAAATGGTTGTAGTAAAAACATGGAATATATCACAAACCATACAGATAATTCCAATAATATTGCAGATGATTATTTAAAAAAATTCTTGGCAATATTTCATTGTGAACCATAGTGTTACCTATTGATGGAGGAATTATATTTTAATGGACACAGATAGGAATGACTTCCTGTGATGCAAGTTGTAAACTCAGTTGTCTGTTTTGAGACTGCTGCAGAGATAAGTTTTTTGTATACCACTGTTGTAACAACTGACTGTTTCAGTAAGTGTTGCTACATCTTACTGGATGATTTCTACTTTTTCATGCATTTTTTGTACAAATATAAAATTAAATATAGCTATGCTAAACATGGCTGTGCATTAATAGTAAGATCAGAAGATCAGCAGAAAAAGTTGTGTCCTACAAAGGATTCATATTTTGTATTTATTGTTTGAGAAACCTGGATTTTGCTTTATGGTGTGTAGGGCTGCAACAGCGAATTGCTAAAAATCAATTATCCAAAGTATCGATAATGAATTTCCATTATCGATTCGTTGGTTCGATTTCCGCGTTACTCGCAATGTCGTAACCGCTTACGTCACCTGCAGCGCTTCAATAACGCTGGAAAAAATAGCAGGTTGAACAGAACAGAACGAGTCAGGCGGAGTCTGCAAAACAAGTTGATAAATAGTAGAAATGAAACACAGCCAACGCTGAAAAAAAAACCCTTCTGTTTAAATCAAAACTGTGGGAGCTTTAAGCTGCACACAAATAAAGAACGTGGATAATACAGCTCTGAAAAAAATGATGTAACCTGCACGCAGTGGCTTAGCGTCCGTTATACGAATACGTCCGTATTTCACGTCCTGTCCCGGGCGTCCTGGTTTATTTTTTAAAGTGAGGAAATGTCCTGGTTGTTAGCGGATCAATAGCAGCACACCGCAGGGGAGCGGGGGATTGACGCGCACATGCGTACGGTGTAAAAGTACGTGGCTTTAGCCATTTAAATGACCTTCATTGGATCATTAAATGTCCTGGCACTGGGACACTGCGCACGGCGCTGCGTGTCAGTCCGCAAGAAACACGCTGAAGCGCATATGTCTGTTTACAAACAAGCGTTCCTCCCCCCGACAAACGGGAAGCCTTGTGCACGGTGTGCAAAGCAGCCACATATGTCCCAGTGTCCAATTGATATTTCACACAAGAGTTTTTTTTTTTTTGTTAACTGGCTAATTTGTGTGGCGGCACAGTGGCTTAGTGGTTAGCACGTTCGCCTCTTAGCGCTAGGGATTCCCGGTTCGAATCCCCATCTGGGTGGAGTTTCCATATTCTCCCCGTGTCTGCGTGGGTTTCCTCCGGGTTCTCCGGTTTCCTCCCACAGTCCAAAAACATGGATCAAGTCAATTGAATTCTCAATATTGCCCCATATAGAGTGTGTTTGTGTGAGTGAGTGTGTGCCCAGCGATGGATTGGCGCCCTGTCCTGGGTCTATTTGCCCAGCGCCCGAGACGTTTTCCCCTGGATGTGCATGGAGAACCCCACCGCGACCCTAATAGAGGATAAAGCTAATGAATGAATGAATGAATGGCTAATTTGTTAATTTTTTTTTTTTAATAGGCTACAGAACAGACAATACAGTATTTGGTTTATTACTGAGGGCAAATGAGTTTCATGTGTTATTTGGAATTGACTTTTGTTGTTAAGTGAGGGATGTTTAGATGTTACATTATATCATCAGACACTGAGAAATTCGCACCCTTAATGTTATTAGTAAATGCTTGAAACTAGGGCCTTCCACTACAGCTGGGGTGCCCACACTTTCTGGCCCGAGATCTACTTTTCCATTGGACAGGTCATCGAGATCTACCATTAATAAAAGCAAAAAAAGTCCTTCACTCATCTTGTCAGTCAAATAAAGTCCAAAAACAGAAACAATCTAATGTAGATGATTCGCGAGGCAGTGCTTCGGATTTAGGCACAGAGGCATAGCCATGTGCCGATTTTGGGAACAACGAGAGAGATGGGGGGGGGGGGGGCAGACTGCTTGCGTGCACAGGGATAAACATCGTGATTCAGAATGACTCACATTGTGTGTGTGAAAATGTGTGCACGTGTGTGTATAAGTGCTTCCGATACTGTGTTGTAAAAAAGCGCTGATATGTGATAGTGCTGATAGCTGATAAGTGCTTTTTTTTATTTTTATTTTTTTCAAACCTCCATCGCAATCTACCTGACACCCCCTGATCGACGTATTGGGCACTACAGCATATGAAGAATATATATTCTTATAAATACTCATCAGTGGATCACTTTTCTCTGCCTTACTGTATTGAAACCTATTAATTATAACATTTATTTGCAGTAATGTTTTAGTAGAGTGGACAGTTTAAGTTAATTACAGTTTTAACAGAGCAACCGTTTATGAGACCAAGCTTTTGCTCGGCATATTGTGAATAAAACCAAGCATGGGAAATACACTGAGCTGAGCTTCTGGTGGGAATAGAGTTATTACAATTGCGGCATTTTGTGCTATATATGTTACTAGATTTCTGTAGGTTTAAACATGTTTAATAGTGTTTATAAGAGTGTGGTAAGGGTTTAAGAGGCCTTAAACATATAAATAATAAACTAACTTGCTACATCGCAGGGTCTCTGAAACATAAGCACTGTGATTAAGGATTACTATTCATGCTCATTGCTTCAGTAATGAATTCTCAAAAGATAAAAATGGGGTTTTAATATTGACCAATAAGGTACAAAAATCTTATGTAATAGGCTTTCAGCAATAAAACTTTAGTGTCTTCTGCAATTTCTAATCAAAAGTTAAAAAAGAAAACAATTGCATGATGAAATAACAGGTTTTCTGAAATAAAACTTTAGCATCTTTTACACACCCTGTTCACCTAAAGTTCTATTTAGAATCTGGGTCTGTATATCTGGGTCTGTATGAGTGTGTAATATATATTACACAGTCATGGCACCCCTGAATTTTTTCCAGAAAATGAAGTATTTCTCCCAGAAAATTGCAATTACACATGTTTTGTTACACACATGTTTATTTCATTTGTGTGTATTGCAACAACACAAAAAAAAACAGGAAAAAGGCAAATTTGACACAATTTCACACAAAACTCCAAAAATGGGCCGGACAAAATTATTGGCACCTTTTCAAAATTGAGGGTAAATAACTTTGTTTCAAGCATGTGATGCTCATTCAAACTCACCAATAATAGGTGTCGGCAATTTAAAAATCACACCTGAAACCGGATAAAAAGAGAGAAATTGACTCAATCTTTGCATTGTGTGTCTGTGTGTGACACACTAAGCATGGAGAACAGAATGAGGAGAAGAGAACTGTCTGACTTGAGAACCAAAATTGTGGAAAAATATCAACAATCTCATGGTTACAAGTCCATCTCCAGAGATATTGAAGTTCCTTTGTCCACGGTAATCAAGAAGTTTAAAACCCATGGCACTGTAGCTAATCTCCATGGACATGGAGGAGAAAAATTGATAAAAGGTTGCAACGCAGGATAGTCTGGATGGTGGATAAGCAGCCCCAATCAAGTTCCATCAGTGTCAACTCGAACTATCCGTCGTCATTTGAATGAAATGAAACGCTAGTGCAGGAGGCCCACTGCTGACACAAAGACAGAAAAAATGCTAGACTGCAGTTTTCCATGTATGTAAGTAAGCCAAAATCCTTCTGGGAAAACATCTTGTGGGCAGTTGAGACCAAGATAGAGCTTTTTGGTAAAGCACATCATTCTACTGTTTACCGAAAATGAGGCCTTCAAAGAAAAGAACAGAGTACCTCCAGTCAAATATGGTGGAGTTTCAAAGATGTTTTGGGGTTTTGTTTTGCTGCCTCTGGAACTGGGTGCCATGCTTCTGTGCAAGGCGTCATGAAATCTGATGATTACCAAAGGATTTTGGGTCACAATGTAGGGCCCAGTGTCAGAAAGCTGGGATTGCGTCCTAGATCATGGGTCTTCCAGCAGGACAATGACCACAATGACTTGAGCACCCAGAAATGGGTGGAAACAAAGCGCTGGAGAGTTCTAAAGTGGCCAGCAACGAGTCTGGATCTAAATCCCATTGAACACCTGTGTAGAGATCTTAAAATTGCTGTTGGGAAGAAGGCACCCTTCAAATATGAGAGATTTGGAGCAGTTCGCAAAAGAAGAGTGGTCCAAAGTTCTAGATGAGAGGTGTAAGAAGCTTGTTGATGGTTATATGAAGTGATTGATTTCTGTTATTTTTGTGCAACGTAATATTAAGTTGAGGGTGCCAATAATTTTGTTTGGCCCATTTTTTGAGTTTTGTGTCTCATTTGTAAGTCACTTTGGATAAAAGCACCTGCTAAATGACTAAATGTAAATATATGGGTGGGATTCATTTTCCATAGGAGTTGCTAGCTTGTTTCGCATCCTCCTGTCTCCCATCACCTGCACTGTGTCTAAGGTTTCCACCAGGAAATAGCTGGCCTTCCTAATTAATTTGGCCAGTCCAGTCTGTTCCTGCCTTTATTTGTGAAGTAATACATGGCCGATGCCAACACAGGCCTTAAGGAGTGGCCCCTGCACCCCAATTGACCTTAATCTGCCCAGCAGATTGAGTCTGCTCTGCCATTTTTGCTAAGTGTACTGTAGTGGCATTTGACCAGTTCAGTTTTGTGTTGAGGTAAACATCCAGATGTAAGTAAATTTGGAAAAAAGAGGTTCCCTAGCTGTGATTGCTAAATATATGATTCCAAAACCTGTTAAATCACATAGATTACTGCTCAGATCATTTTAGCTAGTTGGTGAAATTGAAAGTGAGCGTCCTGCTCTGATTCAAACCCTAATAACTAAAACGGAAGTCTTTGATTATTTACTCTAAAGCAGTGTCTCACAGTAAAATAAACAAACAAACCTCACTTTGAGAAAAAAGTAACAACGTATTTGACTGGTAACTCATGGACATGGTATCTTGGTTATTAGGGTTTTGGGCTGTCTAAAGCCTTAAACCCAAAGTCCACTTTGAGCTAAGGTGGGCCCTTAAGCATGGCCTTTAACCCTCCTTGCTCCAGGGCTGTTGTATCATGTCACTACTAATGAATCACACTACTAGATGGGCCTTCTATGACTCTTCTAGAATGAGGAATCAGATCTTTATCACAGCTGGGTCCATGAAGTTCTTGTTCCGTTTCCTCTTAGGAAAGTCAAGTTTTCAGCTGGACAATTATAGAGAGGAAGGAACCACATATTTATTTGGACTTTTCCTGAACTATGGTCAATGAAAGATTAATTTTAATTGTTTTATGAATGGATCTTTTTTATTATCTGTGATTTCTCACAAAATACTAGTTAACAAATGTTAGTGGGTAAATACTTTTGTTATTAATTCAGCTCATTTTTTTTTCTTTTTACTTTATATGTTTTACTCCTTACTGTGTGAGTGAGTATAGAGTTTTACTTATTATTTTTCTGTTTTTGATACACACATAATATTAAGTGGCTGTTGTTTTATGCCACCATTTGTCAGATGCTTAAATCTGCGACTCAATTTACCCATAAACTTGAAACAATAATGTCTCATAAAAAGTGCACAGAAGCATATGAAACAATACTCAGAATTCTCTTTATGGTCTTATAATTTAATTGTTAATGCTTTGGAGCTATGATAAACTGTTACATTATTTATTATTTTATAATAATGATTAAAAGAGTCAATTCTCAATTCAGTATAACTCAATTCAGTATAGTATAGAACTGTTACCATATTGCCACCCTCTCAAAGGGAAAAAGTACATCTAGGTATCAAACAAAGTTTTGTTTCTAAACCTGTTCAAACAGAATGAGATACTATTTTAAAAAATCAGTTACTACTCATGCATTTTACAGCCTTGTTTTGAGCAATAATGTGATTTGAGGCACCTGTCTGTACTGTATGTTGTGTAATGCGCCATCATGTGTCTACCCTTCATTTGTTATTATTTTTTTTTACTGTAAGTGAAGTAGAAGTGGTTCAACGTGATGGTTGGGGTAAGAGCTTAGACTACAGCACCACTGAAGCAATGATCTTTACTCAAGGGCCCAAATTGCCAATTTTTGATGAAGTCAAACTTTTAACCTCCAACCTTCAAATTGATCGACCAACATCTTAACCACTGAGCTACCATTCTCTTTTTGTTTTATCTTGCTTACTATTTGTATGCAGTTGACACTTTGTGATGTTTTTCCTTACCAGTTCGATCACAGCTGAATTATTTCAGTTTAATCATTTGTACTGTGATTCAGATGCTTACTTCAATAGGAGTGGTAACTCAGTGTTTAGGATATTAAAAATAAATAATGGTTTGAACACTGAATCCATCAAGATGGGATACTTCTTAGTCTTAGGCAAAAAAACACTAATGTAATATAATGTTATAATGTAATATAACTCAGTTCAGTGAGTCATCCAATGAATATAATTTTTGTGTTTGATGCCTACTGTGTATTCATGCAGACTAGACATTCTCACCTAAAGCTTTTGAATACATAATAAGCAGTAAGCAATTTTGAATGCAGCCATGGTTTTATTTTAATGCCTATGTAGCTGGAATGTGGAACTGAAACAGTGTCGACAGCATTTGTAGTAAAAGTTCTCCAGATCTGTAGTTCAGCGACGTAATCTAGTCAGGTTTTTAAAGTGAACACTGATCGCTGAGTAACAGGTTTCTGGATTCACTAACAATCAAATGAGGAATGAAAAATTGTATACAACCAGAATTTGCCCCTAAATAGCCCTAAATTTTGCAGCAATAACTCTAGGGCTGCAACAACGGATCGATAAAATCGATTATCCAAAGTATCGATAATGAATTTCCATTATCGATTCGTTGGGTCGCGCGATTTCCGCGTTACTCGCAATGTCGTAACCGCCTACGTCACCTGCAGCGCTTCAATAACGCTGGAAAATAATAGCGGGTTGAACAGAACGAGGCGGAGTCTGCAAAACAAGTTATAAATCATGCAAATGAAACACAGCCAACGCAGAAAAAAGCTCCGGTTTAATTCCAAACTGCGGGAGCTTCACCTTCACACAAATAAAGAACGTGGAACATGCAGCTCTGCGAACATGAACGCAGCAGCAATGTGATGATACACCACCTGAAACTAAACATGCTGGAGCCACCGATGAGGATGAAGCTCAACAAAATTTAAAGTAAATCAACTAAGTCACAGGCCATTAAGTAAGTCACACTGTTAGACCGGCAGAGCAGCTTCATGCTGTGTTTGGTTGTTAACTGGATAATAACAGCGATAGGGAACGTGTCTTAACGTCTGTGTCTTAACGTCCGTTATACGAATACGTCTGTATTTCCCGGGACATGTCCGTATGTCACGTCCTGTCCCGGCAGTCCCGATTTATTTTTTAAAGTGAGGACATGTCCTGGTTTTTAGCAAATCAATAGCAGCACACCGCACGGGAGCGGGGGATTGACGCGCACATGCGCACGGCGTAAAAGTACGCACCGAAGCGCAAGAGGCTGTTTACAAAAGAGTCCCCCCCCCTCACTTTCAGACCGGGAAGCCTTGTGCACGGTGAGCAAAGCAGCCACATACGTCTCGGTGTCCAATTGACATTTCACACAAGAGGTATTTTTTTTCTTAACTGGCTAATTTCTTAATTAATTTTTTTCAATAACTGACAGTTTTAGTTCATTTGTTAATTAAGTTTTTCCAATATGCTACAGAACAGACAATATTTAGTTCATTACTGAAGGCAACTGAGTATCATGTGTTATTTGGAGTAGACTTTTGTTGTTAAGTGAGGGATGTTTAGATGATACATTATTTCTTTCATTGTGCTTTTCATTAATTACAAGAAATGTTAACTTAAACATTATAAACTTAAACATTAAAAAATTACTATATACTGTATAATACTATAGAATAATTTTACTGAAAAACATCCATCTTTGGATAAAAGCGTCTGCTAAATGATTCAATATAAATGTAAAGACATGGAATTTTTTTTTTCAATTCATCCGATTCATCGATTAATCGGAAAAAATAATCGACCGATTAATCGATTATCAAAATAATCATTAGTTGCAGCCCTAAATAACACTCTTTAATATTTTGGAATGTGCTTTGGCGATTATATGTTTATTCGCTCATGACTTTAGACGCTAACTTTCTAAATCTTAGCCTTCAAGACTATTCTATAGATTTTTCAAGCCAATTATTTTCGATACTTAAGAATTTTCTATGATACCATTCGATACGATATACTTCAATACTCATAATTTTTCACATTATCTACTAAGTTTCAAATATATCAACAAGAAAATTGTTTGCGTTTTATTGAGAACAGAAACAGTATTCTATTCACATAATGTATATTAAACTATAGCAGCTGTAATAGAAAAAAAAAAAGTCAAAATAAAGCGCAATAATGAAAAATTTTAATAAAATATGTATAATGTTTACTGTGCAGGTCTATTATAGTCTATTCCCTTTTTGTAGTATTGTGTAGCTGACATATTTATAAGGTGCTGGTTTTGTAAGCAGTGCCGTCATTTGGGGAAGTGAAAAGTTATTTGCAAAATTTTTCGTGTCCCGTATCAAAACAATATTTATTGTCAAATAAAGTACAATTCCTTATTTTACAGGATTGGTGACAATCCTACCACTGCTCCATCTGTTTTTCTAAAGCCAAAATACTTGCACACATATGACTTTACGCTGACTGGAGTGTGTCTGTACACTGACTTCCTTTGCCTTCTCTCTGTTTTGTGGCAAGTTTTGAAGACTATAGCACCACCCGCAGCTTTGGAGTAGGTATTATGCATATGTTAGAGCAGATGTTAAAAGTAGGCAAACAAAAAGGTGGCAATATGAACACAATAATCATTACTTTTGTGGATCCGATGCATAGATGGCTGTATAATAGATGCATCTGTTATAATCAATTAATGTTTACACACTTCATATGCTGTTATTTGAGCCTGAATCACAATGTCATCACATTATATTACTGTACAAGACATTTATTTTTTGCAAGCTTTTTTGTTCAAAGTGGTTTACGAGTAGCTCAACTTGATGGTTGGAGTCAGAGTGCAGGATTGGTCATGATGTAGCAGCCTGAATTATAGAGAATCTATAATATCTATAATATAGATAAATTATAACTTTATCATAGGACCACATTGACAACTTTTGTTCAAACCCAAAATTTGAGACTGCATCTATTCTACTTACTTCAATACTGTTTACAATAGTCATGTCCCCCTAGGCCAGTGCTTCTCAAATAGTGGGGCGCGCCCCCCTAGGGGGGCGCAGTGCGGTGCCTGGGGGGGTGCATAACAAGATATCACAGTGCAAGTGATATTAAGTGTACTGAACAAACCCTCAAGATACAACATGGAGAAATATTTAACGGGAATGACGCAGAGAAAGGCGGAGAGAGACGAAGATAATGAGACCAACAAAAGTCAACCGAAAGCTAAATGTCGAAGCGAATGCAGCGCCTGGCTTCACTGTAACTGTAACTTCACTGTAACTGAGGTGGGAGACGAAGAAAGACCGGTGTGTCTGCTGTGTCTAAATGTTGTCAGCGGACAGCGTGAAGCCAAATAAATGAAGGCGTCACTTAAAGACATTACACCCCAATCACGCTGATAACCGCTTGAGTTTTTTAATCGTAAACGTGACGCGTATAACCAGCAAACATAACGCTTTATGAAAGCTACATCAGAAAAGCTATGCGCTGCAAAACGGACGCGTTGGAGACATTAGTTCTGACTTCCTCAAAAAAAAAAAAACAGCACAAATTGTTGTATTCATTTTTGTTTTGTATGTTAAAGTGTTAATAAATTGTGCTCCAGAATTAATATTGCTGATTAATTTAAATTTATTATTATTTATTGATTTTATTTTATTTTATTTTCAGTATCAAATGCCAGTCAGTTCAAAAATGTTTCTAGTTTAAATAAGGATTTCATTCGTTTATGTTACAAACTAAAAGACAAAGTTAATAAACTGATTCATGTTCTAAGTTGATCTATATTTCTTTCCTTTTTGTTTTCTTTATTATTAATAAGGATATATTGTTATAAAAGAGGTGTACTTATAACAAATTTATAGACAAATGATACTACAGTGGGCGTGTAAAAATAATTTTTCATCCCATTTTGTCATGTACGGGGGGGAGGGGGGCGCAAAATGTTTTCTTCTTCCTAGGGGGGGCTTAACAGAAAATAATTGAGAATCACTGCCCTAGGCCCATCACAGATTAGGCATTATTTTTGTTGTGGTTGATCTGTTTTTAATCTGAAGATCATCCACCACAAAAATAATGCCTGATCTGTGATGGGCCAAGGGGGACATGACTCAGGGTTTTGACATGACCCACAAGTATAAAGGTTTTTAAAATGCCCTTTCTGTGTTTTAAATATACAGAACTCAAAAGCAATTTGCTTAAGTGGTAGTTAGTGTGGAGGCTTTGTGGCCGACTTTGTGACATCCTTCAAGAGGTGGATCAGGGACAGAGAAAATGTCAAACCACAAGCCTTATTATAGTTGAGCATCATTAAGAACCTGTGTTCAACATGCACTACACTGTGGTCTAACCCACACTTTAATACTGAGCAGATTAAGGGTTCACCACTAAGGTTCATTTTTTTAACATTTCTTTTTATTTAGTTATATTCTTTTGTTTGATACCATTATTCATTTTTATTACATTAAATAACATCATACACTTTAGTTGATTAAACTCTAGGTTTTATTCTACATAGTAAAGTTGTCATGTTATATGCTGACTGACTTTTATTTAACCTGCGGATGATCATGATAATTTAACTCCATTTAATTCGGTTCATCCCAAGTTATAAATAAAGCTTTGCAGTTCGTGATTAGTTTTTATTGCATTGTCAACTGATATGAACCACTGAGCCCAATTATTTCTTTCCAGCTTTTCTATAATAAAATATATGCCATCAAATTAATTAATATAGCCTCAATTTTGTATTCAGACACCATTATAATGACTTGTTTTACTAAACATTAACAATAATTTTGGTTAAAATCTCCCATGTCATGCACTTTACTGATAGTCCATAATTAACATGTTTAATTGAATCAACATTAAGTGAATCAACCTAACACACACATACATACTCACACACAAACCGTCATTGCAGGGTTCATGCTGTTTTGGGTTGTTAACTGTTGTGTAACTTTTTATTTTCGTTTCATTATCTTAAGCAGTGTTTAAATGTGCTTTATAAAAACATACAACTTGTACACAATGGGGGTAATTAATGATCAAGCTTCATGTTTTAATTTTCTGACAAAGTACAAGTGAAGACACTGCACTCTGGGAGTGGGGTAGGATGAATTGCATTTAGATGGGGATTAGGTAACATGTTTCAGCTACTCAAATTTGTGTAATTAAATTTTTTTTTTTTACACACAATGCTACATATTGTGCCAGTGTGTGTGTTTGAGATTTGTGTTTAATTGCTCATTGGGCTACTTGGACTTAAACTCATACTGTAAATAAAACCAGACTTATTGACCTGTTATTTTTTTTTTTTTTATCCGATTCATCGATTAATTGGAAAAATAATCAACCGACAAATCAATTATCAAAATAATTGTTAGTTGCAGCCCTAATTTTGTACCTATTTTAACTATGCAATTTTGATAAATCACAAAAAAAAGTTGCCTCAGTTGCCTCATTATTAGTAGCTTGCATACATAAATATTAGTATTACATGTAATAAATTATTTTGTAATTTAGCAGGTCTTTTTATGTACAAGATAAAAAATGTACAAGGAGCATGTACAGTGTATTGGGTCTTGAACATATCTGGTTTCTTAATAGTACAGTGACCATGATATTGCGCAGATGAACAATGCAGTTCCTCTCAATGGTGTATGGTAATATTTTGACCCAACCTTGCCTTTACTGATCTAGATCTGTTCACTGGGTATGGGCATACTTGGATTTTGGGAATTTTCATATTGTTCTTGCGTTAATAGAAGCATTCAATTGTCCTTGTTTGTGTAAATGAAAAGCCTGTGTTAATTTGAACAAATAAAACAAAATGATGGATGGATGACCATGATTTAAGAAAACCTTAATCTTCAGAGCAAATGAGTATCATCATGTTCATCAAGTTTTTTAGGACAGAAAGCATTCACGGCTATTAGTCCACATCAACAAGACTTGACACTTTCAGAGACCCTGTCCATGTCTCTGGTGGGATGATGAGGTGGGTTTGAGGGGTCTGAGTCTGAATTACCTTGTCCGGCCTATTTCAGTTGGTTTTACTCTGTTTTTAATAAGAGTGCAAAAATAACTCATTCATTTTCTGCACAATCACTCTCTTGCTTGTTCACGGGTTCACTTGTTTACTAGAGGGCGGGGGGGGGGGGGGGGGGGGGGGGGGGCCACACAAATTGTGCCCACATTCTCATAAATTTGTATGTGTTGCTGGTGGGATTCTTTTGACCAGGTGTGCCCAATAGGTCGATTGCAGGGCTGTTGGTTAGATCGCGATGGAGGTTTTGAAAAAAAAAGAAAAAAAAGCGCTTTTCAGTGTTTATCACATATCAGCACTTTTTTTACAGCACAGTATCTTAAAGATATCTGAAGTTAAAGTATCTGAAGATGCTTTGATGAGTTGCTATCTGTCCACTGTACGTCCTACTATTCAAAACTGACAGGTTTCAAAACATAGTGATTTAGTGACACAAAAAATGCTGTCCTTTGTACTTGTAAATAAACATGAGGAGGATAAAATGAGTTGGAGTTTTTTTTTCCCTTGTAGCTTTATTTATAAACTTAATATTTGACTACTAGTTTTAATTTTAGTTTTAGGTTTACTGAAATGCTGACTAGGGGCTGGTAGGACCTACTGCTGTTGACTCATAAGCAAACTTAATCATGTGGCTTGCTGTGGCAAATCGCTTTGACCGTAATCACTTTTACTGAAAAAAAACTTCCATTTAAAATAAAGGTATAAATAAATGAAGATGCCAGTCCAGCTTTACAATCACAACAACCCCCCCCCCCCCCCCCCCCCATCACGTCAATATGCAGATAGGACTGTGGACACAGAACAGATGGTGTATATGTCATAGTTAAAGAATTATGATTATGTAGAATAACTATTTTTATCATAATGCATGTTAGGGCATATGTTATTTTGATAATCGATTAATCTGTCGATTATTTTTTCGAATAATTGATGAATCGGATAAATTAAATTTTATTTCTTTAAAAGTCTTTACATTTACATTTAATCATTTAGTAGACGCTTTTATCCAAAGTGATTTTCAAATGAGAACATCACAAGTCAGTAGTTATGAAGAAAACCAGCTACACTGTAGAATTATGAAGCAGGTCAATAAATGTCTGGATTTATTTACAGTATGAGTTTAAGGCATCCAAGTAGCCCAAAGAGCAATTAAACACAAATCTCAAACACACTGGCACAATAAGTAGCATAGTGTGAAAAAAATACTAAATTACACCAATTTGTGTAGCTGTAATACTGTTACCTAATCCCTGTCACTCCCATAGAGTGCAGTGTCTTCACTCATATTTTGTCAAAAAATTAAAACGTGAAGTTTGATCATTATTTACTACCATTGTGTACAAGTTGTATGTTTTTTTTAAAGCACATTTAAACACTGCTTAATCTAATTAAATGAAAGTATAAAGTAACACATGTTCTCTATCACTGTCATTATCCAGTTAACAACCAAAACAGCATGAATCGTGCTCTGATTCTCATAGTGAGTGCACAGTTACGTTGATTCACTTCAAAACTTAAAAAAACTTGGGATATTGTAATGATTTACTCTGCTGTTAAGCTTCATCCTCATCAGTGACTCCAGCATATTTAGTTTCAGGTGGTGGATCATCACTGTAGTGCTCCGTGCAGGTCAGATCATTTTCGCAGAGCTTGCATGTTACACGTTCTTATTTGTGTGAAGCGTGAAGTGCTCCTGCAGTTTATGTTCTTTAAATGGAAGTTTTTTTCCTGCATTGGCTGTGTTTCATTTGTACGATTTATCAACTTGTTTTGCAGATTCTGCCTCGTTCTGTTCAATCTGCTATTTTTTTTTTTCATAATCGATTTTATCGATTCGTTGTTGCAGCCCTAATGCATGTATTACTTTTTTCATCACCATAGACATGGTAAATTTAAAGATGGATTGGTGTTTCTGCCTAATTTCTGTTTACCAAAAAAACGTTTAATAAAAACAGTAGTGCTGCATCAGAAATAATAATCATATGAGCTTAAGTGGTTTGGCAGAATTAAAAGTGTAGGACCGCAAGATATAGGGTGTATATGGTTGTTAACTGGATAATGACAGTGATAGAGAATGTGTCTTAACGTCCGTTGTACGAATACGTCCGTATTTCCTGGGACATGTCCGTATTTCACGTCCTGTCCCGGGCATCCCGGTTTATTTTTTAAAGTGAGGAAATGTCCTAGTTTTTAGCGTATCAATAGCAGCACACCACGGGGAAGCGGGGGATTGAGGTGCACACGTGCACGACTAAAAGGTACGCGGCTTTAGCCATTTAAATGACCTTCATTGGATCATTAAATGTCCCGGCACTGGGACACTGCACACGGCTCTGCGTGTCAGTCCGCAAGCAACACGTCGAAGTGCAAGAGTGTGTTTACAAAAGAATCCCCCCCCCCCCCCGCTTTCAAACAGTGTCGAGACAAACGGGAAGCCTTGTGCAAAGCAGCCGCATATGTCCCGGTGTCCAATTGACATTTCACACAAGAGGTATTTTTTTGTTAACTGGGTAATTTGTAAGTTTTTTTTTTTAAAAGCTGATTGTTAATTAGTTCATTTGTTAATTTTTTTTACATTAGGCTACAGAACAGACAGTATTTGGTTCATTACTGAGATCAACTGAATATCGTGTTATTTGGAATTGACTGTTGTTAAGTGAGGGATGTTTAGATGATACATTATTTCTTTCATTGTGCTTTTCATTAATTACAGGAAATGTTAACTTAAACATTTTGAATAAAATTACTATATATAATAATATACTATAGAATAATTTTACTGAAAAACATCCATCTTTGGATAAAAGTGTCTGCTAAACGATTAAATGCAAAGACATGGAAATTAAAAATTTTTTTTATCCGATTCATCGATTAATTAAAAAAATAATCGACCGATTAATTGATTATCAAAATAATCATTAGTTGCAGCCCTAATTTCCACTCCTGCCACCTGATCTAAAAATATTTTTACACCGATGGGTGTGGTGGTCTTGAAATGTTATCTATTAAATTTTATATGTAGGAATGTACATGTAACACACATTATACATATACATATACACATATACTGTGTGTGTATATATATATATATATATATATATATATATATATATATATATATATATATATATATATATATATATAGATGAGACGCTATTAATGTTATTCACTGTTTGCTTAACTGGGTGCATTTTAAGGAATGTATTATGCATCTGAAAACTTTAAGTATACTCCCTCCTGTTTTAAACAGCAACTATTCTCTCGAGTATCATCTGATTTGACTCACATGCAAAGTTGTACTCCTAATGCAGGCTGCTCAGTATGATCTCATTATGATCTCAGCCTTTCCTCAGCATAGTCACAGTTAACACTTGAGTGGACTCATTACTGTGTGGTATATGTTCAACAGAAATGTATAATTGTACATTACAAAACCACACAATATACCATATGGATTGGACCTCCAAATTTAATTGTACCTCTCCTATTGAGAAGCCAGTTTCTATTTGAAACCTCTGCAATATAGCAAGGGATGTCTGTACATTTCATTGTCTATGCTTCCATGCAATTTCACCTTATTTGGTGTGTGTGCTGTTACTAAGAAATTTAAAAAAACGTTTAGAAGCCAGATTATTATTTTTTTTTAGGTTGTATATGTTGCTGTTAACGAGACAAAATATTATTATAGTGTGATGTTCAAGTTTATTTTTTTATATAGCACTTTTTACAATGGTACAAAAAGCTTTACAGTGTTTAAAACCTGAATCCTGTATTAACAAGCTGAAAAGACAGTGACAAGAAACACATCCTTCTGGAGCAGCCCACAATGTTGTTGCTTTTTTATATCTATATAGTCAAAATGTAAAACCATAATTGGGCATGTTGCCTTTTAGACCTTATGTCAATGGATACTTCAATATTCCTCCAATAAAAGGTCACATGTTTGCAATATGTCTCCTCCCACTGTCCCCACTCGGGCTGCATCTTTTGTGACCATAAACAATACAATTTCCTGTGAAACATTACTGATGCTCAAAGCACCTTAGCAAAATAATAAGAGTAATTTCTCACCAAACTGCTGAAACAGTTTTTTTACTTTATCTAGAAGCGTGTGTATTTTGAAAATTAAAAGTGAAATCTTGTAATGGAATAAAGAGAAGTTATTATATAATATTAGGTTTTTGATCGTTTGGCTGGATGAATGCATGTTCTTACATCAAACTACATTAATGTAATTAGTTTAGTGTTAATGATAACAAGGCTGGTAATCCTCTAATCTCCTCTGCTGGTGGCTAAAGTAACATTACATAATGATTCCCATCTGATTTTGAGATTTAAATACTGTATATAGGTACTTTTTATTTATTGGTGAATTAGCTCCAAAACTATGCTATGATATAGTCGAATATGATTACACAACTATCACAAGTCATTCGTTGTTTGGAAAGTTTGATTAACTTTATTTATTTAATAACATCACAGTATAATACAGATTTTAGAAATATTCAGATATTTAATTTCCATTTTTGTGGGTTACTAAAATAATATACCACTTTTTAGTAGTTAAGTAGTGTGTGTATTATTGTGAAGGACTAGTGCATAAAGTGAAACTAGAAAAATACAGCATCATTAAAAACTACTCATTAGGGCTGCAACAACGAATCGATAAAAATCCATTGAAAAGTGTCTAACTTTCGTTATGGATTCGTTGGGTCGCACGATTTCCGCGTTACTCCCGTTGTTGTAACTGCTTACGTCACCTGCAGCGCTTTAACATGCTGGGAAAAAATAGCTGGTTGAACAGAACGAGGCGGTGGGGGAATCTGTAAAACAAGTTGATAAATCGTACAAATGAAACACAGCCAATGCACAAAAATAGCTTCTGTTTAAATAATCCAAACTGCGGGAGCACTTCACGCTTCAAACAAATAAAGAACGTGAAATATGCAAACTCTGCTATAATGTATTGACCTGCACGGAGCACCACGGTGATGATCCACCACCTGAAACTAAACATGTTGGAGTCACTGATGAGGATGAAGGAGCTCAAAAGTAGAGTAAATCACTACAACATCCCAAGGTTCTTTAGTTTTGAAGTGAATCAAGGTAACTGTGAACCCACTATGAGACTGGCATAGCATGCTTCATGCTGTTTTTGGTTGTTAACTGAATCATGACAGTGATGGAGATCGTGTGTACTTTATATTTTTGTTTAATTATCTTAAGCAGTGTTTAATGTGCTTTATAAATACATATAACTTGTACACAATGGTATTAATTCATGATCAAGCTTCACTCATATTTTGTCAAAAAACATGAAGACTGCACTCTATGGGAGTGACGGGGATTAGGTAAGATATTACAGCTATACAAATTTATGTAATTTAGTATTTTTTTTCCACACTATGCTACATATTGTGCCAGTGTGTTTGAGATTTGTGTTTAAATCTCAATCTCTTTAGGGCTACTTAGATGCCTTAAACTCATACTGCAAATAAAAGCAGACATTTATTGACCTGCTTAATAATTCTACAGTGTAGCTGTTTTTTTTTTCTTAATTGCTCGCTTTGGATAAAAGCGTCTGATAAATGACTAAATGTATGTGAGTGTGTGTAACATGGATTTTTAAAAAATGTATCAGATTAATCGATCAATCTGAAAAATAATCGACTGATTAATCGATTATCAAAATAATTGTTAGTTGCAGCCCTATTCCTCATACAGTTTAGTTTAGTATAAATTATTCAGTTTGCTAAACTCCTGAAAACCCAAACTTTTTCTTTTTTCAGATGAATAAATTTGTTTTCTGAATATTTGATGCATCCCTTTTGCTTTATTATTCATTTGCCTCCAGCAAAATACAAATAGTTTTATGAGTGGTCTGGAGTTCTGATTGATTTAGAACATTATGAATATATATTTTATTTTGTATACAATGATTTCTGTTATAGTAGTAATCACCCACAGCGCTGAAAAAAATAATAGAATCAGAATCAGGTTTATTGGTGTTAGAGATCCGTTCGTCTTCTCTGGGAATCGGCTACGTGGGGAAACTGCGTACACCGCTTGTGCCTGATGAGCGTTTCCTTTGAACCGGCATGCGGGGAAAAATGCGTACGCCGGTCCGTCAGACAAAACACTCCCATGGATAACAACCTGCGAGGGGATAGTGCGCAGCGTTGTACCGTGGTGAAGCGCGGAAGGAGAGTCCAGAGAACACCGGGTATAAAAACAAAACGGATTTATTATTAAAAATGGTGTAGGGACACCAACAGAAAGGGGGGACAAAACAAACGGACTAACACCTGGGTAATATGACAAACAAAGACGTGCACGGGGAAGAGGGAATACGGAAACTAAGTAAGAAAAACACCCGGTCACGTGCACAAAATGAACCAATCACCCAACGGAGACAATGAATACACTAATGATGGACAGGTGCCCCAGGCACCTGTGACATACCCCCACCCCAAGGGTCGTGCAAAAGGTGAAGCGACCCAGAAGGAGATTTAAAAAAAAAATAAATAAATAAAAAAATAAAAAAAATAAAAAAAATAAATAAAGTTCTCGCGGAGAAAGGGGGGGGGGTCCCTCTGGCGAAGCGCTGCGGGGCGCGGATCGGCGCCCTCTAGCTGCGAGGCGGGGAGAGCGCCCCTGGTGCTCGGAGTCGGCGGCGGGAGGACCCTGGAGCTTGGAGTCGCCAATGGGAGGCCCCTGGTGCTCGGGATCGGTGGCGAATGGCCTCTGACGCTCAGGAACTGCGACGGGCGGCCCCCGGTGCCCAGGCAATGCAGCGGACGGTCCCTGGTGCTCGGACTCGGAAGCGGGCGGTCCCTGGTGCTCAGACTCGACAATGGGCGGTCCCCGGTGCTCAGACTCGGCAGTGGGTGGTCCCTGGTTCTCGGATTCGTCAGCGGGCGGCCTCTGGTACTCCGGCTCAGCGAAGGGCGACCCCTGGTGCTCGGAACTCTCCAGATGTTGGGCACGTCTTTCTGTTAGAAAGCTCGTTCTTCCCCGGGAGATCGGCTACGCGGGGAAACTGCCTACGCCGCTTGCGCCTTATGAGCGTTTTCCGGGAATCGACTACGCGGGAAAGAATGCGTATGCCGGTCCGCTGGATGAAACGCTCCCACGAATATAACCTGCGCGGGAGTAATGCGCAGCGTTGTACCGTGGTTGAAGCGTGGAAGGAGAGTTCGGAGACACCGGGCATAAAAACAAAACGGATTCATTATTAAAATTGGAACCAACGGAAAGGGGGGAACAAACAAACGAACTAACATCGGGAGGTACCGAAACGAAGACGTGCACGGGGAAGAGGGAATACGGAAACTAAGTAAGAAAAACACCCGGTCACGTGCACAAAATGAACCAATCACCCAACGGAGACAATGAATACACAAATTGTCACAATTGGTCACAAGCGTAGTTATACATGGTACAGCCAGCAGTGAATTTCTTTTTTGACCTCTCCACAGAAAATTTTATTTGTTTAAAAGGATAAGAAAAATAGGATAGAGTAAAGATAAAAATAAAAATAATATTTTATAATAAATATAATATAATAAATAAAAATAATATTTTATAATATTATTATAAAATAATAATAGCGGGTTGAACGGAACAAAGTGGAGTGGCGATGCAATCTGCAAAACCAGTTTAACAAAGTTTAACAAACTCTACAAATGAAACATGACCGATGCAGGAAAAAAAGCTTCGGCTAAAATCATCATAAGTGAAACCTGAATGACCTGAACCTTAAGAGTTCAACAATCACCTTTCTACAGTTTCACTTCACCTGCTCTGTATGACATGTGGGTTGTCTTTCTCTCAGATCTCTGTAGGGAAAGTTCAACAGAGCTCATATGACTAAGTCTGGCTCTTTAGCCTGGATTTTACACTGCTACTCCTGCTGTGTTGTGTGTTAGATGTTTTCACAATTTAAGCTTTAAACACTAATGACTTTGTGGCAATTAATCCCAGAGACTAGTTTATCCAAACTTAATCCTTGCAGCTGTTTATGTAATTATCTCCTGATTTGATCATTTACTTTGTGAACAGAAGTAGAAGTCCACAGAATAGAAGTTCACATAGCCCTAAAAATGTTTGGAATTAACTGGAACACTGATTTGTAGGTTTGTGGTTAAGGAACTAGCCATGGACCCTGAAAGTCCACAGTTTGATTCTCGGACCCACCAAGTCGCTGAAGTGCTTTCGGACAATGCACTTAATTATTCCTCATGTCCCATACACATGATTGCCCACCGCTCCAGGCATTTGTGCTTACTTCACTATTGTGTATGTGTGTATTTTACTGCACAGACGGGTTCAATGTAGAGGACCAATTCCTGTTTATGTAAGCACGGTAGTCAAAGTAGATTTACATTATTGCAGGACAAGTGTAGTATTTGGTAAACAGGTATTAAACATTGAACCACTTCTGGAAGTCAATCCAATATGGCAGATTTTGACATTTTATAGGTGCCACCTGATCAGCTGTGAATGTTCTCACAGTAGAGTTACTGTTTAAATCACAGCCTTGAGTGCTGTAATTTATATTCATGTACTATTTTTAAAATTCAAATTCAACATTGATGACATACATTTAATGAGCATTATATTATGTCTTTTGTAGTGATATTTGGTGTATTCTTGCATTGCTCTCACAGACTCAATGTTACATATGTATTGCTGAGAAGAGTAATGATTTGAAGTACTCTTTAGGTGTTTGGGCTGATAAATTGAAAGGCTGAATAAGTTATACTGAACCATGATGTTTTTAATGACCGTATTGTTAAAATAAATTTTGGGACAGTTGTAGGCTTGTGGTTATGGAACCAGCCCTGTGACCTAAAAGTCCTGGTTCCTGATTGCAACAAGTGGATGAATAATGGAAATATTTGGATGGATGGATGGATTCTGCTAAATCCCTGCCAACAGGTGGGTGTGAAATATGCACCTGGCACTGCATGTGTAACAGCTGTGATCCTCCGTGTAGAAATAAAGATGGATGGGATCTGAAAATAATTATATTGGAATAACATCTTTCATGTTAATGTAATTTTACTACCTTATATATTTTATCTTATTTATTTTCTACTAAAATATTAATTATTAGCATTTTTACTGCTGAGCTGAATGCAAAAGACTTAAACTCACAGAGATTTAAAATATCCTAATTCAATCTGAAGATAAATATGTGGGTTTATATATGTTGACTTTATTCTTGAATTTTAAGTGGGCCGGAAGCTTTTCAGATGTTGCATGTAGTTCTGTGCACTTGCTTTTAGCTTTTGGTTTATTTGTGTGTGGTTTTCGTGTTTCAATGAGAATTTGTCTGCTTGCTACTTACAGAGGAAGTTCAAAGCATGCAGGCTCTGTGCCAGCTCAGCAGCAGTGGTCTTGAGGGCCACAGGAAGCTGAATGAAGTGAAATTCCAGGAGAGGTTTAGGGATTTAAAGAGGAAAAGGACAGTATGATGTTAAGATTATTGGGTGTTCAGATTATAATATAAAGTTAAGGATAGATAGTTGTATTGAGGGTTTATATAGTCAAATCCAGAGCTTTACACGGACCTGCAGCAATGCCTCAACATGCCACTTTTGTTATTCACCCATGAGATCTTATCGATTGCACTTAGAAATACATTACAGAGGTCCTCCACTCAAATAATTCATTCTAAGCACCTGTTGCCTAAATACCTGAAGGAAAAGCTTTTACTAAAGTCAAAACAACAGCCTAAGTTGTTTCTGGTGTCATATTACACCCAGCAAAAGAAACAACAACATAAAATGACTAGGGGTCTAAATGTTACACTGTCATTGGAGATTCATGTTTGAGATGTTCTGCAACAGAATTGGTGAAAAAGTAGTCGATGTGTTATAATAACATTTGACTTTAAATTGAAAGATTCATATGATTTGCAAATTTGAATATAATTACTATTAATTAAATAAATATAATACATTTTAATTAATTAATAAACATGACCATTTCCATCACCTCCAACCAATCTGGCAATTCACTGTACACTTCTCACCACCATCAACAAAGTGTTTCCACAACAAAGTGTCAAACTCAAGGCCCGTAATACAATTATATTCAGCCTGCAAATTTTACATTGATTATATATATATATATATATATATATATATATATATATATATATATATATATATATATATATATATATATATATATAGTTATCAATGGCCTAGCAATATAGCTTTTAAGACCATGCTCATATTTTAGATGTTTGATTTTGACAGGAACATTTTTATGTAGAACATAACATTCAAGTTCAAGTAATTTATTTATATAGCGCTTTTTACAACAGTAAATTGTCACAATGCAGCTTTACAGAATTAAAAGCCTTTAAACCCCCAAAGAGCAATCCGAACCGACAGTGGCAAGAAAAAAACTCTTATGTTGTTATTTTAAGGAGGAAACCTTGGGAGGACCAAGACTCAGTGGGGGGCTCATCCTCCTTGGGCGGCCGGGCAGCATCAACAGATTGTGTCAAGATCAGGTGACCATATTTAACGAATGGGAAAGCTAACAACTGGAAAACTATATGTAAGTCCATTAATGGGGTCCCGCAGGACCGCCAGTCTAATTAATATCCAGGTTCCATCCAGTAATCATCGTAGCCGCAGTTCTTCGGCTGAGCCATGGATGAAGGGTCTGACTACACCTCCAGGAAACTGGCCACACCTCAAAAGAAACAGACAACTAAAGCAGTTAGAGCTAATAATAAAGCACAGCATTTAAGTAATAAGTAATTGCTTGACACAGTGCAGCAGTGACTCCGGCATCACTGACTAGAGCAGCGTAACTAAAAGAGGCAGATACTACAGACTCTACATAGTTGAGAGGGCTCCATGGAACAGCATCATTTCATCGCCACCCCCCCCCCTCCCATTATTGATGAGGTGGGTGAAGAGGTGAAACGCCAGCACACACTAATCCCAGATTACTAACCTAACACAGCCAATCCTGAGATCTACATCTTTATCTACAGGAAATTAATTAAACGCAAGATTAAATAAATGTTTTTAATTAATTAATGTAATTAATAATGATTCAGAATCACAAACAGTAACTGGAAGGCTATTTCAAAGTTGAGAAGCCTTGTGGGAGAATGCTCTTCCACCAGCAGTAATTTTATTTATTCTAGGAGCTAAGAGTAAACCAGCACCTTGAGATCTGAGCTCACGTGTTGGCTTATACAATTGAATCAGCTCACTCAGATCAGATACTGTGGAGTCTGATTATGTAGAATTTTACCAATAACACAGGGCTAATATGATCAAACTTTATGGTTTTAGTTAAAACTCTAGCTGCAGCATTTTGCGCAAGTTGTAATTTATGTAATGATTTATTAGAACATCCTGTCAGAAGTGAATAACAATAATCTAACCTTGAGGTAATAAAAGCATAAATTAGTTTTTCTGCATCTCTGAGGGAGAGGATATTTCTTAGCTTTGAAATGTTACAAAGGTGAAAAAATGCAATTCTAGTAATATTGCTAATGTGCTTTGTAAAGTACAGATCTGAATCAATAATGACACCTAGGTTATTTACAGATGAACAGGGTCTGATTAAAGAGTTATTGAGGTTTAACATAGTGTTAGAAGCTTTGTTAATTTTGTCATTCGGTCCAACTATTAGAAACTCAGTTTTATCAGAATTCAGCAGTAGGAAGTTTTTTGACATTCATATTTTAATATTTTGGATGCAGTCCTCGAGCTTACTGACTGGACGAACATCATTAGGGTTCGCTGGAATGTATAACTATGTATCATCTGCATAAGAGTGGAAACTAATTCCATGTTTACGAATAATTGATCCCAATGGAAGCATACATAGGGCAAGTAGGAGTGGACCCAGAACTGACCCTTGTGGAACACCACATTTAACTTTAGCGAGATTAGAACATTGGTTGTTAACACAGGTGAATTGATATCGATCTGTCAATATTTATTTTAAGTGATGACTTTTTTAGATATGCGGTTAAAGGAATTTAACTCTTGTACTGTATTATTTTCCCTACCACTATATTTTTCAGTAATCAGTGATTGTTGATTATTGATTATGCTACACAATGCATTAGATGATTTAAGTATTATGTTTTCAATTTTATCACTAAAGAAATTCATGAAATATTGACACCCCTGTTTTAGTAGGACTGCAAAGCCTAATCTTGTCTAATAGAAGGTACCCTTTAATCTGCTGTGAGGATTTAAGTCGACTAAGGTCATTGCTGTAGTGCTCTGGTAGGGTTATGAATGAGGAGCTGATGATGCGGCTAAGGAAAACAGATTAGAAAAGCAAGTAGTGAGAATAAAGCACAGTAATTAAGTAGTATGCAGTGTGAGATTTTAGACAGAGTGCAGCATGTGTCTTCACCACTACTGATTAGAGCTGCATAGCTGTGGTTTTTCTTTTGAATTTCCTCTTTGTGGCACTAATAAAGGTGTCATCATATATTTTTTTTTGTAGAAACTCTAGGGCCTGTATAAATAAATTAACTTGGTTGTTTAATCTTCTTCAGTGTAGTTTAATTGTAGCCTTGAATTGTCACTTAATCAGTAAGTCTCTAGCAGATTAGCATATCATTTAGGAGTGTGCATGTGCATGGTATAATGTGCCTTTTGCAGGGTTGTTGCAGGTTAACTGTTTGGAAATTCCTTGTAATTAGATAAGGTGTTTGAGGAAGTCAGTACGTCACATGGACCATGATATTTAATTTCTTGGCTGTCAAAAATAATCTGACTAAGAAGTAGAGAGCTTTTTCCTCCTTTAGGGCATTTACCGTTTCTCTTCCTTGTGCTACTGAGAAGAGCTCTATTGTTTTTCCTGGTGTCACTGATTGTTAACTCATTTCTCTTTAGCTGTTTCAGTCAGATGTCTGTGACGAACGCTGACCAGTCATTCTTCCTGCTTTTGCATATCAACAGCAGAGTGTTACTGCATGAAGCATACTTAAACAAACCGTGTGCATCATGTGATTTGATTAGTTTTATAGACTCAAGGTGGGACAATTGATGCACTGCCTTCTCAGATTTCTGCAGACAGTTGTTTGTCTCATTGATGTAAGTAAGAAAAAGGGGTATGTCAGGTTAAGGTTCATAGCTAAAGCTTAGTCTGTTGTATTAGATAATAAATGTTCTTTACAAGTCTGAAGTGATGTGTCATTTATAAGACATTTCGTGATTTTTGTCAGTTTGAAATATGAACCTATTTAAAACCCTGCCTTCAAGGCCAGAATTTCAGTCTTACATATGATACTGATATTTAAAACTGCTTAAAGAAGCAGCAATGAAGCAGATGTGTAACATGTAAGATGTGTCTTACATTTATTTGTCCTGGTTACATTCAGTTTGCTTTTGTGTCAAAACTGTAAGAAAACTTTAATACAAAGCCCTGAATTTGTGATGGTCAATTTGAAGATTGGAATGTTGAGAAGAAAGCTGTATATTTGGCATTTAAAATGGATCTTTTGTAACAATGGCCTAAAAATACATACAGTTTTAGACAGAATGTGAAGCTGTGTCACCAGCGTAGTGGCCATCTTTAATGCTGCCATCTTGAAATTGAATTCAGATTTTCACATTGGAAGATTATGTGATGCATCAAGCAGAGAGAGGATTTCACCAGATAAATTATTGCATGTGCCATGTTAATATAACTTCACAACACTGCCAGAGCCACAAAAACTAATGAACACAACCTGGATTTCTAGTTGACCAGTTGATTTGCATTCCTATCAGGATGACCTTGTTAATAGACTGATTCAGATTTTCTATAATTACAAAATCTGCATTGATGTTCTGCTGCTCAAGAAGTCATGAAAATGAGTTGACCTGCACGGAGCACCACGGTGATGATACACCACCTGAAATTAAACATGTTGGATGAGGATGAAGGAGCTCAACAGTAGAGTAAATCACTACGATATCCCGAGTTTCTTTAGTTTTGAAGTGAATCAACGTAACGTCACTATGAGAACCAGAGCATGCTTCATGATGTTTTGTGATAGAGAATGTGTGTTACTTTATATTTTCATTTAATTATCTTAAGCAGTGTTTAAATGTTTGAATTTTTTTGACAAAATATGAGTGAAGACGCTGCACTCTATGGGAATGACTGGGATTAAGTAACATATTACAGCTACACAAATTTGTGTAATTTTGTATTTTTTTCGAACTATGCGACATATTGTGCCAGTGTGTTTGAGATTTGTGTGTAATTGCTCTTTGGGCTACTTGGATGCCTTAAACTCGTACATATAAGCGCCTGCTAAATTACTAAATGTAAAACATGGGGAAAATTTATTTTTTAGCAGATTTATCGATTAATCGAAAAAATAATCGACCGATTAATCATCAAAATAATCATTAGTGGCAGCCCTAGTCCTGACACTTGTTTACTCTGAAGATACCGAATGTGGTTAATTTTAAAGAATTGTTCTTGTTCATATTAGCATTCAGCCAGATGTTTTGAAGAGAGGAATGTAAATAAACAATATGACATCACCCTCCGACGTGATGGGTAATGTTTAAAATTACTGTTATATCATGAGAATGAATAAAGTTATTTAGTCATAAATTAATATTAATTTGAGTCCCTCAAGTTAAAACTCACCCGAACAAATTTCTTTCTCAGCCATTTTCATATAATATAGATGTTTGCCTCCTTTAAAACCCATTGTATAATAGAATAGAATAGAAGAATAGAATTCAACTTTATTGTCATTGCTCAATATGAACAACGAAATACAGTTTGCATCCATCCAGAAGTGCTATTGCAGATATATAAATATATACAAGTGGTAAGTAATATATACAGATGTGAATGTACAGATTATAATATGAAATATGAAATATACAGCTATGATGTACAGACTAGTGGAATATACAGATGTGAATATACAGATTATAAATATGAAATATACAGCTATGATGTACAGACTAGTGGAATATACAGATGTGAATATACAGATGTGAATATACAGATTATAAATATGAAATATACAGCTATGATGTACAGACTAGTGGAATATACAGATGTGAATATACAGATTATAAATATGAAATATACAGCTATGATGTACAGACTAGTGGAATATACAGATGTAATGTACATATTATAATATGAAATATACAGCTATGAACATATATATATGAATATGAATATATATATATATATATATATATATACACTGAGTGGTACAGATAATGAAAATAACTAAATATTGTGGATGTTGTATGAGTCCATATATTATTGATGTGAGTCAATATGGTCCGGAAATCAGGAGGCAGAGTTCAGGAGTGTGACAGCTGTGGGGAAAAAGCTGTTCCGGTACCTGGTGGTCTTAGTCCTTAAGCTCCTGTAGCGCCTCCCAGAGGGCAGAAGAGAAAAGAGTCCGTTTGCAGGGTGACTGGGTTCCTTGAGTATTTTTCCAGCCCTTTTCAGACACCGCTTTGTGTAGATGTCCTCTATGGTAGGAAGTGGTGATCTGGTGATGCGCTGGGCGGCTTTCACCACCCTCTGCAACGCTTTCCGGTCTGACACAGAGCAGGACCCGTACCAAACTGTAATGCAGCTGGTCAGGATGCTCTCAATGGTGCAGCGGTAGAAGTTCACCAGAATGTCTGAGGACAGATGGTTCTTCCTCAGAGTCCTCAGAAAGAACAGGCGCTGATGTGCCTTCTTGACCAAATTGGAGCAGCCGGTCGTCCAGGTGAGATCCTCAGAGATGTGTACACCTAGGAACTTGAAGCTGTTCACACGCTCCACTGCCGTCCCATTGATATGAATGGGTTGGTGCTGGTCAGCCTTCTTCCTGAAGTCCATGATGAGCTCCTTTGTTTTCTCGGCATTGAGCAGAAGGTTGTTAGTGTCGCACCACTCAGCCAGCCGATTCACCTCCTCTCTATAAGCAGTCTCATCGTTGTTTTTGATGAGTCCAATCACCGTGGTGTCATCTGCAAATTTAATAATGGTGTTGGAGCCATAGACAGGTTTGCAGTCATGGGTGAAGAGGGAGTAAAGAAAGGGACTTAACACACAGCCTTGTGGAACACCTGTGTTTATGGTGATGCTAGATGAACGATGGTTGTCCATCTGGACATATTGGGGTCGGTTGGTTAAGAAGTCCAGTAACCAATTGCACATGTGGGGACTGATGCCTAAGTCTGTGAGCTTTGTGATGAGTTTTGAGGGGATGACTGTGTTGAATGCTGAACTGAAGTCTATGAACAGCATCCTGACGAAGGTGTTTTTATTGTCCAGGTGTGAGAGGACAGAGTGCAGTGCTATGGAGATTGCATCCTCTGTACTCCTGTTCTGTCGATATGCAAATTGGTGGGGGTCCAGGTTGGGAGGGAGACAAGATTTGAGTTGTGCTAGGACCAGCCGTTCGAAGCACTTTGTAATGATGGGAGTGAGGGCTACTGGGCGGTAATCGTTCAGTATTGATGGGTTGGAGTTTTTGGGTATAGGAACAATGGAGGTTGTCTTAAAGCAGCTCGGTACCACAGCACAAGCCAAGGACAGATTGAATATGTCCGTCAGCACTCCTGCCAGCTCTTCAGAACACACTCTGAAAATACGCCCAGGGATGCCATCAGGACCTGCAGCTTTGTGGATTTTGATCCTGCTCAACACCATTCTTACATCAGTGGTAGAAAGAGTCAGTGGTTGATGGTCTGCAGACACATTTGTCTTGGTTGCAGTTGTCGGGTTCCCTCTCTCGAACCGAGCGTAAAAATTGTTAAGCTCGTCAAGGAAGGAGACATCAGAGGAGATAGGGGAGGGGTTGGTGGTCTTGTAATCAGTGATGATCTGAAGTCCTTGCCACATGCGTCTGGGGTTGGAGTTGGAGAAGTGTTCTTCTACCTTCCCCTTGTAGTGGAGTTTGGCTTTTTTAATACCCCTCTTCAGCTCGGCCCTGGCTGTACTGTAAGCCTTAGTATCACCTGACCTGAAGGCGATGTTACGGGCCTTCAGCAGTAGGCGAACATCTCGATTCATCCAGGGTTTTTGGTTGGGGTACATGGTGATCTTTTTCTGGGTGGTGACACTGTTTGTAGTTGTGGAGATATATTCCAATACCGATGAGGCGTACTGATCCAGGTCTGTGTGCGAGAACATATTCCAATCAGTGTTCCTAAACCGGTCCTGGAGCATGTCGTCTGTCCCCTCTGGCCACACTTTTATTGTTCTCACAGTGGGTTTCACACGTTGGATGAGTGGTGAGTACCAAGGTGTGAGAAAAATAGAGAGATGGTCAGATTGTCCAATGTGGGGGAGGGGTGTTGCTTTGTATGCTCCAGCCAGGTTGGAATAAACATGATCCAAAATCTTGTTCCCTCTGGTGTTGCAGGAGACATGTTGGTGGAATCTGGGAAGGACTGTCTTTAAGTTGGAGTGGTTGAAATCACCAGCAACAATAAAAACAGCCTCAGGGTGTTTGGTCTGGTGCTTGCTGATGGCAGCATAAAGTTCTTTCATAGCCAGCTTAGCATTAGCATCCGGGGGGATATACACTGCAGTGATTATGATGGAGGTGAATTCTCTAGGGAGATAATAAGGTCTACATTTGACCGTTATAAACTCCACATTAGGTGAGCAATGACTCTCGGATGTAGCAGAGTCTGTGCACCAAGCTTTGTTAACATAAATGCACAAACCTCCACCTCTGGTCTTGCCGGAGTCCTCTGCTGTCCTGTCGGCTCGGTGTGCGTGTCGTCCTTCTAACGCAATAGCGTTGTCCGGGCAGCTGCTGTTTAGCCATGTTTCCGTGAAAATCATGACGTTTGAGTCCATAATTCTTTTGTTGTTGGTGATGGAGAGACGTATTTCATCCATTTTATTTGCCAGAGAGCGAACATTGGCTAGGAAAATGCTGGGTAAGGGCAGTCTGTGTGGTGTGAGCTTTAGCTTAGCTCGTAGCCCTCCACGCTTACCCCGCCTTTGTTTACGATCTCTGCGCCGTCTTCGTGCACTTCCGCCCGGCCGGGAAGAGTGTGCAGCCTCCGATGGTCTGGAGATCTCTGGAATGAGTCGGAGATCGGCGATAAAACTGTCGGAGATTCGAGTTCTGATGTCCAAAAGCTCCTGTCTGCTGTAGGAGAGTAGCGTTGAACAGTTCTGGATAAAAATACCGGTCAGGAGTAGGTAAAAAAACACTAAATAGCAGATTCTGGAGAGACGCTGAGCCTCGCGTTGTTCACGCGCCGCCATGTTGTCCCATGTATAACCCCTTTTTATGCATTCTATAGGGTGGAAATTAGAAGATATATTGGTGGACCTGTGTTTTCTGTTGTCAAGAAAGCAATATACCCGAAATTTACCTAGAGTGTATAAATCTGTGGATGTGTTTAAATGATCTGCTCATGACAGGACTCTTAAGCAACATTAGAAAATTTGAAAAGAAAAAAAAAATTTTGAAAAGTTTTATTCTTAAGCAGTTTTTTTTTTTTCCTTAACTCCTACATGTGCTTTACATTATACTGTTTTATGCTTATCCGAAAACAGTTTGAATGACCTTGTTCTTTATTTTGTGCACTTAAAGCATGTTATCTCTGCTTCATCATCACTGAAGGAAATGTCTCACGTCATTCACTGTGGTGTTATCACTTTAAGTTTGTTTGTATGCTCATACATGGGTTGGATATGTGGGATGTTATTTTGAGTGAGGATTTCAGTGCAATACTTTACTGTGTATCTGTGTTCGTGTAGGGGGAAGTGAGGGTCAAGGTCGGATTCTCCAGAGATTTCCAGAGAAGGACTGGGAGGATAACCCCTTCCCTCAGGGCATTGAGCTGGTGAGTTTACCCAACCAACACTCACACACATGCAGTCTTGCATCTATGCACCCATGACTTAAATTGTGATTTATTAATTTACACAATAATAATAATAATAATAAATAAAAAACACTGTGTGTACTAAAGTTTAGAAACACTGCTGTTAATTATTAATTTCATGCACCTCATTCAGTATCATTGTCTCAGGTGTTTAAAATCAAGCAGTTATATCTGCATTTCAAGTAATAGTATGTTGCGAACCTTTTGGGATAGCTAAGAGAAAGACCCTTTTTCAGTTACATCATGACTGTGCTCCTGTTTACAAAGAATAGATTAAAATAGAACATTGACACTCAAACTCACTGAAGACCTTTGTGTTAAATACACATGTGTATTTGACATGACTTCACAATTACTGTTCTTGATGAATAGGCAAATATTTCCATAAACACACTGCAAAATTTTGTAGAATAATAGAAATTGTTATTGCTGCAAAATGATAACTAACCTAAGCAGAATGACATTTAAGCTCCTGTAGGTGTAATGTTTGTTATGTTTTGAGACTTCTGCCCATATAATGTATCTACAGTATACAAACATCTGCATAATGGCGTCACAGTGGCTGTGGATTTTTGAGTATTAACCTGACCCATAAAAATGTAACTCTACTTTAAATATTGTTTTATGTAAGTTATTAAAGTAATTAAAAAGAAGAGTTTCTTTCTTAATGTTCCTTTATTTGAAACTGAATAACGGCATAATTTAAGCAGAGTTTTAAAATACTTTGTGAATAACTTAAGTTCTAACTTGTTTTGGTTGTTCTCATCTAATTGGGGTTCTTTCCAGATTACCAGTAATTACCGTGTGTGTGTCTCCTCTTCATCTTATAGTTCTGTCAGCCCAATGGGTGGCAACTTGTACCCAAGCATCTGTCTCCCTCTTTCTTTGTGGCTGTCCTCACTGACATTAACTCAGAGCGTCATTACTGTGCCTGTTTTACCTTCTGGGAGAAAGTAAAGCATCCTCAGGTGAGTGACCGAACTGTACAAGAACTGCTTCCATACAGTAGATTCAGAGAATGATCTACCACATCCAAATCACCCTCGCTGAGTACAATTGCTAAAGGCAGTATATATTTACTCAGCTTCAATTAGTATAGGCCACTGGAGCTGTGCAGTTTCAGTTCTGGCTCTGAATTTTTTTAAAAGCAGAGCCAAGGTGGATTTTCATACATGTTTGTTATTCTTATATGTTATTTAATGATTTAGAATTATATTATTTTAATTATGTGTTGTTTCATAACAACCATTTTTTATGTACAGATATGTATATATTAGGGGTTTAACAGTACATTGTAGTCATCACAAACCGTTTGGTACGGGGCACATGAGTCGGTATGCGCAGTTGCACAGAGAACACAGTATTACATAGATCGTATAGGAACATGTGAATACAAAGAAACACAAGGCCCATCTAAAAATAAGAGGCAAGCTCTACATATGAGTTGCACCTTAGCTAAACACATTGCTAAGCATTACATGCTGAGTGTATCTCTGTTTAGAGGCAGAGCATGAACAGCGAGTGGAAAAGAATCCCTGAAAGATTCTTTCGAGTGTGCAGGTATGAGCCATACATGCAGCCTGTTTCAGTACTGCAATATCCCCCCTGGAGATCAATAACATATTCTGATTCAACTCAACCATGTTGGAAGATTTTAGGTCCCTGTGAATTACAACTCAATGATTAATCTCCACTAATTTTAAACACTAATTTGACTAAACCTATGATTATTTTCATGAGTTAACATGTGCATGCTCAGTCCCCCACTCTCTAGATGGGAAATCAGACAGGAACAAAACTATGACTGAAGCAATAAGCATATTCAACAATAGCTCACATATCTCAGGGGGTACGTTCCAGAGACCCTGCAATTTAGATTATTTTACTGTTTATATATGTTTAAGGCTATATAAACGCTTCCTACACTTTTATGAACACTTGGGAACCACTGGCCCCAACTCATCAACGAATCATATTCATGTTCAACCCGCGCTGCTCCAGTGCTGATGTAAATCACAGGAACCAAAAATTCTCCCACACAGTTGATTTGAAGGAATGTAATTTGTGTTATATTTTCTACTCGTGGTCCATGATGTGCATCTAAACTTAGCTACACTCATGCTAGAATGGCATGTTTAGGGGTGTTTACAGCTAAGGTGTAACTTGAGCTCGTCTCTTCATTTTAGATTTATTACATCATATTTTATTATACAGTGTGTGTATATATATATATATATATATATATATATATATATATATATATATATATATATATATATATATATATATATATATATATATATATATATATATATATTCAGCTAATATTCAGCTTAATATATAACATTAAGCTGAATATTATAGCAATGAGTCTTAAAGCAATGAGAATAAGTACTCACCTCAGACCTCACACTGTTTCATCTTTTCAAAATGAACACGAGCAAGTTTCTTATTGCATTGTTGTTGCATAGTTACAGAATGATGAACCCAGCGAGGCTGATGAAGATGAAAGTCTGGAGCTTGTGCAGCAGGCTCATCTGTATGCCCCTAAGAGCCTGGTGGTGGTGTCCCGGCTGGACCACACAGAGGTTTTCAGGGTGAGCGCATATATATATATATATATATATATATATATATACATATCCATACACACACACAGCAAGTAAGTTCAAGGTCCATCCATCCATTATCTTCCGCTTTATCCTCTACTAGGGTTCCCCATACCCGTCCAGGGGAGAACATTTCGGGCGCTGGGCAGATACACCCAGGACAGGGCACCAATCTATCACTGGGTACACATTCACTCAGACAAACACACTCTATATAGGCTAATTTGGAGAATTCAATTGAACTTGATCCATGTTTTTGGACTGTGGGATAAAACCGAAGTACCTGGAGAAAACCCACACGGACATGGAAACTCCACCCAGATTGGGATTCAAACTGTGAATTCCTAGCACTGAGATGCGAACGTCCTAACCACAAAGCCACCATGCCGCCAAATTCAAGGTGTAGTAATTTATTTATATATGGCTTTTTACAAAAGTACATTGTCACAAAGCAGCTTTACAGGGCCTGAAACCCCCAAAGAGCAAGCCAAAGTGTCAGTGTCAATAAAAAACTCCATGCTCAGTGGGGTACTCTTCCACCTTGAGTGGCTGGGCAGCATCAACAGCATGGGACAGCCATGTAGTGGTGATTGTGATTGTGTGGTGATCAGGTGTCCATTTAACTCTTGGAAAAACTATAACAATTGAGAAACTATACATGCGTATTGAGGGCATTCTGCAGGACTACCTGTCCAATAGAAATGCAGGTTCCATCCAGTAATTGTTGTAACCACAGTGCTTCAGTGGAGCCATAAATGAAAAGCTGACGACACCTTCAGGAAATTGGCAACATTAACACCTTTTTTTTTTTTTTTTTTTTTTAAAAAGACACAACTTAAGCACAACTTAAGAAATAAAGAGTTTGATTGACACAATCAAAGATTGAACCCCTTCTTGTTGTGTTTTAAATATATAATTGTGCTGTTCTTTGCAGAATTGTCTGGGCCTCATCTACACTGTACATGTAGACAGCATTAACATCCAACTGGAAACAGTGATTGGGAATCTCCTGACCTCCATCATTCCTATTGCTGGTGGATCTCAGGTAAATAAACAGGCTATAACACTAGAGTGCAGAAGTTCAACCCACCACCTGGACAGAATATTCTAGTTCATTAATATGCAACCAAAAAATAACATACCTTGATGCACTGAGGTCTGGAGACAGAATTTTCCAAACACAAATGTAAAGTTCAGCGTCATAGCTGGCTGGTGAAACAGTAGACAAAACGGACAACAAATGATTTTCTAGTTGAGGTCTCATTTTTGTTGTTGTAGACCAGCTACCTTGAAGCCACCTCTCATTCACATATCAGCATTTGGTTGTAGCTCCACTAGTATTGACCAAGTTTAAAATATCCTTCTCTAATTATTTTTGATACTTATTATATTACGCCAGTTTTTAATTTAATTATTACTGGTTAGTTCAATGTATTTAAATTGACTGGTTAGTTAGGTTAGTTATAATTAGTGTACTAGCAATGCAAGTACACTAATTTATTACATTTTGCATTTGTTATCAAAAGGTAAGTTTTAAGTTGATACTTATTAATTTAAGTTTATATTAATTTATAGTTTATGCATGTATTTCGAATGCAAGTTCTGGTTGGTCCGTTTATTTATCCTTAGGAATGGGTTTATGCAGTTACTAACCAGTAACTTGTTGAATTTAGTAGTCTATGCATTTATAGTCTAAACAAGTAATATTTGATTTACCAGTTTTTGCACTTTTGTTCTGTTGTAATTCACTATTCTGTGTATAATTAGTAATGTTTGTGTCTTTAATAAATCAACTGGTATGCATAGAATGTACAGTATCTTAATTTACTAGGTCATGCAGGTATTTGCACTAATTGTGTTTAATTATTCTAGTGATGCACCGAAATGCGTTTGCCGAAACCGAAAAATGTTTTTTGACAGAATACTTTCCAAATAGCTTTCCATACGCATGCCAGCCCCTAAAATTTTAAATTTGGAATGCTTATTTACTGTAGCTCAGAAAATTACATACTTATTTACAAAGCTCAGATGCTTCAAATTGAATAAAAGCTGATAAATGTTTTTTTCCCCCTTTATTTGGTGCTTCTGTAGTTTATTGACAAATTAGCAGTGGGTGTATACTAATTGATTAGTGGGCAAAATGTTCAAATGGTTTTTTCAAATGGACTTTGAGTGACAATATTTATAAGTCAGTTTTACTTTTCGCATTCACTCATGTATTTTTGTTGAATTATTATCACTTTTTTTATGGTAAATGCATAATGTAAGTCTGAAATAATCCTCTACTTCCATGTGAAGTGTAAACCTCCTGTGTGTTTACAGATTAATGATCACCCAGTCTTTAGTTTATCTGACTGGCTTCCAGGTTGTTTTCAGGTAACCATTAATATTTACACCAGCTTTTAACAATCAAGTTCTAATGATTTTTTCCCCCGAAAAATAAAATGATACCATATGATTTTTGATTAATTGCTTTAATAGGCTGTGATTATTTGCATTTAATCACCTTTCCTTTTGCTAAAAATCAATCAGTGAATGTTTATTTAAATTTGTTCAACTGCACAATAAAAATAACTTAAGATATGAGAAGATAAATAGTAACCCCTCAATTCTGATCCTTTATACCTCTTGTATTTATTTATTTATTTTAAAACATCTCATTATTTTATTGTCACGTGCTGGGACACAATGAGGACTAGATAGAGAAACTAGCTTTATTCACAATTTGTATTTAAAATTATTATGTGCAAACTGTTGGCTGGTGTAGCTGCCATCACCTCACTTTACTACCCTCACAGTGTTGTATGATTTACCCCATGGCTTATATAGCTATTGATAGTGATTAGTGCTCCTGAATGCTAAGTATTTAACACAACTTCAGGGTTTTATAGCTCAGTGGTGGGGGTTATGTTCTGGCAATATGAACATTATTAGTGGAACCTACTTTACATTACATAATGAATTTTTGCCAATGTTTTTATTAGGAGTGCTGAAAAAAAAAAGATTCTTCAAAGGATCACGATTCGTAGTCCTGGCGATTCTGAATCGATTCAAAATGCCCAAAAAACGATTTAAAAAAAATGTGTTTAAGTTTTATTTTTTGCCGCCTCCTCCCGAGCGTACTGCATATCACATTACATATCCATTCGGCCACCATACAGCAAGCTTGTTAGCCAGCTCCCATTGTCTGAATGGAGTCCGCTAGCGTGGCGCAGGAAGCATGGAGCAGGCGGAGAGTGAGATTCGACCCGCCCTGTCATCGTTAAAAGCCGGTGTTTGAGCACCCTTTGGATTCTACAATGTCCAGGGAAGAGAGAGCTCATCATGAGCACTGTTTGCAAGTAGTGTAAAATTAAATTGAGGTACTTTGGAAATACGACAAATGCACGAGCCCATTTTGCACGACATCACCGTGAGCTAAAAAAAGTTGAAAATATATTTAATATTTAAGGTTAAGTTTTGAAAATGTAGAGCATATTAGTTCAATATAATTAAAAAGACTGAAGTATGTATTTTATTTTTAATGTTAAGTTTTAAAGATTTGCAAAATATAAATGCACTGTGACTGTAAAGTCTGTATTTTAGTTTTGATTAAAGGCTAATGCACCATAGCAAACTCTTGTATTAATATATTTTGAATTATTTGTTCATTGTTTTTTATGTAAGAAAAAGCCAGGCAGCTAAGCTAACCTAACACTGGTCATTTTAATTTAGCACAAAAAGATTTCATACAGGAAGGAACCTGAAAGTACTGTTTTATATAAATGTTCAATTTGTTTACATTGTTGTTTCATCTTGTATATCACATAATTTAAACAA
Organism: Corydoras sp. C115; assembly: GCA_019802505.1. Taxonomy (NCBI): domain Eukaryota; kingdom Metazoa; phylum Chordata; class Actinopteri; order Siluriformes; family Callichthyidae; genus Corydoras; species Corydoras sp. C115. Next base: position 1,190,516 of record JAFMOC010000071.1, read on the forward strand.
AATTTGAAGACCATTTGAACTGAAAAATCGTTTCTGAATCGAAAATTGATTCTGGATCGAATCGTGAACTCAAAAATCGGAATCGAATCGAATCGCCAGACACTAAGAGATTCTCACCCCTAGTTTTTATCTAAAGCTACTTACAAGTATCTAAACTTATATGGTGTCAGAGCACAGGGTCAGCCATGGTATAGCACCACTGGGGAAAAAAAGGGTTGCCCAAGGCCCACATTGGCAGCTTTGGTAGAGTAGGGGATTTTAAACACCCAATTTTCATATTGCCAGCCCCAACCACTGAGAGCTACTATACCCTGCAGTTGCATTAAATACATTCAGGTGTGCTTTCGGTTCAGCCTCTTTCAATGCTTTCTGCAATAAATGTGCACACCTGCAGTTATATGTAAATAACACGGATTAATGTATCCAAATTATTCATGTCCTCTTTCTCACCATCTGCAAAAATCAATCAAATAAAATACTACTTTCTAGTTTGTGATTTCTGTTTCTAATAACAGACAGCTGTTCTCTTTCACTTAGAAATAACAATGCCTATTTATTCAGAGAAAAGATACGATTGGTTAATTTGACTGTCATTTAAAATTATATGATACTTTCTCAGCTTGCAAAAAAACAAGATAAACTTTTCCAAACCCATTTCATTTTATCATACACTGAACAAGTTTTAATAATTTTAAAAAAGTTGTAAATATGTACAGTGCTTGTCAAAAGGACACAACTCATTTTTGTTCTACTTATTGTCCATTTTATTAGTCCCACTTACTGTAAATATATATTTAAAAATATATATTTTAAACGATGTTTAAAAATTTGTCCTGTCTTTTAATTGTTGACATAAAATGGTAACTGAACTAGGCTAGTACACAGGATATTATATAGAAATTATGATGGCCTGGACCTTGGCCTGACAATTTTCTCTATTGAGTTCTACAGCCTTTGTTATTTCAAACCATTTGTAAATTCTAAAGGAAATTCTGCATGATTTAAACTATCAAATTTGCATACTTGTAGGTTGCTTTGTATAAAAGCATCTCCAAAATGAGCTAAATGAAGATGTGAAACTGAAAAGCAGCAATTACAGGAAAATACCAATAAGTATTTAATTTTTTTAAGCATTACAATCTTCAAGCTTATCTTATTACTCACATGCTGATTTATATCTTTGCACTGCCACTTCATTGCTTTGTTGGATGTGAAATGTGTGTTTATAATATAATAAATTGTTCGGTGAGTATGCTGTATTATTTAAAGTGCCTCCAAGTAGTATTCAACCCATTGCAGATTTTGCAGGTGTAAACATTTGGAGTTATCTTGGCCTTGTGACATTTGGACTGTAGATCAGCCTGGATGTGTGAAATGCACTGCAGCAAAAAATAATGTTATTTCTTTGTTTATTATATTTTTAAATTGTGAAAAGTTTAATCAAAGGGTAAATTTGTATTCAAACCACAAGTTTTTTTTATTCCCTTAAGTATTAAGAAGTAATTGAGGCATTAAAAAACAATGAGCTTCACATGCTTGGATTAATTATCTGTTTTTCCCGCCATTTTGGACTATAAAAGCCCCTCCCCAAACTTGTGAACAGCACTCATGTATGGTCAACATGGGAAAGACTAATGAGCATTCCAAAGCCATCAGAGACTAATTGTGCAGGATAACAAGATTGGCACTGGGTACAAAACCCTTTCCAAGAAGTTGGGCCTACCTGTCTCCATCGTTGGGAGCATCATCCAGAAGTGGAAGGCTTATAAAACTACTGTTAACCTTTTATGACTTGGACAGCCTTTCAATGTTTCCTCCCATGCCGAGCCTAGGCATGTCCGAAAGGTCCATGCTGACTCAAGGACAACAAGGAGGGCACTCCGGGAAGATCCGTGTAAGTGGGTACATTGGTTTCCATCAATACCATAAGTAATGTACTCCACGGCAATGGTCTCCATTTCAGGCGAGCCGGTACCTTTACTTTCAAAGCGTCATGTCAAGGCTCGTCTACGGTTTGCTCATGATCACTTGGAGGACTCTGAAGCAGACTGGTTCATGGTTCTCTAGTCAGAGACCACACCCACACTTGGGACGTTTGACGACAGTATGGCACTACATATGACCCCAAGAATACCATCCCTACAGTCAAGCATGGTTCTGCCAGCATCATACTGTGGGGCAGCTCCTCAGCCAAGGTGCCTGGTCATCTGGCCTCATCCATGGGAAGATGGATAGTGCAGCCTACCTGGAGTTTTTGGCCTCCGATCCTCCATCAAGGATCTTAAGATGGGTAGACATTTCATATGTAATTTAACCGAGCAACATATATTTTTGCTTTGTAATATTTAGGCATCTGTTAATGCAGCTCATGTTCAAAGTTTGAAGGTTCTAACTTATTTGCAACTTGTTAAATTAGCAAAATCTGCAGGGGGTTGAATACTACTTAGTCACTGTAACTTGTATTGAGCAACAGTGTGAAAGGACAAACTTACAGATTCAAACCACAAACAGTGAGCATTCAAAATGATTATTTTAAGTCAAATTAAGTTAGTATGTTAGTATGTAGTAAGTAAAGATTCAGAATTATTAAACCAGTAATCTAAGACACCAAATTCTATATACAAACATTTGTGTATTTATGTACTAAATGTACCAGAAGCTGTTTTTCCCTGTACTAATGAGGGCATTGTTTAGATTTTAGCTCAGCATTCAGTGGGGGTTGATGCATAAGCTGAGAGAGTGGCAGATGGTGTGTAAGCAGGCCACAGTGTGAATAAAACACACACACACACACAGACACACAAAGATTTAAACTTTTTATCAAAGGCCCATAATATCATGTTCTGTTTTTTCATTATACTGTACATTTGTATTGTAATCAGCAATAGTGTGCCGGTGGTGAAAATACTCCTACAGCTGTGTTCATATCCCAATGTTCTATAGCATGCTCTAACATGATATTATTAAGGACAGAAGTCATATTTTGTAATGAAAATAAAAAGTAATTTTGACTTATTAGTAAGACAAATTAATTTTTAATAAAGTTTGATCGTATTACTTCACATAATTCATTTATTTGCCCCCTTAATAAACTTCATGGTATGTAAACTGACTTAAAAAAATGGAACGCATAATATATTCACATAGCGGACATCAAATAAACCCAAAAATAAAGAGCAGTATGACTAATTACTATAACAATCCAAGGAATCAAATTGATTCCACATTAAACATACAAAGATGGCACATGCCCCGTAGTAAGAGGTGAAGGAATATCACACTGAAGGACTTGTAAAATCCCACAGGCCAAATTTTGCTGCATTTACAAAAAATATTCCTTTAAGTGGGATGGGTGTTTGTGCACCAAGAGGAAGCTTGGAATAGACAAAGTGCAAATGCACTGAGAAGCTGATTTTCTGTCTACCTGACTTTAGTGTTTGTTGAACACATTAGTGTACTCTTACGGCAGCTATGAATGTCTCAAATGCTTAAAACTTAATAACAAAAAGCTGATCATGCTCTGATGAAAAATGACACGTTCAACTAAAAGAATTTAACAGCTTTGTTAAATACAGTATGTTAAATACCAGTCAATTCACATAAATGATTAATATAAAGAATCCTTTCTTAGTTTGTCCAAACACTCAAATTCTGTATTTTCAGCCTAATAATTTGGTTTTAGGAATGTTATGTGCATGAGTAATATACAGTACAAGTCAGAAGTTTGGATACACCCCTTTTGCTCCACTTATTGTCTATTTTATTAGTTCGACCTACCATAAAGATGGACTTTGTAGTTCTACAATTACAGACTGTAGTTTGTAATCTGTTTGTGGAGTACAGTACATACTGTATAAGTTCCATTCGCTCATTCCCAAAATCTTGGAGAAAGTTCAGACTAGTTAAAGCTGCAATATTGGGGACTTGAGAAAATATGTTTGTAATGAAGTGGGTTTGAAAATTTCTGATGTCTATGTCTTTATCCTTTTGTCACTATAGTGTGTATCTGCATCATTAATTTTCAGAAGACCCCTCTGTTGCAGTAATAATAAAGAAATGAGGCACGAGAGGGCATGCATTATTGTGAATAAATCATGGGAAAGTGGTGCTGTAGTGGAGTATTATTACATCTTTTTCACATGATTTATTGTACAACCTCAAGTGCCTTATTGCTTTTATGAAATGGTTACAAACAAACTAAAAAACACACACAAGGTTTTATTCAAAAAGCATTTATAAAAAGCAAAATCTTTTAAAAGACCCTCTGCCTTATGTCAGTGGAATATTAATACATTTGTATAGCTAGACCTGAAAATGAAAGTAAAACATTGTTAAACTGGCATGTTGTGGTATCTTCAGTTTTCTAAACAATGGTGAACATTCTTTTTTTTGACTGAGCCATGAATATGAACCTTCTGCTGTATAAAATTTTCCCAGAAATCACAGGATCACAAGTAGTTCACTACTGAGCAGTGAATTTACCACATTTTTTCAGAATTATTTTATTTTGTCTCGAATCCATATATTTTAATTTTGTGATATTTGTCTGTGTTATGTTTTCCCCCCCTCACGTCCGTGTTTGATGAATTATCAGAAGTGTGTCTGTCTAATCTGTGGTGTTTTCTGTTTTGTGCCGTATATGCATGTGACTCTAATATAGCCAGGCCTGGAGGACAGAGAGGACAGCTTGGTATGCTGACATTTAATTCTTTTGAGCTCTTTTTGTCACTTCAAATGGCTGCTGTGGCTTTCCGCCTTTCACTCCCTCAAATCAATCACCCTCAGCACTTTTGAAAAGAAATCAGATCACTATTGAACTGATGAGAACAATATTTAAACTTTTTGACCAGTTTAAATATTTGATTCATAAGTTTGAGCATAAGATTATGTTATGACCAACCCTGTTTTTGCTGGAAGCATTTAATATCTGCACTAATGGGTTTAAAACCTGAATGCAAATAATCTATTAAAGTTACTGTGCATGTGCTGCTAATGGCTTAACTGCACACAGGCTCAACACTGCAATACTCATGTCATTAATAAACATCCATCTATTAATCCATTAACTACCGCTTATACGGTTCGTGGGGGCAGCAACCTAAGCAAAGAAGCCCAGACGTCCCTATCCCAGGAGACACACCGAGGCATTACCAGGGCATTTGAGAGACATAATCTCTCCATCTTGTCCTGGGTATTTCCCAGGGTCTTCTCCCAGTTAAACCTGCCCAGAAATCCCCACCAGGGAGGTATCCAGAAGCATCTGGACCGGATGCCCAAACCACCTCCGCTTTATGTGGAAAAGCAGTAGCTGTACTCTCAATTGAGCCCCTCTCGATTGTCCAAACTCCTTACCCCATCTCTAATGGACAGCCTAGTCACTCTGCAAAAAAACCTTGTAGTCGCGATCCCATTCATTCGGTCACTGACCAGAGTTTGTGACCATAGGTGAGGGTAGGAACATGGATTGACTGGTACATTAAGATCTTGTAGATCTGGTCATTGAGCCTTCTGTCTCAGGTCCCGCTTCACAACAATGGACCATCACTGCAGACACCGCACCTTTCCGTCTGTGAACCTCCAAATCCATCTTTCCCTCACTTGTGAACAAGATTCTGAGGTACCCAAAGTGCTTCACTTGAGGCAGGAACTCCTCTTCAACCTGCTGAGAGCTATCCACCCTTTTCCGACTAAGGACCATGGTTACACATTTGGAGGAGCTGATTCACATCCCGGCAGCTTCACACTCGGCTGCAAACTGGTTCATTGAATGCTGGAGGTCATGCTCTGATGAAGCCAATAGGACACATCATCTGCAAACTGAAGACGATGGATCCTGACACCAAACCGAAAACTTCCACCACTTGGCTTCACCTACAAATCCTGTCTATATATGTTATGAACATGATCGGTGACAAAGGGCAGCCCTGGTGGAGCCCAACCCCAACTGGCAACCAGTCTGACTTACTGCCAACCACGCAAACCAAAATGCTGCTCTGTTTGTACAGGGACTGGATAGCTCAAGCAGTGAGCCTAGTACCCCATACTCCTGGAGCACCCCCCACAAGACAGCCTGAGGGACACGATTGATTCCTTCTCCAAGTCCAGAAAGCACATGTGAACTGTATTGGCAACTCCCATGTCCCCTCCAGAATCATTGAGGGGGTATAGAGCTGGTCCAGTGTTCCACAATCAATTGTTCCTCTTCAATCTTGAGTTTCGACTATCAGTCTTCTGATAGTCTCACTCTTCTCCAGTACCCCTGCATAGACCTGGACAGGAAGGCTGAGTAGTGTGACCCCTATATTGGAACACACCCTCCAGTCCCCTTTTTTAAAGAGAGGGACCACCACCCCGTCTGCCGATCCAGTGGTATCTCGATGTCCAAGTGATGATGTTGTATAGGTGTGTCAACCAAGCCCCACAACATCAGAGCTTTAAGGGTCTCAGGGCATATCTCATCCACCCCTGGAGCCCTGGAGGATGAGTCCCCCTCTAGGTCTTGGTCCTCCCAAGGTTTCTTCCCTAAGATAACAATATAACAGAGTTTTTTCTTGCCACTTTTGCTTCAGCTTGCACTTTGGGGGTTTATACAGTGCTTATAACACTGTAAAGAGGCTTTGTGACAATGTACTATTGTAAAAAGTGTTATATAAAAAAATTACTCAGGCACCACAGCCTGAGTGATGGAAGACACTCCATCTTAGTCGGTCATCTCTACGTGTTGGTGGGATTAAGAAGATTCTCAAAGTGTTCCTTCCACCACCCAATAACGCTCCCAGTCCAGCTCAGCAGTATACAGTTTTGGTTGGAAACTCATTCCCCCGCCTGAGTCCTCTGACAATTTGCCAGAACCTTCTCGGAGCCAATCAAAAGTTGTTTTCCAAAGCCTCACCAAACTCTTCCAACACCCAAATTATTTCTTTGGCAACTGCTGAAGCCGCAGTCCGCTTGGCCCTTCGGTACCAGTGCTTCTGGAGTCCCATAGGCCAACCAGGCCTGGTAGGAATCCTCCTTCCTAGCTTGACAACCTCCTTTAACCGAAGTGACCACCAACATGTTCAGGGATTGCCACCACAACTAAATCCTACAACTTTGCGTCCGCAGCTCTGGTTTACCGCCTCTACAATGAAGGCATGAAACATGGCCCACTCAGACTCAATGTATGCGGTCACAATTCTGGCAGACATGGATGTTAAAGGTCTATTGAACAGGTTCCTCTGCCAAAAGTTCCCAGCAAACCCTCACTACAAAATTGTGTCTGGCCGGCATTCTCCCTCACTATTGGATCCAACAGATCACGAGGTGGTGATCAGTTGACAGTTCAGCTCATCTCCTTACCAACAGTGTCCATTACACGTTACAACTCGTCCCACAGTACTATCGGGTGTTCCACATTACCTGTGCCCGGCATCAGCTAAGACATTCCGGTGAAAGAACCGCCATGCTAAACGTAGCTGTTGGCTTATTAAGCTAAAAATCTGCTTAACGTGCTCCTTAACGAGTCATCAGACATGACATGCATTATGCACTCCATTTGCTGTGTTCCCACGGTCTATGAAATCAATTGACACTTTCCTGGTATCTGTCACTGGCTGGGTTGGGGACCTTTAGCCCCACTACACTTGCTCTCCTCGGCTCCGCCAGCGCAGGGTTAATCACACAAACCTGAGGACACTGCTATTGACCCCCAGACTCGCCGAACCACAGACCTTTGCTCCTGCTAGGGTCAGCCTGGTAAACGCCAGATCTCTGGAAAACAAAACTTTTATCCTGAGGGACTTTTTCATGCTCAAAGCCTGGAGTTCCTCTGTGTGACCGAGAATTGGATCAGTGCTGGTGAGTGCAGTGTGTTGGCTGAACTTTTACCAACTGGCGGTAATTATTTGAATTTACCTCGTATGTCTGGCCGAGGAGGTGGAACAGCGATTGTGTACAAAAAGAGTGTAGACTGTGCGCTGTGCCGTCCTCAGTTTCTAGCTTTGAAGCTACCGTATAAAAGGTGGAACGCACTGACTCAGTGCTGTGTGTGGTCATCTACCGTCCTCCTAAATACAACAAGGACTGTGTGAACGACTTACCGATCTCTTGGCTGGATTTATGGCAAACTATGATTGCGGAATTTTAACATCTATGTGTGCTGTCCTGATAAGCTGCTGGTAAAGGACTTTTTAAATATCTTGGACTCTTTTAATTTGGTAGAGTGGGTGTCTGGTCCCACACATGGACATACTTTAGATCTGGTTTGTCAGAACTAGAGATGTGTAACAGTGGGTTCTCGGATCACATGGCAGTTTTATTTGATGTGATTTTATCTAGCAGTGCTGCCGTTTAATCTTGTGCTCCTTCTCGGCTCTGTCGGCGTTTTAACCCCTTCATTGTTGATCAGTTCTCTGCTGCCTTTGATCATGTGAAGTCAACAGTTTCTGACTTGGGTTGTAAAATGGACAGTGATTTTAAATTGGATCATCAGATTGGTGCAGTAGTGAGGTCCTGCTTTTATCATTTAAGGCAAGTGGCAAAGGTGAAATCTGCTTTAGCACAGCAGCATTTTGAAACGGTAATCCATGCCTTTATTACATCTCGGCTGGATTACTGTAATGCACTTTACCTTGGAGTGAGCCAGTCCTCCCTCAAACGCCTATAAAAGCAGCATAATGCTGCTGCCCATCTTCTGACAAGATCGCGAAGAGGAAACACTTAACTTCCATCATGGCTTCCCTCCTCTGGCTGCCTTTGCATTTTAGAGTTGATTTTAAGATTAATTTATTTGTTTTTAAATCTTTATATGGACTCGCCCCGCCTTATCTCTCTTAGCTCATAAACCTGCGTGTGCCCGCAGGTCACAGTGCCTCAGGTCAGCTGATCAGCTGATCAGCTCACCAAGGTCCAAGCTTAAGCTCAGAGGGGACCTATCCTTTTTGATTGCGGCTCCTAAGCTTTGGAACGACCTACGACCTAGGCCTGTATTAGACAGGCCTCTTCACTGTAAACTTTAAAATCTAGTCTTAAAACCCATTTTTACTCTCTGGCTTTTAATACACCATGATTTTTAGTGTTTTACTTGATGTATAGTTTTATTACTTATATTTTATTCCTGTTTTTTATTAATGCACAAAACTTTAGTTGCTTTAAAATTGCTTTATAAATAAAATTGAGTTGTGTTGAGATGGCCTCAGGTCTCATGACACAACAATAATATCGAATGTTAAACTACGGCCTATGGTATCCTGGTGCCATGTGCACTTTTGGACACCTTTATGGTGGTTATGCCAGGGAGTATAAACCAGGGTTTTACAATTTAATTATGTTCCTTTAATTCAAAAATGTATATTTGTGAGTAAACTCCAATGGGATTAAAAATAATACAGGAAACTGTCAGCTTGAACAGAGCGCTGTATAATGTCTGTAGATATAGGTTTATGTTTATTTGTTCCAGGATAGTCCGATTTATATTCATCCTGGTCCATCAAGCCAACCAACGATTATCATAGCCTCCATCCAACAACCTTCATCACACAGGCTTGCCTCTTTTAACGAAGGGATAGACAGAATTGGCCATACATCATAATGCAATAAGCAATAACCTTAATTTTAAGTCATTTTGAGTCATAAGCAAAAACCAGTTAATTTTAAGTCATTTTGAGTCATTCAGTCAATGAGATATTAAGTTGTTTATATGTTTAAATAAAATTAAAGGGTTGGTACCTGTCCCTCTGATTTTGACATTGTGGAATAAAAATGACCCAGAAGATATATAAGAAGAGTTTATATCCTTTCATCTATAATGAGAATATATAAATACAATGTTTAAACTGCTTTTATCTTTAAATCTGTCATAGCCAATGTAAACTATGAAATAGTGGTTCATATAATCTTGAGGACATTTTCTAATTTCTTGTGAAGAACATTTAAAACATGCAATTATTAATTTACTCTTAGCTAAAGTATCACAATTGAATAAATTTCACACATTGATATTTCAGTCCAAATCAGTAATCCTGGAACAACTGGCTTAGTCTGATGGATTGTGGTCTGATGAGGGATTGCTTTTTTGTCATTGTAACACAACGTTGTAATGACTCCACGATAAGAATAGGGAATAATGGGAAGTTAAAATGTAGCTTTTTATGTAAGCTTTACATTTTTGTAGAGTGCTACAACTAGGTTGGTGTAAATTAAAAGGTTACACCTTGCACGTGTGACGGAGGAAGAATGTGCCCAGGAGTGGCAGTGAGCGAGCCAAACCACAGAAACTGAACTGACTGCACACTTTATAAAAGTTTTTTTTTAAATTATTCTCATGATCTGTATATAATCAATAATTATTTGAATTTTAACAAAACTGGATTAAGAATTCTATTCAGGAAGCTTATGAAATCTAATTTGACTTTTGCCACCGCTCAACTAACGAAAATTATTATTCATGTTCAACTTACAGGTTATGCTTCCTTTATTTACTGTCCTGTCCTTATTTCACTGAATTCTTATTTAATCTTACTCCGGCTCCTTTTTTATTTTATTTTATAAACAGAGGACCATCACCTTGGGTGCAGGAGACCGACAGGTCATCCAGACACCCATCAACGACTCTCTTCCTGTGAGTGGCTGCAGCGTAGCTCACCTCTTCAAACAGTTAGGTAAGCTGTTTAATAAAAAGAGGTGAGATAACTGTGTACTTTCATGTGCATTTGTTTATTAAAGCATTGTTTTAAATTCTAATAATAAGGTTATTGTATATAAAATTAGTTTGTTTGCATAATTAAAGGATTTCAATTAAATTTTAATTATTCATTTGTAGCTTAAATGTGCTGATTTTATTTTTAGGTTTTGCAAAATGTAGACAGTTTGGAGAAAATGTGTGGTCAATGAATCAAGAATAAACATTTCAAAACATTACTATTTGACAAAAAAAATGAATAAAGGTTTCTATGCATTAAGTTGCCTTATGGGCCATGAAATGCATTTTTGAATCATACAGTACCAGTCAAGTTTGGAGAAGTTCTTTCTCCATTGAGCACTTACTATTTTGTCTGCCTTTGTAGTTTTACAATTACAGACTGTAATACATTTGTTTTCTTTCTTCTGTGGGTTCTGTATTGGTAAAGGACCATTACAGAACAAGAATAATGCACCAACCAAATAATACCTGTTTTGTGGTGGTGGAATTGTGGTCCTGACCATTAGAGAACAAAGTAAAGAAGACTTACACATGATGTACTGTAATCCAAAAACAGACGGACCAGACTGTAATTGTAGAAAGACAACGTCCATCATTTACATTCAGTAATCAGTCATCTTTTCACTAGTACAGTATATTTTTTTCCAAAAAAGCAATTTTAGTGTGATCTAAGTTTGCTTATTAATTAACTAACTACAAGTATATAAATATGGCTGATTTCTAAAAAAAAAAAGAATTAATTAACTACAAGTATATAAATATGGCTGATTTCTAAAAAAAAATCAAAAACAAAAAAAACAATAAAATGTCTTTTTTGGTTTGGGCCTTAAAGTATTATGAATATTTATGTAACAACAGCTATATTCACAAAACTGAAAACACAGTTATATAAAAAATATATATTTCTTATCTTTTTGGACAAAAAAAAAAAAAAACAATATACATGGCACCTTTTACAATAGTACACTGTCAAAGCATCTATAGAGTGTTCTGAGTAGGGCTGCAACAACGAATTGATAAAATCAATAAAAATCGATTATCCAAAGTATTGATGATGGATTTCCATTATCGATTCGTTGGGTCGTATTATTTCCGCGGTACTCACAATGTCGTAACTGCTTGCTTCACCTGCAGCGCTTCAATAACGCTGGAAAAAATAGCGGGTTGAACAGAACGAGGCGGAGTCTGCAAAACAAGTTGATAAATCGCACAAATGAAACACAGCCAACACAGAAAAAAAACTTCCGTTTAAATCAAAACTGCGGGAGCTTCACTTACACACAAATAAAGAATGTGGAATATGCAAGCTCTGTGCAAATGAATTGACCTGCATGGAGCACCATGGTGATGATACACCATCTGAAACTAAACATTGATGAGGATGAAGCTGAACAGCAGATAAATCACTACAACATCCCGAGGTTCTTTAGTTTAAAGTGAATCAACGTAACGCAACGTAACACTATTAGACCAGCTGAGCAGCGTCATGCTGTATTTGGTTGGTAACTGGATAATGACGGATGGAGAATGTGTCTTAACGTCTGTTATACGAATACGTCCGTATTTCCCAGGACATGTCCGTATGTCACGTCCTGTCACGTCCTGTCCCAGGCGTCCCGGTTTATTTTTTAACGTGAGGAAATGTCCTGGTTTTTAGCGTATCTAATCGCAGCACACCGCAGGGGAGCGGGGGATTGATGCGCATGGCGTAAAAGTATGCGACTTTAGCCATTTAAATGACCTTCATTGGATCATTAAATGTCCCGGCACTGGAGCACTGAGCACGGTGCTGTGTGTCAGTCCGCAAGCAACATGCCGAAGCGCAAGTGTGTGTTTACAAAAGAGTTTCCCCGCTTTCAGACCGGGTCGAAACAAACGGGAAACCTTGTGCACAGTGTGCAAAGCAGCCACATATGTCTTGGTGTCCAATTGACATTTCACACAAGAGGTTTTTTTTTTTTAACTGGTTAATTTGTTTATTTTTTTTTTCAATAGCTGATCGTTAATTAGTTAATTTGTTAATTTGAAAAACCAATTATCAAGCAGAAATGACAATGGCAAAAATGGCAAAAAAACCTCCCTGTTTGGTTGGTTTTTAAAGAAGAAACCTTAGGAGGACCATGGCTCAGTGGGTGACTCATCTTCCTTGAGGGGCTGGGCAGCATCAACAGTGCAGGACGCCCATATATAGATTGCTGTGTTCAGGTGCCCATTGTCAAAATCAAAACTGCAATACAACTAGTCCATTAGAAATCCAGGTTCTGTCAAGCAATTAACGTTGCTGTGGTACTCTGGCAGTGTTATGGATGAAGAGCTGGTGATACTGCAAAGAAAACAGATGAAAACTGTAGTTGTTGATAATAAAGCACAGAGATTTGACACAGTGCAGCATCTGACTCCAGCATAACTGACAAAGATCTACACCTTTATCTACAAGAATGTAAATAAACCCAGAGGTAAATTAGTGTGTTTTTAATTTAAATCTTTTTAAAGTAAGAAAGAAAAATAAAATAACATAAGAGAGGTAAAGAAAGCAAAAAATTTAAAAAATCCTAAATTAATAAGTGTTTTCAATATACTTTTAAAGATTTGTAGTGATTTCATGAATAGTTACTGGAAATCTACTCCAAAGTGTTTCTAGCAGCAGTAATTGTATTAAGGAGCTATACAATTTAATTACTTCACTCAGATGATGTGGAGCCTGATAATGTAGAATTTTATATTATATAGGTTTTATATATATTTTGATAAATTAATGTTACATATATATGTATGTAACATTATGTTGCAAATTTTTAGTAGAGATTCTTAAATGTATTATGATGTACATGTATATTTTATTTTATTTTAAGTACCACATTTATAATTAAGGTAAACAAAATAATTGTATTTTTTAAGATTCTTCTGATAAAATATCTGACTCATCATGCTTCACCTTTGTGCAGGCATTGTGAATGTCCTGTACCTCTTCTGTGCTGCTCTTACTGAGCACAAGATCCTGTTTCTGTCTAAGAGCTACCAGAGACTGACTGATGCCTGCAGAGCTCTGCTCGCCATCATGTTTCCCCTCAAATACAGGTGGGTCAGAGTAATATGAAGTACAGAGACTGGAATAATGTGTATTTATATAATATTTTTTAATAATGCCTAATTTCGGATGCCATGGTCCTGCCATTCACAAATTTACAATACACCCATCATACATAAAACAAACCCAGAGACCGTGTTTCAATGAGGATCAAGGAGGGGCTGCAGTCTACTCTACTGCCTGTAGAAATCCCCAGTCTTGTCAGATAGATGCAATTGCATCTGATCTGGTTAAGAACATTCCTTGAGCCTTGAACAATGACTTGCATTAAAATCCAAGTTTTTAGACAGGCAGTCATTTAAGTCCCTCTAGCAGTCACTCTCAAAAACAATTCAGAAAAATCAACCTTACACAACTGTCACTGTGTTGTATGTTTTACTGTGACGTAGGTAGGCTTTGCTGAAAAGTGAAAATTTACAGCACTTCAGATTTAATTTGGACATTTTTCTCTATATACTGATTATAAAAGTTCAGTACATCAAATGTTTGAAACATTTGCCACACACAGAAGCACAGACACCTAGCTTAGAGATGGTGTGAGGTTTTAGGCTTTTTTTTTTTTTTTTGGACAAATAATGACCTCAAATGTATATCAGGATATTCTTAGGCCACTTATCCAGTTGAGTATAATGAGTTAACTCTTGAGTAGAGGTAGCCAGTGTGGTGCACACTGGCACCTGTTCGTCCACATGGAGCAGGTGTGTCATCTGCATGTCAAACTACATTGACATGATGATCCTGTGGTTATTAATTTAAAAAAACTTCAATCCAACCATAAAACAGATACGAAGTAAAAAATAATAACTGAAAATAATAACAATAAAGTATTGATGTGTTGAACATTTTTGTACAGTGACTGTTTTAGACAGTCTCTTGTGGTTGATGACCACTGTTCTAGAGCTATATGTAAGTTATATGTTGATGTCTGACCCTTTGCTTTGTTTTTATTATTATAATTTTTTTTTAGTTTCACTTATGTTCCAATTTTGCCTGGGAAGCTTCTGGAGGTCCTTAGCACTCCAACGCCTTTCATCATTGGTGTCAACTCCATCTTCCGTTCAGAGACCCAGGAGTTGGTATGAATCCTCTGTTTACTAATATTACTAATATTAATATTACAAAACCCTAAAACACAGCTCTAACGTTTTTCTTGCTGTGGTAAGTACTATTTGTTGGGGTTGTCTGCTCAAAAAACCAACGCTCAACCCAAATCTGGTCGAGAGCTACGGGCCTGTATCACTTTTACCTTTCCTGTCTAAAACACTTGAACGGGTAGTATCTACACAGGTCTCCAAGTTTCTTAATCAGAACAATCTCCTTGATCCCAATCAGTCCGGTTTTAGATGTGGTCACTCCACTGAGACAGTGTTGCTCTCTGTGACTGACTCACTTAAATCTGCCAAAGCTAAATCTCAATCCTCTGTCCTCAATCTATTAGACCTTTCTGCAGCTTTTGATACAGTAAATCATCAGACTCTACTGTCCACTTTATCTGAATTAGGCTTTTCTGGTATGACACTTGAATGGTTTCGATCCTATCTGACAGGAAGAACCTTCAAAATGTCATGGAATGGGGAGATCTCTAACTCTCACCAAGTATGCACTGGTGTTCCTCAGGGCTCTGTACTTGGTCCTCTCCTCTTATCACTATACATGACATCACTGAGCACAGTCATTCAGGCGCATGGTTTCTCTTTCCACTGCTATGCTGATGACATTCAGCTTCATTTGTCTTTTGGCCCTGGCGACACCACCATCTCAAATCGGATATCTGCCTGCCTCACCAAAATATCTGTTTGGATGAAGGTCCGTCATCTCAAATTAGATATAACAAAAACAGAGCTTCTCATAATCCCAGCTAAACCCTCAATTCATCACGACCTGACCTTTCAAATTGACTGCTCCACAATCTCCCCAACCGATTCGGTCCGTAACCTTGGTTGCACAATAGACTCCCACCTTAAACTCTCTGATCATGTTATCAAAACCGCCCATTCCTGCAGATTCCTTCTTTACAACATAAGAAAGATCAGACATTTCTTGAATGAACATGCTACCCAACTGCTAGTTCAAGCCCTCATCCTATCCCGGCTTGATTATTGTAATGCTTTACTTGCCGGTATCCCAGCTTCCACAATCAGACCTCTACAACTAATTCAAAACTCTGCAGCCTGACTTGTGTTCAACAGCCCAAGCGAAGTCATGTCACTCCACTACTCACTTCCCTCCATTGGCTTCCTGTAGCTGCTTGCATTCAGTACAAGTCACTGACTCTGTCCTACAGGACCATTTCTGGATCTTCCCCCTTCTACCTTCACTCTATCTTTTCAAAATGCACTCCGACTCGTTCACTTCACTCCAGTGATGATTGCCGCCTGGCGATTCCACCTCACCATGGAGCTAATTCTCACTCCGTAGTGTTCACCACTGCAAAATGGTGGAACGATCTTCCCAACTCTGTCCATAAGGCAGAATCACTAGACAGTTTTAAGGAACTACTGAAGACGCATCTTTTTCAATGAATACCGGTTGAAAAAAAAAAGGGGGGGGGGGCGCAGCATCAAATAACAATCAGGTTTGATGATTTTACAGTATAGTTGGTTTTCTTCATAACTACTGACTTGTGATGTTCTCATTTGTAAGTCGCTGTGGATAAAAATGTCTGCTAAATGTAAATGTGTAAAAACTTGCTGCATTTTACCTCAAAAGATATTTTTATTATTTTATAATCAGCCCAACGTCCACTTACATCTGACCACCACAATGTGCTTATTTAATTAAAAAAGCTTGGTCATATGATGTTAATTTAAACAACAGTAGTATTTAGATTTCATATAGTAGCCTTAGTATGATTAAGGGAAAAAGGTACACGGAATGAAATTTATTGACTATTAATTTACCGCAGTATGTGAATGTAATGAAAAACTCAATGCATTTATACCATTTATAATCTTGCTAAGACACAGAAATAAGAGCAACTGACATGAAGTATGCTACAAAATAACAACAGAATGCCAATGTGTTAGTCATTGTTGAAATAAAACACTGAAACATTTTTGACAAGCAGAAACAAAGATAAGACCAAATAAAAAAAACCAACCATTTATTATTTATTAAAATACATTTATAAAATTATTCATTCATTCATTATCTCCCGCTTTATCCTCTATTAGGGTCGCAGTGGGGTTGGCAATTGATACACTGATTGGGTTATTTCATGGTACACCCAAAACACACCCATAAATAAGAAAATTAGTACATTCCCAATGCGCTTTTCATTTATTGCGAAGCATGATTTTACTGTAGTTATAAATACAAAGACACTGACATCCTAAATCAAGCTGTGCAGTGCATGTTTGATTGCAAAAGATAAAATAGGACCCAGACACTGGATTGTATACACAATCTATACAATGGTGTTCTCTATTGTTGACTTTGTCTGGCCGTTCAAATACGATGAGTCCTGCCTTTGAGCCTCGGTCCTCACAAGATTTCTTTCTATAAACCAACAAATATCTGGGAGTCGTTTCTTGCCACTGTTGCTTTGTTTAATTTTTTTATGAAGCTCTTTTTTTATATTAATGCCTTGTCTTAAAGCAGCTTTACAATGTTCTAAGCCTGAATAAATATCAAGCCAATGTAATAGTGGCAAGAAAAAAAAAACCTCTGTGTTTGTTGAGTTTAAAGGAAGAAGCATTGAGAGGATTGAGCATTGAAATTATTTATTCAAGTGTATATAAGTGAATGTTAAAATTTTTAGTGCTCACAAACTTAATACGTATAATAAGTAGAATCAGTTTGAATAACAAGTTGTTCTGTTCTGTTATTTGTCGTATCACTTGTCAATTCAAATAATAAAAGTTGCTTGTAATGAACTGGTGTTTAAAGAACTGTGTGTACATACTATATGTGTGTGTGAGAGTGTGTGAAAGTGTGTGTGTGTGTGTGTGTGTGTGTGGAATATAAACTGCCGTGTCACAGCTGCAGATTTCTTTGTATTTCAGTTGCTTTCCTACGACAACTTTTTTTTTGATAGATGGAATTTAATTGGTCTTTAAATTCTGTTGTGTCTCACAGTTGGACGTGATCATTGCAGATTTGGATGGTGGCACCATAACTATCCCAGAGTGTGTCCACATATCTCTTATGCCTGAGCCTCTTCTGCAGCAAACACAGACAGCACTGTCAATGGTAATCAAGAATTTAACTTCACCTTTCACTTCACATGTGTTTAAAACATGTACACAATTTAGATTCACTTTGATTCACTTTTTTTTTTTTTTTACATACTCAAGTGTTTTTAATGTTTGTACAATAAAGCTGAGATTATAATAGGTTATATGAAAACAATAATGTTCTATTTAAGAGAACTACCAATGAAAATTCTCACATTCAAACAGTGAACACCACAAACTTCCTCTAGTTCAAGTTATATATTTATATAGCACTTTTTATAACAGTACATCATCTCTCTGACTGGTTTATAAATTTATGAGTGATTGTCCTTTGGTGATTTGTGATGCAGCCCCTTTTGTTCATGGTGTATCACAACATACATTTATCGCAAGTGGGAAATCAGAATAAAGAGTCAATTGTAAACAAATGGGGGGTGGTGTGGCTTCGCTGTCTGTACAGTATTTGGTAGCCTTTGGCTACAGATACTTTAAAATACTTAAACATATGGCAGAATGAAACCGTAAGTAAAAAAGTTATTTGTGGAGAATTAGCTGCAGATAGAGAAGACGCGGTTACATTTTCAAATGTATTATGTGCTTTTAGTGTGTGTTGTTTTTTTTCAATAACATCTCTTTTTATTGAAAATATTTAAGAATGTTTTACATTGCAGGTACCCCCGTTTGTTACAATACAACAAATGTGTTTGTACAAAAGAAAAACAGGCATTGGCTGTCACAAAAAAAATTAAACAACCTCCCCAACCCCATCATGAACATGTACATGATACCATTAGATTAAGTATACAAGATCCATGCACATGACATACCCATACTGCCTTTTAGCTAAACATATTATACACCAAATAACAATAGTAGCAACAATAGCAGCGAGCTTAATAAATGACATGCCGCTCCTAGACAAGCACCTATCATTTGACTGTGTGCCTTTTCCATCATTGGGATAAATATCATTATGTTTTTATTCTCATGACATGGAATAGCTACATATATAGCTATATATATATAAGAATATATATAATAAGAACTATTATATAATAATATAATATATATAATATATATAAGAAATGTTTTTTTTTTGTTGTTGTAGTTTCATTGCAAGAAACTTTGTTCTGATGTCAAAAGCAAGAAAATATATCTAACTAAGCATTTTATTATTACTGTTTGTATAATAAATACCGGATTCATTAAAGGTGTTTTCAATTTTACTAAAATAATGTACAGACAGAGATTCAAAATGAAACCGTAGCTATGTCTATATATACTATCATCTATACTGTATGTACTACTAGAATCATACATACATAGAACCTGCATAGAATCATTGTGAATTTCCCCATTGTGGAACATTGTGGTCTATTTTGGTCCCATTGTGGTCCCATTGTGGTCTATCTTATCTTATCTATATTGGAATGCAGTCTTTAGGGGGATAAAAACTTTATTTGGAGACTATGTTTAAATGTCTTTAGATATTTTTTTTCATTGTATTTGCAGTCACTGAAATTAGGATCGATTTCACAGTATTTTGCTTTAAATGCAAATGCTTAGAGTTTTTACCTAGTGTTACCTCACCGGTGAGGCTGGGGGTGGATGCGTTGTGGATTATTGTGCATATAGCTGCTTGATGAGCCCCTACTGGTTAGACAAACGGGGTAATATTAATATTCACAGGGGAAGTTTGTGTCCTTATGTTTTAAGAGGGTTGGTTGGCATTGGTGTAAATCGATGGCTTCGATGTGTACATTTGATTCTTCAAGCCAACGATTTTATTATTTTTGATACTTAAGAATTCCACATGGTATGATTCAAATCAATTTGTTACAATTAAAATATGATCCAATACTCAATATTTTTTATACATTAAATCTATTACGAAATAAATCACCAAGAGACATCTTTTGCCTTCCTTCTATTGATATACAGCAACAGTAATCATGTTTATCACACTATAGGAGTTGTGATCAACGCACAACAGTAATTAGAACAGTAACTCCATCAAAAAAATTCAAATAAAAGGCAATAAGATAAATTGTAATAAGTCTAAAGATTATTGTGCAGGTCTAGTCAAATTGACTATAAAATTTAGACAACAAAACAAAAACTGATCTATCTATCTATCTATCTATCTATCGATCTATCGATCGATCGATCGTATAAATATGTATAGTAAATTTATATTTAAAAAGCACAACCAGATTTCAAATCTTTCATAGCTTAATGTTCTGTATATTATCAGTCTCAGGAGATGATTGGAATATGAATAACTGGGTTCTGTATTTTGAATGTGTACTGTTTGTTTGTTCTTCCTCTTGTAATATTATAAAGGAAGTTGGAAGAAAAAAAATAAGCCATCTGCAGGTTTACATTGTAGGTTTACATCGTAGCAAAAAAAAAAAAATGCTTCCATTATAAACACATTAATCGATAATTTTGTGGACATATCGATGCATTGAATCACTGGCTGTAGAATCAATGTATCAATTGAAATCAATTAATATTTACACCCCTAGTTTGCATGGTATTTCATTATAAGGTTTGATCTATTTAGAATTTTTTTAATGAGAATTATTGCAATATTTTTTGACTTGCCTCTTTTTTTACTAACCTCTGAGGTCCGTAAAAAAATATTGCTGTAAGTGCTGAGAATGTAGCTAAGCTGATGACTCGGTTCACTATTTAGTTGTCCACTATTGAAATACTGGCTGGATAGTATTAATTCTCACTAAAAAGCCTCACACAGAAAAGCCATGCATTGCCAGCATTTTAACAAACAAAACCTCCTTCTATCAGTGAGAGCATTGAAGATGGAACATGGCTGGGTCTTCCAGCATAACCATGATCCCAAACACACCGCTTGGTCAACAAGTAGGAGAACTTGCACAATCAGTGGCTGACAATACTTTTTAGCCCCACTGTATATTTTGTACACATACATACATACATATACACTTTACTGTATGCATTCTGTATGTTTATGTCCCAATGTAAACATTTTACCCTGGCAAGGTTGTTAACTTCCCACGCAAAGTCATCAGTAGCTATAGGAAATACTTAGAGATTAAGAGCATGAGCAAAATGAATTTGAAACAGAATTAAATGTTTATGCCCTGGAATAAGATAGGAAAGAGCTGCTTAAGCAAATGGGGGTAGCTGTTCTACATTTAGAAGTGATAAAGTGAAACACACACATATACACACACTGATGAAGTGAGCACACATTCCTGGTCAGATCGGTAGGCAGCCTTAAATACAGCACCTGGGGAGCAATTGGCATCAGGTACCTTGTCCAAGGGCACTTCAGCCTTGGCACTTGGTGGGACCGGTAATCGAACCGAGGACCTTTAGGTAACAAGGCTTGTTCCTTAACCACAAGCCCAAAAACCTTTGAGTCGTATTTGAACCTGCAACCTAAGGATCTTATTGGTTTATTAGGGAAGGTTTTGGGTCATGAAATTTCAGAGCCGTACTTGGTGTTGATGAAACACCGACTGCTCCCCTCCAATCACTTCTCAGTTGTCAGTCGGCAGCAACTAAGAGAATCAAGAGAAGGGCTAAATCATATTTCATATCAAATGTCTTCAAATGCTTGGTTTAAATCCAGCGTTTTCTTATGAAAATGATAACTTTAAATTAATATTGTTTTATTGCCAATCGGACAGTAGCAGTGTTTTTTTTTTTTTTTTTTCTTCTTCCTAAAAAAAAAGCTTGGGAGGACCAAGGCTCAATTGGGGACTTATCCTCCTTAAAGGGTTCCATCAACATTGTAGGACAGGCATGTACAGATTGTGTAGTGATCAGGTGTCCATATTTTACAATTGGAAAAAAAAATATAACTCCATTGAAGGCATCCTGCAGGACATCCAGTAAATCGACTTTGCCGCAGTGCTCTGGCAGAGCCATGGATAAAGAGCTGATGATGCCTCAAGGAAACTGGCAACACCTCAAAATAAACAGACAAGAAAAGTAGTTAGAGCAAATAAAGCATTTAAGTAATAACTAGAATTTGATTGACAGTCTTTGCAGGGGTACTGGAGAAGAAAATCCTGCTGATTGTCGAACCTGTGTGCCTTTCGTCCTGGTTGTGGATCATTAGACCAGCTCTTTACTCTTTCCAGTATCCTCGAGGGTTTATGGGAGTTTGCTCAACCAGTCTACATGTGCTTTGTGGATTTGGAGAAGGCTTTCGACTGTTTTCTTCTAGGTATTTTGTGGGAGATACTTCGTGAGTATGGCTTCATGGCTTCCTACTACGGGCCATTCAGTCCCTGTATGTAGGTGCCTTGTTCCCATGGTTGGCAGTAAGTAAACACTTGTTTTCAGTGAGAGTTGGGCTCCATTAGGGCTGTCCTTTATCACAGATCCTGTTCGTTATCTATATGGACAGAATTTCTAGGCACAGCCAGGTGATGGTGGGCATCTTGTTTGGTTATCTCAGGATCACGTCACTGTTGTTGATGTGGTCCTGTTAGCGTCATCAAGCTGTGAATCAGTTGAAGCCGAGCCAGAATGAGAATCAGCACCTCGTAATCTGAGGCCATCGTTCTCAGTCGGAAAAGGGTGAAGAGGGAGTTCTCTCTGGGTCAGGGATGAGATCTTGCCTCAAGTGGGGGAGTTTGTATTTTGGGGTTTTGTTTACAAGTGATGGTGAGATGGAGCGGAAGTTTGACAGACAGTCATGCTGCTATATTTACTGATCTGGTCTGTTGTGGTGAAGAAAAAGCTAAGCTATAAGGCAAGGCCCTCAATTTACCAAGGTCAATTTACCTATGTTCCTACGCTCACCTATGGTCATGAGCTTTGAGATCGTGAATACAAACAGCCGAAAAGGGTTTTCTCCGCAGTGTGCGTCTGGGCTCTCCCTTAGAGATATGGTGAGAAGCTCCATCATCTGGGAGAGACTCAGAATAGAGTGGCTACTCCTCAGCATCGAAAGGAGCCACTGGAGGTGGTTTAGGCACCCGTTAAGGATACCTGCTGGCTTCCTCCCCAGGGAGGTGTTTCAGGCAAGTCCAACTGGGAGGAGAGCCCGGGGAAAACCTAGGGCACGCTGGAGGGATTATATCGCTCAGCTGGTCTAGAAATGCCTTGGGTTCCCTCAGTTAAGCTGGTAGCGGTGGCTGGGGTGAGGGAGGTCTGGGCCTCTCTGCATGGGTTGCTTCCCGATTAACTGGAAACTTTGGTTTAAAGTAATAACAGGATTTATTACAAATGATTAATTAAGAACATGAACAAAATTATGATAAAAGGTTACACCAATAGCAAATGAATGCCCCCTTTAGGTACAAACTCACATGTTGTGCGAATGCTGGAAAAATGCCGGAACCAAGAGCCCGCTGGGCCGAGCAAAGAGAGGCAGGCCATGTCTAAGCAGAGCCTGACCAGGCCAAAACCAAGCAGAGCAGGGCCCAGCAGCATCACTGGCCAGAGCTAGACCAGGAGACCAAATGAAGAGCCTAAAAGAAGAGAGAGAGTTTGCCTGTTACATCCTTTTATATCCACATGAACCTTTAATCCTTTTGATGTTAATAAGTCTAGGAGCCAAGATTCTTCTTTAATTTCGAATTGCAAACAGTCACTGGAAGGCTATTCCAAAGTTGAGGAGCCTTATGGGAGAATGCTCTTCCAGTAATTTTATTTATTCTTGGAGCTAAATGTATACCAGTACCTTGAGATCTGAGCTGTGTGTTATACAATTATACAATTCAGTTCACTCAGATACTGTAAAGCCTGATTATGCAGAATTTTACATCCTATTAATAAAATTTTGTAATCAATATGAAACTTAACTTGTGGCCAGTGAAAGTTTGATAACAGGGCTGACATGATCAAACTTTCTGGTTCTAGTTAAAACTCTAGCTGCAACATTTTAAACAAGTTGTAGTTCATGTAAATATTTATTTAAGATTTAACATCATGTCAAAATTGAATTACAATAATCTAACATTAAATTAACTAATTCAACTAATTCATGCTTTTAAAGGTAATAAAAGCATGAATTGGTTTCTCTGCATTTTCGAAGGAGAGGGTATTTCTTCGTTTTCAAATGTTGTGAAGGTCAAATAAATGCAATGCTAGTAATACTAATAATGTGCTTTTTAAAGGAGAGATCTGAATCAGTAATGACGCCTAAATTATTTACAGACAAACTGGGTCTGGTTAAGGAGTTATGTTACGGGTCGTGTGGCAGTTTTACAACCTACCACCAGAGAAAAAAAAGGCAAGACGCATACAGCGTTCTGCGGGGATAAACACTACATTCCCCAGAAAGCACTGCGCTAATTACGTGAACGCTCCTGTTGGCGTTGCTATTTATATGGCATGCCAGCTCGCGCTCCTCGCACACACCGTCTTAAATTGTTGGCGCATTTATTGTGTTATCTGATTGCGTACTCTGTGTTTTCCTCTCTGTCCTATGGGTTCTGGTTTGCTGGGGACATGTTCCCTAGGGCAGATCCACAGATCACTTCTTTGTTCATTTGAATTGTTAACTGATTATTGTGTAATAACGGCTCGAAAGAGCTAGGCAATAGCCTAATTACGGAGTGGAGGCTCTGAGCTGAGCAGTGTGTATATGTTTGAGAGGAAGCGGGAGGAGGTCACGTGGCTGCGTGAAGCGCTGGAAGCTGCTCTTAGAACAGCCACTCCCCTCTTCTCTCTTTGCTGTGTGTGCACGACCCAGCTCTCAGAACTGTTTCACAACACACACAAATTTTATATATATGCTTCAACCTTACCACTTATCATAACATTATCAAGGTTTAACAGAATCAGAAGCTTTTTTATTTTGCCCTTGGGACTTAATAAAGTACTTCAGTTTTATCAGAATTGGTACTTTAGCAGTAGAAAGTTTTTTGACATCCTCTCTCTCTCTCTCTCTCTCTCTCTCTCTCTCTCTCTCTCTCTCTCTCTCTCTCTCTCTCTCTCTCCTTTATCCTCCTGCACAGACATAATTAAGAAAATGTGATGCCCCATCCAATTGATACAGCAGCAGTTACATGTTAGTTATACTGTTAGTGAAGCAGTAGAAATGTAAATTTGTTTGTGATTATCAATAATATTACTGTTCGAGATATTTTGTATTGAAATTGTATGGAAATTATATCTGTAAATAATGCAGAATTATTTAAAGCCTACTCTATTATGTTTCTCCATTATGATGGAATACATTTACATTTACATTTGGTCATTTAGCAGACGCTTTTATCCAAATCGACTTACAAGGTGAGCACAGGGTTAATCACAACATCCCTGGAGCAATGAGGGTTAAGGGCCTTGCTCAAGGACCCACATTGGTAACTTCAGTGGACCTGGGATCTGAACCCCCAACCTTCAGATTGATAACCCAACGCCCTAACCACTGAGCTACCTTGCCCTCAATAATAAGTAGTAGGAATTATGTGAGTAGAGTCAGCATGACTTCCAATAAAGGATAAAACCAAAAAAGTCAATCTTATTAGTTTCGATCTGCTCTGGTAATATTTTGGTTGTTACATTGTGTAGCTTTTTTCAATGTAGCATTTTAGAAATCTTTGTGTTGTTTAGGTTCTGGATCCTGAGCTGGCGGTAGCAGATCATGCCTTTCCTCCTTCCTCTTCTCAGCCTTCTGTTCATAAGCTTCAGGTACACATTCTCTTCACTGCCTTTTATTATAGAGCATATGGTGCAGATATCACCATGTCTTTTTCATCTTTGATTATAGGATAAAGAAATTCGAGCAGTTTTTCTGTGGCTCTTTGCTCAGCTTTTTCAAGGATACCGCTGGTGTCTGCATATCATCCGTATTCATCCAGAGCCTGTCATTCGCTTTCATAAGGTACTGCTACACCTTGGACTTGCAAACTCACACAACACATACAACACACATGCACAGATCCTATAGTCATTAGTCAGGACAGGTGTACGTGAAATTTCAAATGCACCATTACTTGATCTTGCGAGGCCCTTATCTTCTCCCTCTTGGTTATATTTTCCGTAAAAATCATATTTACTCTCTGCTACGCAGATAACACCCAGCTCTACTTTTCAACCAAACCTATCTCCTCACTCCCATGTTCCTCCCTTACTGATTGTCTTCATGGAATAAAATCTTGGTTCACTTCAAATTTTCTCAAATTATACTGTAAGAAAATCTAAATTTCTTTTAATTGGTACTAAACCCACATTAAATAATCTATAATCTCTCTAATTCAATTGACAACTCTTTCATTTCCCCTTCCCCTCAGGTAAAAAGTCACCCTTGATGGCACTGCTTTCATCAATAATATTACCAGATCGTAATATTACTTTTTTACTAATATTACAAAAAATGTAATATATTTTGTTGTTTGGTCTCCCACATAAAACTCTTCATAAACTTCAACGGATTAAAAACTCAGCTGCTTGTATTTTTACACATTTTTATTACGCAATATTGACACACGCAATATTGACTCACTTTCACAATTTAAATCCAAAAGTAAAGCTAATTTGTTTAGATTGGCCTTTTTAAGTTTAATAATTATAAATGCATTGTCTAATTTTACATTTTTTATATATATCCATCCTTTATATATTGTGATTTTGTATTTTATTATGTTTTTCTCATGATGTTAGGTGAACTTAAGTGTCAAGAAAGGTGGCTAAAAATAAAATGTATCATTATTAATGTTAGTAGTAGTAGTAGTATTGTATAAGATTTGCATTTGGGCAAAGCTCATGTAGATATTGACCAGCTGATATATTTTAATGTTCACAGAGCATGAGGGGGTGTTAAAGTTTCTGACTCATATACAGAATGAAGACACCAGTACACTAAGACACCTAATTAAGTTCACAAAGTTAAATAAAAGTGGTTTACAAAGTTAAATATTTGATAACTCACTTGGTCCTGCAGATCACTGCACCTGACTGATACATTGATGCAGTTGATGTTTCATGTATGATGCTTAATCATCAGCAGTGAGAGTAGCATGCTTCTAAGTGGATTTTAATGGGAAATGAAATGCATGTGTTAATATGGTTTACAGCCTTATGTGGAGTGTTCAAGTTCTTTTACATACTCATCCATCTGAATTAATTATTATAGTGATTAAGTGGTTTGTCCTAGTATGTTTCTCTACACTGTAGACATGTTTGTTTGGCTTAAAAAAATCATCTGTTTTTGTTTCTTAGGCTGCTTTTCTTGGTCAGAGGACGTTGAATGAGGATGACTTTTTGATGAAGGTGCTCGATGGCATGGCGTTTGCTGGTTTTGTGTCAGAAAGAGGTCCCCCATATAGAACCACTGACCTGTTTGATGATGTATGTATCAGAATTCTGCATAAGCTTTGATGTAAACCTATATGATGACTGACTTGTATGATGGAAATTCACATCTGATATACCTTTCACTTTTGTTTCTGCATGGCTCAGCTCATTGCCAATCAGGTAGTGCGCATTCGTCAGGAGCAAGACGACCTACAGAAAGTACTGACACACATAAAGGAGCTGGCAGAGCAGCTTTTCAAAAATGTAAGTTTTTATTTATTTGATTTCACTTGGATGTAATTATTTCTATTCATCAGAATTCAGTTTAGTAACTCATTATTCAGCAGTAGTGATGGTGATACAGCAACACAGAAGACCTGTGTTTGTATCTCAGGCCATTAGGACCCTTGACTCATCACAACGTGTCCATCCAAATTAACTGTGACAAAATCTTGCAGTTAGCTCTGTCTGTAATGTTGGTCTCACATTTGACATGTAGGTCAAAAACCTGTTTCTGCAGATGCATTCTTTATAACATTAAGAGGATCAAGCAGGCTAATTGTCTGTTCCAAATACTTAGTATCGCCCAACTTATTTACTGTAATGCATTACTTCTAGACTTCCATCTGGTATAATTAAGCCTCTACAGCTGATTATAAACTCCATGTTTCTTTTCATTGGTCTCCAGTAGTTCATTCAGTACAATGTCCTGACACTGGTCTGTAGAACAATCTCCAGATCTGCTCCCTCTTATTTTTCCAAATGCACATCCCAGCTCACTGACTGCACTCAGGTGACAACTCCTACCTGGTGCTTTACTCTCACCGTGGTGTTAATTCAAATCCCATGGACCGACCTTATCTTGCAGTTCTGCCATTTAAAAAAGCAACAATAATGCTTGCATATATATATATATATATATATATATATATATATATATATATATATATATATATATATATATATATATATATATATATTTTTTACATTGTCATTTAGCAGACACTTTTATCCTATATATATATATATATATATATATATATATATATATATATATATATATATATATATATATATATGGATGGATGTATGGAGATCTGAAAATGAGATGATCATGTAAATTTTTGGCATATTGCTAGCTTGGCAAAAGAAACTGACTGAAAACCATCTAGATAGACATCAACAGTCAGACATTCATTGCTATCTTGGCAGTAAATTGTCAACAAAGACACGTACACCTCTATTTGTTAGGCAAACATGGACATGCAGCAGTGCACAACTTATACAGTAGTGCAAGCCCGTTGCTAGTTATGCATATTTTTAAATCATCAATAGACATTCTACATCAACACAAAATTGCACAATTGTGCACTGTACTGTTGAAATAGCAATCTACCAATTTAAGACCACACCTAGTTCTTTAAGGAAATCCAAAGTGCACAATGATTGCACATGATGCCCAAAACACACTCAACAAATAATTAAGAGTATTAGTTCATGCAGTTTGCAATTCATACTTTTTCTGTCGTCACGATGGCAGACACACTGATGCCCTAAATCAAGCTGTACAGCTATAATGCTAAAATAGGCTCCCACATCAGTCATCACTGCTATATGGTGAAATATTCTCCCTAATGCTTTTTGTAATGTTGAGAGTTCAGTGCTTTTAAAAAGACATTTCTTTAGGGAAAACAAAGCTGAAGAGGAAATCTTCACACTGACCAATGTTCAGTACTGATAACACTGAATTTCATCTAGTTACTACTCAACATACTGACTTGTGTTTTTATCTCATTTGTATTTTTCCTCTAAATAATTCATTCATTCATTATCTTCCGTTTTTATCCTCTATTAGGGTCGTGGGGGGGTTCCCCATGCCCATCCAGGGGAGAACATTTCGGGCACTGGGCAGATACACCCAGGACAGGGCGCCAATCCATCGCTGGGCACACACTCACTCACACAGACACACTCTATATGGGGCAATTTGGAGAATTCAATTGACTTGATCCATGTTTTTGGACTGTGGGAGGAAACCGGAGAACCCGGAGGAAACCCACATGGACACGGGGAGAACATGGAAACTCCACCCAGACGGGGATTCGAACCGGGAATCCCTAGCGCTGGGAGGCTCTATGCCCATGGTTCTTTTGTGTCAAATTTGCATGTTTTTTTTCCTGTGTTTCCTTTGCACACTTCTCTAGTCATCAGTCAAGTCATGTCTCTCTGCTGAAACCACTGCCATAGACTGATGGACCTGTACAGCCACCATGAGTCCAACGTTCCCTCAAACCTAATTAGGATAATCTGCTTAGAAAATTTGTCTAAAAATTTGTAGAAGATGTTAAAAAATAGGGCCTGTTGTTCTTTTTCAGGAGAATCCCTACCCAGCCGTGACCATGCATAAAACTCAGCGAACAGCCGACAGTCCTCAGTCCTGCACATCTGTCAATCAGAGTCCCTTCCCCGAACTAGATGAGGTTACTGTTCAGTTGTATATCGATCATGCGGCTGCCAAACTCAAAACGTCTCCACCTGTTGTCAAATCAGAGCTGAAGGAAATGGTGCCTTCAGGACCTCCTTTGTGTAAGTGTCCGTATGAACTACACTGAAAATCAACATGCAGTCTAATCTGTAGGTTTAAAAAGATGAAACAATGTCTATATCTTTACAATAACAATTAACTAATACTGTAAATCAATTATTTTGCTTTGTGTTCACTCATTTTACTTATCATTTGACACATTTAACTCAACTTTATGGCCAAACAAGGCCATGAATAAATTGTCTTGTTTTATTCCTTGCTATAATACCCATAAAAAAGTCCACCACTTGTGTCAGACACGTGTTCTCGGCAGCAAAAAGTAAACGCTGTAGCGCAGAGAGTATCCAGGAGGCGCGGGTATGAGAGTCAGTATTTATTTATTCGATAGAATCGGCACAAAAGAACAAAGGGAATCAGACAACGCGTGACTCCAAATAATGCCGGTCTGAAGACAGAACGGAAAACAGAAGTATATAATAATATATCAGACCATGTGATAAAACAAAAGTAACTGATGAAAATAACTAATTAACTAAATAAGGAACACTTAATAATGAAAATAATAACAAAAATAGTGCCTAGCACTCCTTACAACGTACGGGTTTTGCTACGATTGTGCTGTATCTAAAATGAGAAGCATTTTCAAGATAAATAAATGGCATTGATAGCAAGAATTGCAGTCAAGAATTACTGAAAATGATATAACACAGGATATTTCACAGCATTGTAGGTATAATATATACATATAGGAAATTGTACCTTTTCATCTAACACATTTTACATATCCAGTTGTCCTCCTTTTTATATTTGCAACAGGTCTATTTTTTGCAGGCAATAAATTTATTGTAGATAGAACAAATGCTACTTACATATTAGATCTGCAATATAGGCTTATATCCTATAATAAAGGCCTTGACAAAATATTCGCTAAATCTATGGAAAACTATTGTTTGAACCAAAACACCTTTCTTATAAATTATTCGTTCATTGCATGCACGCTCTGCTCTGATTGCACTTCATGTAAAATGAGAGAACACTTTTTTTTTTATAAACAAAGACAGGTGGAGTTGCTTCAAACTGATGTTTTCAGAAATTCCCGAAAATAACCTTTATCTGAATGTTATTACAGTATTATAGGTACAACATATATACATGTAAGTAAATGTGCCTTTGGATCTAACACTTTTTATAAACAAAGACAGGTGAAGTTGAAGTTTTATAGATAACCAGACATCCTTTAAACACTTAACCCACTGTTTGAAAGATGCCTCGGTCCAAAAGTTTCCAACTACTTCTTTATATATTTAAACTTGTTTTATTGTGTGTTATTGCCACCTCTAGGCCTGGAATGTCATTGTTGTTGTCATGTAGTGAGCTTTCATTCAGCCCTTATGTTATTAAGTATCTAAGCAAAAACAAACTCACGTATCTGTTCTTTTATTTTCTTTCCCACAGCTGACGTTGTAGACAGAAATGGCAGTATTCTGGCTAACAGTGCCCGGAGACTAGAGGTGGTCAGAAACTGTATCACGTACATCTTTGACAATAAGATGCTGGAGGCCAAAAAGGTACCTGCACTCATCCTTCAACACAAGAAATAAATAAGAATATATACAAGTTTAAAGTGTTGTTTCATTGCAAAAGTCTTCCACTGGGATGTCTGCATTTCTTTCATTATTGCCATGTTGGTGTGTGTTATCCAGCTAATGCCAGCGGTGTTGCGGGCACTGAAAGGACGTGCGGCACGTGTTTGTTTGACTCAGGAGCTAAACCAGCATGTGTTGCAAAATAGAGCTGTGCTGGATGATCAGCAGTTTGATTATATAGTTCGGATGATGAACTGCACCCTACAGGTACACCCTACTATTATACTATATCTTTTATATTTAAATTTTACCTATGAACAAAAATAGTCAAACTCCAGTACAGAGTTGCACAATCACTATTGTATCACATCTAATGTATCCAAATATTCCAATCCAAGGGCCCTATCCTTCACCTTTCGCAAGGCTTAGTGTGATGCTCATTGCTTTCACTTATCTTTCACTTCACCAAAAGTATATTTTCACACCTTCCGGCTGCATCATTTAGATAGCAACTATGCTTCGCCGATATATCTACACCAATGGCCATGGTGGTCTTGAAATGAGGTGTTTACAGGAAAATTCCTGGCGTATTGCTGTCTTTGCATTGGAAAACCCAGCGGCTCCACTGACTGAGAACAACCCAGACATCAACAGTCATACATTGCTATCTTGACAGTGATTTGTCAACACAATGTATGATGCTTTCTTTTACAATTCCTTATTAACAGTTTAGTCTGACCCCATCAAAAAAGTAAATTAAACACTTACCCCAAAAAAAAAAAAATAAAAAAATAAAAAAAATTCAGGAAAAGACTTAAAAGTAATTAATTTGATTGGTTTACTGCACGTTACACATAAAACACAGCCAGGGGTGTTTTTAGGGTTTAGAAACATCAGGGGTTTTAGCCCAGATCCCTTATTCCCCCTCAATCATCTTTAAAAATGTGCCCTTTCATGAGTGTATTTATCCATTTTTCAAACTGTTGTTACATTAATTTTGTTTGATCATTCATTAGTTATATTGGATAAAATTAAATTACATATTAAATGTGTCTGCCAGCAGTGGATAGCACATTAAGTTCTAATAAATGATGGTTTTGGATGAAAAATTTTGAATAACCGAACATGAGCTTCGGCAGAAAAGCATGAATCCGTTTTACGAGTCAGTCAAAGATGAGACAGATTTAACAAGGTTTTGCTTTGAAATACCGTTACTTTGCACCTTTTGACTGTTCCTGAAAGCTGAGAAGCTACTCTTTACAGCCAACATAGTTATTACGGTAACTTTACTCCCGCTACTGGTGAAAAAATATCTGTCTCCCTCATACACACACGCTCATGGAGGAGAGGTGGGCAGAGAAAGCTGGTCTCATTTGATCTGGGGCTACTGACAAAACATCCGGGGCTAAGGATCAGCAATCAATAGTTAAAAGAATTAGTACATGCCTTTTGTGTCTTTTGACCAGCTGATGGTGTGATTTTCCCAGCATTATGATGTAAAAGACATACTAATACACTACGCAGATTGCTGAAATAGGGCCCAAATTGCTGTTCATTTTGGGGAACAGATCAATTTGTATGTCAAAGTTATTTGGAAGTGGAAGAAATACACCATTACCGTCAATTGTCCTAGGCCTGGAGCTCCATGCAAGATCTTACCTCGTGGAGTCTCATTGATCATGAGAAAGATTAAAAATCAGTCAAGAACTACACAGGAGGAGCTGGATAATGATCTCAAGGCAGCTGGGACCACAATCTCCAAAAAACATTGGTAATGCACAAAAACATAATGGTTTAAATTCCTGCAGTGCATGCAAGGCTCCTCTGCTTAAAAAGGCTCACGTGCAGGCCTGTCTCAAGTTTGCCAATGAACATGTTAATGACTCTGAGAGAGACTGGGAGAAGGTGCTGTGGTCAGATGTGACCAAAATTAACGGGTTTGGAGGAATAAAAATATAGAATATGACCCTGAGAAGACCATCCCCACCATCATGGTGTTTGAAGTATTATGTTTTGGGGGTGTTTATCACTAAAGGGAACAGGCCAACTTCACCGCATCAGTGGGAAGATGAACTGGGCCATGTATTGCAAAATCCAGGATGACAACCTCCTTACCTCCAGCAGGGCACTGAAACTGGGTCTTGGATTGGTCTTCCAGCCCAAAACATGCAGCCAAGGAAACAGAGGAGTGGTTACATAAGAAGCATATCAAGGTTATGGAATCTGAGGTCTCTTAGCCTCAATTTCATTTAAAATCTTTGGAGAGAGCTAAGGCTTCGAGTTTCCAAATGCCTTAAATATTTGGAGATGATCTGCTGAGAAGAGTGGGCCAAAATTATCACAGAGTATATGTTTTATTAGGGTGTTAAATACTTATTTTCTTCAATGAAATTCAAATTAATTTTATTTATCTATTCTATGTGTCACTGTTAAAATAAATTTAAATATTATAAAAATGAAATTGAGACATTTTATTTATTTTTTTGTATTAAAAATTGGGAGATCAAATACTTTTTTTCCTCCACTGTAGTCAATCTCTCTCCCTGCGGCATGTGCTGTTCCCGATATAAAAGGCGCACACGTTCCATCATGCTGAGCATTATTATTAACACTACTTAAAGCGGCGTATATTTATGCTGTGTGTGTGTCAATCCCCTGCGGTGTGTTGCTATTGTTATGCTAATGCATAACAGAAAGTCCAACCCCTGAATTTAAATATGCTGACAAGTTTCAGTATGTACTAAACCAGCACATAATCATTAGTATTCATTATGTGCGTGCTGGCTTTGGGTTGTGCTGTATATAAAATAGTTATTTCTAAAAATAATTACAAACAAATGGGAATTGTAAGCAGGATTTATTTAAAATGAAACAATGAAATTTAGCACAATACCTTGGCATGCTCAGTAGGTCCTACTTTCTCTTGAAACGTAACATCTCTGCTGAGTTCAGTCTGAGGACGGCTTTTAGCATCCACCATCTTCCAAAATGTCTTTTTCCCATCCTTTGCTTTTATGCCTGGTGTGTTGTTCTCTGCTATGAAAAGTTTATTTCTGGAAGAGTAATTCATTTTAGATAAAAATGGCTCCCTTGGGACCCAGAATGCGTTGGCCGATCAAGTACCCTTTAAACATCAGCTGCTTGTGTATATTAATTCTGTAGCCCTGGTGCAAAACCAGAGGATGTCCTTGTCTCTGTGCACCCACTAGTTGGACTTCGAGGTGGGTGGGGAGCAGTATTGATGAAACCCTTTTTAAACAAACATGGATAAACAAACTAACAATCGAAAACTACTGGAAACAGAACAAACGAATGAATGAATGTTTGGCGAACTTTTAAAACCTTAACAAAACTTTTTGTACTACTGGAATCAAAATCACAAAAAATGCCCTTGACCAATTTATCACCATTCGCAATACACAAGGCCATTATGGAGATGGCCAGGACTGTCAAAAAATAAAATAAAAATTTAATAATTAAAAAAAAAGGTGTAATCCGAACCAAGGTGTTGGAAGACATGGACAAATCAGATATACAAACAGAACTTTCTAATAAAGGAATCATAAAACGCCAAGAGAGAACTATTAAAACAAACACCTACCGTTCATTCTGGCCTTTAATCAGCCACATCCTAGTAATAGTAATCGGCTACCTGAAAGTACAAGTCACCACGAATGTACCCAACCCACTAAGGTGCTATAAATGCCAGAAGTATGGCCATGAATCCACGGTATGTAGGAAGGATGACGTCTGACGCAACCGTGTTGAAGAGGAATATGGTCCAAAGTGCCTAAAGCCTCAAAAATGTAAAATTGTTCAGGAAATGGAGGTTGTAAAAAAAAAAAAAAAAGGCGCCCATTACGTATCAGCGCTTTTTTTATAGCACTGTATCGGAAGTAGTGATGTAATGATGTGTTTTTTAATGGCCGATGCCGGTATTTAGACGACAGAAGTGGCCAATATATAAAGCCGATATTACCAGTTTTGTTGCAACTAATAAAGTACAAAATCAGTAAACACTGTGTATGTTACAAATAGCATCCTGGAACATATATTATAGCGTTAGCTAGAGCTAATTAGTATTAGTTAGCCAGTTTAGCTGTTCAAGTGGTTGCTAAGGTTACAGTTCCAAATAAAACTATTGGCATTTTCTCTCTAAATAACATAATCGCTCTAATTATGCAGACAGTAAACACTATATATATTACAAAGAGCAGCCAATAACAAATACTGAGAGTTGAAAGAGAAACCGTTTCTCTCATGAGGCGTAGCACAGTTTCAAAACACCGATCCATTCCCTTGAGCATTGACTGACGTTCTGCCTGAAGAACACTAGGGGCCACTCTAAGCAAAAGTTAGATCAAATGACTGTATTCATATGGGGCAAATGACTGTATTCAGTCATTGAGCCAGAATGACGGAGCTGCCCACAGCGTTGCCTGTAGGCATTGTTTAAATATCGGCCTTGTGCGCTCATATATCGGTCGATGCCGATTATCTAAAAATGCCAAAAATCGGCCCGATTAATCGGCCGGCCGATCAATCGGTTGATCACTAATCGGATGCACTTATACACACGCGCTCACACGTTTTCACACACACAATGTGAGTCATTCTGAATCGCGATCTCTGCAAGCGAGCAGTCTGCCCCCCCCACTGTTCCCAAAACCGGCACGTGGCCACGCCTCCGTGCGTAAATCCAAAGCACTGCCTCACTAATTATCTACATTAGATAGTTTCTGTTTGTGTTTTTACACTTTATTTGACTGACAAGATGAGTGAAGGATTTTGCTCCAAAATAATTAAAATACCATTTTCATTTAGAGTGGGAGGATGAATATTTTTTTTTTACAATGTCAAACTTAAAATGCATTTGCTTTTATTAATATTCATGTTCTGTTTTGGCAAATGCAGGTTACAGTTTGATTGTTTTGCATTTGTGCTTTACAGTATACTGTGTGGTTTTCAAGTTTTCTCCATGCTATTTGCTGGAATGTCCATCTACCCATTATCTTCCGCTTTATCCACTACTGTGGTCACAGTGGGGTTCCCCATGCCCATCCAGGGGAGAACATTTCGGGTGCTGGGCAGATACACCCAGGACAGGGCGCCAATCTATCACTGGGCACACACACATGCACACACTCTATATAGGGCAATTTGGAGAATTTAATTGACCTCGATTCATGTTTTTGGATTGTGGGAGGAAACCGGAGAACCCGGAGGAAACCCATGCGGACATGGGGAGAACATGGAAACTCCATCCAGATTGGGATTCGAACTGGGAATCCCTAGCGCTGTGAGGCGAACGTGCTAATCACTAAGCCACCATTTGCTGGTATGTTTTTAATAAAATAGCAATTTCTGTGAAAATGGAAAATGAAAATCTGATGCAGTCTTTTCTATGCTGATTCAACAATACTAACATGATGTGTGTAAACAGGTTTCAATATAAAAGCCTAAAAAAAAAGATTAACCCTGATAGATCTCGATGACCTGTCCTAGTGATCGACCGATTGATCGGCCGTCCGATTGATCGGACCGATTTTTGGAATTTTTAGATAATCGGCATCGGCCGATATATGAGTGCACAAGGCCGATATTTAAACAATGCCTACAGGCAACGCTGTGGGCAGCTCTGTCATTCTGGCTCAATGACTGAATACAGTCATTTGATCTAACTTTTGCTTAGAGTGGCCCCTAATGTTCTTCCGGCAGAACGTCAGTCAATGTTCAAGAGAATGGATTGGTGAGATCATGAGAGAAAACGGTTTCTCTTTCAACTCTCAGTATTTGTTACTGGCTGCTCTTTGTAATGTATAAAGTGTTTACTGGCAATAGTTTTATTTGGAACTGTAAGCTTAGCAACCACTTGAACAGCTAATCTGGCCAACTAATACTAATTAGCGCTAGCTAACTCTATAATAATGTTCCAGGATGCTATTTGTAACATATACAGTGTTTACTGTTTGTGTAATTAGGGCAATTTTGTTAAACTGGCTAGCTAACGCTATATATCGCTA
The DNA here is from genome assembly GCA_019802505.1 of Corydoras sp. C115. NCBI lineage: Eukaryota > Metazoa > Chordata > Actinopteri > Siluriformes > Callichthyidae > Corydoras > Corydoras sp. C115. The sequence goes on from JAFMOC010000071.1 coordinate 1,227,854, forward strand.
GCACCAACTGACGCTAGCTTACAGACAGTGAATGTTGTGCCAGTTCACAGCTTTTCTGAACTATTTCATGTTCAGTTCATACATGCTCAAAGTGAACATTTCATGTTCGAAGTTCACAATTTTAATTCTGAACTAGTTCAAAGTTTAGTTCATTTATTTTTTTTCTTGTGATATTCAAATAAGTACTTTTTTTTCACACTACAAATTACAATATTTGTTTGTTAATATTGTATTTATTTATCTAAATTAGCTAAATTGGCTCATTAGTTCAAAAAATTGATTGAATTTTGTTCTGTGTGCATTGTGCAATGTTCATCAATAAATGTTCATTCTAAAAAGATGCTGCTTATGTTTAGGTACACTGAAACTTTAATTAATAATGTGTAATTTAAAGTTGTATGTTTTTAATATTGCTCTCTGTATTACAAAAAGTAGAGTAGACAGTAATAAACTGATTACTTTTATGTCTTGTTTATTATTATTATTATTATTGTTATTATTATTATTATTATTATTGTACTTTATTAGTTACAATTAAAACTGGTAATATCGGCTTTATATATCGGCCATTGGCCACTTCTGTCGTCTAATTATCGCCATCGGCATCGGCCATTAAAAAACCCATATTGGTCGGTCACTAACCTGTCCAATGGAAAAGTAGCTCTCGGGCCAGAAAAGTGTGGGGACCCCTGCTCTAAAGAATGTCCCATTTGGAACAAAGAAAAAGGGATACAGAAAATAAGGTTTCAAATTCAGAAAATCGTTTGTAGAGAGAGTTAAAGTGAAAACAACGAGCAGTGTAGAATGCCAGAAAGCTATCACCTGGGTGAGGGTGATATTTGTATCCTTGCTAAACCCATAGCCAGAGACAAAGTCAACAATAACGGAACTAGAGGATAAGACAAAAAAGATATCAAACTCACAACCAAAACCAAGTCGAGAAGGCACCAAGGCCAAAAAGAATGACCTAAAGGACAAGGACATGAAAGAAATGCCAAGATCCACATCCTGAAGCCCATCCCCCAAAATCAGACAAAGGCAACATCCCCCAATACTACCCACTTGATGGAACACACATTAATCCAATGGAACTGCAGAGGACTCAAGGCGAACTACAAAGACTGCTACACTAAATCCGATAGCCTTCTGTCTACAAGAAACATTACTAAAAAACCCAAACACAAGGGGAACTCCAAGTCTACAATCAAATTCCAGCAATCATGATCGGGAACTTCACCAATGCAATCATGGAGGCAAGCTACTCAGTCCATCCCAAAGTAAGTGGCTAAATCAAAAAGACGCCATAACCCATGGTTTAACGATGAATGCAAAATGGCAATAAAAGCCAGGAAAAAAGCAGAAAAGGCTTGCAACCATACCATCACCAACCATAAAACACCTGATCAAACTCAAAATACACAGAGCAAGGGCATGCAAAATAGTCCATCGGGCAAAGAAACAGACGTGGGAAAGCTTATCCCAACTTAAAAACAATCCCACCTCCAGAACAGTATGGAACACGGTAAGAAACCTGAAGAGCAAAGACAGAAATCTAATAAGCACTAAGAAAGAAATTACCAACGCCCTTGCTGAACACTTTCGATCATTCTCCTCAACTACCAGTTACTCACCCCACCCCACACAGAATAAGGGAGACAAGCAGTCCTGCAAGGTGACACCCTATCTTTTCAACATTAATATACAACACATATAGACACAGATAAACAACATCACCAGACATACATCCTTCAATGTCATGGCCTGTGGATTTGCCCAAAATGGCGCCAAATGCCACCGGTGGAACACACATTACAACTAACAAAAAAAACTGCAAAAATGGACTTCACAGAATGGATTCCAACTATCCAAATCAAAAAACATTTGCAACCACTTCTGTCAGCTGAAAACTCTACATCCAGCCCCAATTTTAACCCTAGCCGTAGAGAAACCCTAAAAGTTGAAAAAAATGGTCAAATTCCTGGGACTACTACTAGACAGTAAACTCTCCTTCACCCCACATATTCAACTACTCAAAACTAAATGCACGTAGATGCTTAACATCCTAAAAGTCCCAGCAAACACAAGTTGGGAATCAGAAACCAGGCTTTAATAACAACTTTACATCATGCTAATCCAGTCACACTATGGCAGTGCCAGAACAAACCACCTCTACACTTCCGGAGACTACAAATAAGTCTACAGTACCCCATCGAAAACTAAGGGAGTAAAGAAAACCCAGCTCACTAATCCTTCTTTAACAAACAGTAACAACACCAAAGGGTCAAGCTCCGTAGGAATCCACATCAAACTCTTTCTTGAAACCTTCAGTATCCTGATAACGGCCACTAAATATCTACTAATACCAGCAAAAATTCCAAGCTATCTATGAAATAAGGAAAAACTATTTTAGAGCCTCTAACATAAAATAACTTTTTAAACACAACAAGCCACAAAGGATTTTAAACTTTCTGAAACACCTTAATATTAAAAACCAAATATAACATAATAATATTTAACTAAATGAAACCCTAAACATACCTTCACTGCTATGTACATAGCCTGTATGAGCTAAATTGGCAATAATCACAAACAAAATCTGAGTAATGACATTTGTTTGTAATTTTTATGACAAATGGTAAATTTTTCTTTCTCTCTCTTTCATATGTGTGGATGGTATCAGGACTGTTCTCACATGGATGAACATGGCATTGCAGCAGCTCTTTTGCCCCTGGTCACTGCCTTCTGTCGGGTAATGTTTCCTACACTTACATTACATCAGTGCATTTGGTTGGTTGGTTGGTTGCTGAGTTTTAGGCAAATATCTACAATACCTATAAACTACTTCCTCACTTTGTTAAACTATTTTTTTGTTTGTACACTCTAATCCTGGATACGATTTTAAATAATATAGTGAGCTTATTAAAATCTATGGCTTTTATTAATGAGCCATACATTAAAACCACTAACAGGTTAATTATGGGATTGTTGTTCCTGTCAGCACATGGTGATATAATTTATATATTTCCAGAAACTTGGGGTGTGGATTAACAGCTTGTATTTGTATTAAAGCAGTTTTGTAATGAAACTAGATGCTTATTATTTTGCATGGCACAAAAAATGACTTAAGCAGGACCTTTCAGTATATCATGTCTGATGGAAGGCAGGCCTTACCAGGGATTTTTTACTGACTCAACACAGCATTAACTAGTTTCTATTCAAAGCACCAGCACATAAGTAGAAGACTGCAGAAGTATGGATTACTGTAGCTCTCTGTAGCTTCCTACAACTCCTTTTTGTTATAAAGATGGGGGTCTATTTGCATGCTTAAAACATTGCATGCTGTATAGAACATTCCAGAAAGACACACAAACATATATATAACAAAGTTAAGATGTGCCTATTTATCAGTTTTGTATCTTAACATTTCTTAACTTCAAATATGTTAAAACTAATAACAGTCAAATAACTGTGTAAATCATGATCAAAGAAGTTAAAATGAACTTTTTTTAAACAATAATGCCCACACTATTCGCAGGGTAACAGGTACTCCTTTACCAGGTTTGCGAGAGTAGAAAATTATTTTATTTCAAACACTTGAAACACTTGAAAATGTAATAATGCTTTAAAACTATACTGTCAGTCATTAGCATTTCATTATTTATTTACTAACTGGAACACTGTCAATGACATTAATTGTATGGAGTTTTCTCAATGTTTTTTGAATAAGGATTGTTATAGTTAGTAGTGTTATCAAAAAGTTTCACCCTAAGGAGATCTTTAAAATAGCACCCTCTTTTGTTCCAATGGCCAAAAATGACCCTATTAAATATACTGCAATATTTTTAAGCCACTTTAAATGAGAAAGTATTTTAACCCTTTATTGATATGCCGTATACATATACGCTTGCATATTGACCAGTATGCTTTTATTTATTTTTTTTTTCCGTAGAGTTAGTAAATAAAAATTCCTTTATTTGATCCTAAGGCAAATCAAGTTTTTTCTTGAATTTTTTCTTATCTTTTTTTCTCCTTTAAATGAGTCAATCTTTTAAAACTACTTCAGCCTTAAATATACATATCAAGTATAACCAAATTTGTTTAGTTTTTCAAACCAATATTTTTTTACACACACACCATTATTTATTAGGACACACATGTAATAACACGCATTTAATTTATTTTTCACGGATTTTAAAATATTAAAACATAGTTAAAATGAAATATAAAACTCTACAAAAAGTCCCTGAATCTCTTAAGAGTGAAAACTCTTGTGATGGGTTATTTTTAAGTTAAATAAAATAGAGGAAATCATGCAGATGGCAGAACAAATTGTTTTAAAATTGTTTTGTTCAAATAAGTTTTAGTTTTGTTTATTTAAGTGGCTCTTTACTTAGCACTTTTTGCAATAGCTCATTGTATCAAAGAAGCTTTACAATTTTCTGAACCTGAACCCTAGATCAAATCAAAGTAAGAGTGGTAAGAAAACAGTTTATTGTTTGTTATGGAAATAAACAATGTAAGGACCCTCATCCTCCTCTAGAAGTCAGACAGTACGATCATGGATTTTTTTGCCTTACTGATTAGCCTCATTAATGCTCTTTGTTCCAAACTGACTAAACATCACTGTAATAAAACTGAGACTATATGAATAGAACAAGAAAAATAAGACCATTTTATGTAATTTTAGCTCCTAACATTCTAATACTCGTGTACCACCAGACACATAAAACGTTTCTTTTCCCAAGCCATCACGATTATAAACACTCAATAAATACCACACCAAGCACAAATGCACCTTGTATATCACATATACACTTCTTAAACATTTGCACATGTGTATATTGTATACTGTATATTGTATAATGTTTGTCTGTATATGTGTTGTATTATTCTGTAAATACTGTATATTTATCAAATATTGTTGTGTACAATACTAGCGCCAACACCTTCCACACCACATTCCTTGTGTGCATAACTCACTTGGCCAATAACTCTGATTCTGATTGCAGAAACTCGGGGGAGGTATTACTCAATTTGCCTACAGCTGTGTGCAGGAGCACATGGTTTGGACCAACATGCAGTTCTGGGAGGCCATGTTTTATAGTGATGTGCAGAATCACATACGGGCTCTATATTTGGAGAACGAGGACCGGAGCCCAATTAGCCCTGTAAGAACAAATGTAAAATTTTACATTTAGGTCCATTGCTAATAAAGTACAGGATAATGTCAAATGTTGTGCCCTAAATCATATTCCCTAGTCTGATCTGAATAGATGCTTTAGTCGTTTTAATGTAACATTGATCATTGCGGTAATTGGTAATTTATACTCTTATCTATTTTCCTCTTCTGAGGGTGATGAGGGTGCAGCAAAGTCAGAGCAGATCAGCGCTTTGGAGTTGGCTTCAGAACAGACACGCTTGTGGCCTACACTGAGTAAAGTTATCCAGCAGGAGCGTGTACAGAAAGAGGAGAGCACTGTGTTCAGTCAGGCCATTCATTATGCCAACCGCATGAGCTACCTACTGCTACCACTCGACACGAGTAAGAACAGGCTTCTGCGTACCACTGGCTTGGTTGAAGTGGAGAGCATCAGCAACAGCTTTGTCACTAACAGGTGGGCACTGTAACTGGGCATGTGTAGCATTGTGTTTAAATATATTGGAGCTATTGACTAACATCAACGTTTAAGTGTATTTATCTACCAGTAGCAATAGACTGTACAGATTTGCCGTAAATGGGAAGTCTAAAATAACTTTTATGGCAACTTTTTTTTCTCCTGGTTCCAATCTCCTGCAGCTTCCAATATCAAATGCATACATGCATTGGGGAAAATAAGTGACACTGCCAGTTTAGCATGTTTTCCCGCCTACAAAAAATAGAGAAGTCTATAATTATTATCATAATAATAAATAATATTAATACATTTTATTTCAAGGCACCTTTCTAACACCCAAGGACACTGAACAATAATAGAACAATAACAGTAGCAATAGAAACAATAATAAAACAATAGGAGTACAGGTAAACACTTACACATTGAACAGTAAAAAGCAGATGAAATACATAAATTGTAAGATATTACAGATTTAACAGTAAAAATGATTTTTACAAGCAAAAGGCTATCCTGAACAGATGGGTTTTGAGTCTAGTTTTGAAGAGTGGACGTGAGTCTGTATTTCGGAATGTAGAGAGGAGTGAGTTCCAGAGTCGTGGAGCTGAGCAGCTGAACTCCCAATAGTGTTAAGACAAGCAAAGGGTACAATTAGGATAAAATATTTTTTTAATAAGAGCAGATTTTGATCGGTAACCAATGAAGCTGTTGTAAAACCGGAGTGATGTGGTGAGTAGAGGAGGTTCTAGTAACAACCAACCTTGGTGGGAAAAAAATTGTCATTATTGTCAAAAAGGAAATATCGCATAATCTCTTTGAAGCAATCACGGGACATTGTTTCCTTCATTACATTCATACAATTCTTTTGTGACTAGCAGTCTACCATTGCTCCAATTCGGCTGATTAGTGCTTGAAAATACAGAACAGCAGAACAGACAGTAAGGCTCCAGTGGTCGTTTGTTCGTGTACTTTGCAAGCGGTGATGGTCCTAAACATGTCTATGCTGAATAAGCTGAGAAAGCTCTGACGCCTACTCGTCACTCTATGCTGCATAAAAGAATGAAAAGGTGCTTATTATGCAGTATTATTACAATACCTTACAATACATTACAAAATTATTACAATACCTTGGCATGCTCAGTTGGTCCTACTTTCTCTTGAAACATAACATCTCTGCAGTCTGAGGACTGAGGACTTTATCCACCGTCTTCCAAACTGTCCCATCCTTTGCTTTTATGCCTGGTGTGTTCTCTGCTACAAAAAGTTGCTTTCTGGGAGGACTGGGTTGCTCTTCTTCAGATGATCCATCTCTATCTAATTCTGTGTCGGAATCATCCAATGTATAAAAAGAAAGATCCTCTCCACGAGTCGCATTCATCTATAGCAGTCAGCAACTCCAAGGCTTATAATGCACTGAGGGTTCTTTTCTCTGTCATCTCTTCTCTATGTGCTCCAAACAGTACAGCAGCAAAAAAAGTTATGTGATTATACTGTTTCTGCGTCTGCTTATATTACAACTCAATTATTATTATTATTATTATTATTATTATTATTATTATTATTATTATTAGAATTATTAAGCAGGTCAATAAATGTCTGGTTTTATTTACAGTATGAGTTGAAGGCATCCAAGTAGCCCAATGAACAATTAAACACACTCAAACACACTGGCACCATATGTAGCATAGTGTGAAATACTAAATTACACAAATTTGTGCAGCTGTAATATGTTACCTAATCCCCATCACTCCCATAGAGTGCAGTGTCTTCACTCATATTTTGTCAAAAAAATAAAACGTGAAGCTTGATCATTAATTAGCACCATTGTGTACAAGTTGTATGAATTTATAAAGCACATTTAAACACTGCCTAGCCTAATTAAATGAAAATAAAAATTAACACACGTTAACAACTGTTATTATCCAGTTAACAACCAAAAACATCATGAAGCGTGCTCTGCCGGTCTCATATTTAGTGCACTATTACGTTGATTCACTTCAAAACTAAAGAACATTGGAATATTGTAGTGATTTACTCTACTGTTGAGCTTCATCCTCATCAGTGACTCCAACATCTTTAGTTTCAGGTGGTGTATCATCACCGTGGTGCTCTGTGCAGGTCGCATGTTCCACGTTCTTTATTTGTGTGAAGATTGAAGTGCTCCCTCAGTTTGATGTTTTCAGTTTGTTTCATTTGTTCGATTTATCAACTTGTTTTGCAAATTCCGCCTCATTCTGTTTAACCCTTTATTTTTTTTCAGTGTTGTTTTGAAGCGCTGCAGGTGACGTAAGCGGGTACGACATTGCGAGTAACGTGGAAATCGTGCGACCCAATCGATAACGAAATTCGTTATCGATACCTTTCATAATCGATTTTTATCGATTCATTGTTGCAGCCCTACACAACATATATACATATAAGTAATTGTGACTTTGGATCTAACACTTTTTATATGCAAAAACAGGTAAAGTACTAAAAACTAATGTTAACATCATAAGTTTTTGAAGTAACTACAATTTAGCTGTTATCTATCTCAAAATCAGTTTGCAACAGGCAGGAGAGAAAACTGGTTTGAGAAAGACACCTCCATACTAAATATGAGGCTGGGGATAGGTGGTGGCTATAATATACATATCAATAGCAGGCCTTGAGGTGAGCAACATCGGGGAGGGCTTGTCCTCAGGATTTGAAAAAGTCAGTCACCCCAGTGTTAATTTAGCTATCGAACCATTGGCAATCTGGCTACGTCAACATAAAGGCTTTGGAGGTGATTACATGATTTAACTCAATTCATAAATTCTTCCTTTATGCCAATGATCTTCTTCCATGCATCTCCAACACAGCTTTTTCCATTCCAATAATAGTAGACATTCTAAAACAGTTTGCTCACCTTTCTTAGTGTTAGATGTTCAATAAACGGCCTCGGAGATGCAGGTTGTTCCAAACAGATTTTAATGCAAGTTACTGAATAGACAAACAAGTGTACAGGAAAAATCATCAATGGCGGGCAACCACGATTGATGAGAGCACTCTGAATTCTCAAAGATCCAGCTTCAGTATATAACCCTTAGGTGGGCTGTCCTTCTTCTTTGGGTGAGTGTGACTGGACCTTACAAATATGGTGGGATTTTCTGAGGCCCCCAGTCCCAATAATACTTTTTACCCAATAATACCCCTAATTCTATATTTTTACTGGTCACCCTGTGACCAGACTTTCTGACTCCTTCTCATGCTCATTCGACAAGTGGTCATTCCTACAATTTACACACACTCAACCCCCACCTGGTCATTCCCTCTGCCATTCAGCAGTTGTTTACATATCGTAAATGACAAAAATGTCATTACAATGGTAAAAGCATTACAAAGTTGACCAAATCTTTCAAATAATGCAATTCATATCTTTTTACGTTCAATAAATTCCAACAATAGTTCTACAGATCTTATATTAGTTCAAAATCTAGGGTGTAAAGCACAGGATGTAAAGCTGCATTTAGTGCACTTCCTTATTAAAAAATCCACAAAGCCTTGGAAGAACACAACACACTTCAACACTTAAATTTATACACTTAATTTCAGTTAGCAATTCCAATTGTATTAATTTAATTTACATTCCAACTTAGCCCTTATTCACCACTCACAGCTAATTATATTGTTTTTCAGCTAAATATAGGAGCAAGGGTCCTTCTTACCTTATTGGCCGGCCTGTGAGTACCGCGTAAGTTCTATCGTTGGAATCAAGCAATCAACCCGATTATCTGCACTGCAATCAACGACCTTAACCATCCTCTGCTACCAATTGTTAGGAAATCTGAAATTTCCCTGATGAACCAATTTTGAAGGCGTCAAAAAGCACAGTACAGATGATTTCAGAGTTATTCGAATCAAGCGGTTTATTTATGACAAACCGTGTCAAAGCAGTGTTCGTCCAAGACAAGCCCAAGATCGCGATCCGACTCTGATCTCAGCACCACACCGGTCCCACCAAGACAGAGCCCCGAAGTCCAGTTTCTGACTGTATTTATTGAAACACCCATCCCTCGTCCTGCTTATTCTGAAACAATTTGTCGAAGGAGTTCTATGGGGGGGGGTGAACACGCCGTTCCATCCCTTATCTGGGGGAGCTCGATACAGCTCGGCTGCCCTTGAGCTTTATCCACCAGGCGCCAGATGCCAGGTGCATCTAGTTTTCATGAAATATAGGACTTGGGCAACTGTCGGCCAGATTGCCCCATCGTTATTGAATGTGCCAATTCCCTTGAACACAAAGTACTTACAAATCACAAATTTTTATCCCTTCATTAGCCTAACAGTGTGGAGTTCAATATATGAGGTCAATCATTATGTGTAGAAACAGTTGTGAATCAGGTGACCCTTTTTTAAGGGTGAAATCAGTACATGTTGTATGTACATTTCTTCTTCAAAGCGTGAGAAATATGGGTCATTCGAGACTTTGTTTAGAGGGTAAATTTATAAAGACATTTGTTAAAGAACACATCAACTGGCAAAAAAAGAGAAACATTTTATGGACTGATGAAAGTTTGAAAAATGAAAAATTGTTCTTTTTGAATCCAAAGACCGCAGACAGTTCATTATATGACCCCCAAATTCTAAAGTCAAGCCACAGTACACTCTGAAGACTGTACAGCATTGTGTTGCAAATATCATAATAAGGGCATGTTTCTCTTACTATGGTGCTGGTCCTATTTACCGCATACCAGATCATGGACCAGTTTGCATATATCAAAATACTGGAAGAGGTCATGTTGCCTTATGCTGAAGAAGAAATACCCCTTTGTTGTTTAACAAGACAATGACCCAAAACGCACCAGTACACGAGCAAATTCTTGGTTCCAATCCAACAAAATTGAGGTTTTGGTGTGGCCAACCCAATCCCTGGACCTTAATCTGATATAAAACTTGTAGGGTAACATCAAAAATGCAATGAGGCAAAACAAAGAAATGCAAATTAATTGTGTTCCAAATTACTGTAGTCCAAACATCCTGGGCTGGAATATCAATTGACCGGTACAAGAAGTTTACGCCACACAGATGTGAAGCAGTTCTAAAAAACTGTGGTTATACAACAAAATATTATATTAGTGCTAATATGCTAAATTATAAAACGAAAACGTGCATAGGTTGAGTTTGTACAAATAAATTGTTACGATAGAACCTCGAAGACACTGGGTTAATTGTCCGGTAAACTTTATTTTCACAAAAGAAAAACAAATGTAAAAAAAACAAATTCCCATGTTCATAGGAACTTCGAGGAACTTTGGCGTCACAAGCAGGTGCGTGTAAACTGGGTCAAACGTGCGAGCAGTGTGGGAACTAGGTAAGAGGTCAATCAACGTCATCTGATTATGTGAGCAAGTGGGATGCGCCGGCAGCTGGTGGCGCTTCCCCAGAAACAAGCATGCACATTCCTCCTGCGGGAGAAAGAACAGGCAGATCGCGGGAAAAGTCCCAGAGTTAGGCTAAATCATTATTTTTATAAAGTGAACAGCAAAATAGCTTTTATTTAGAATTATATACCACCGCAATTAAAAAGAACATCTCTTTCACAACAAATCTTTTCAAATCTGATGGTGGCTTGGCTCCAATATCCAAACACTAATATTACCAAGCCTGTAACATCTTGAAATTCATCTACTTGGGCTAAGTTTAGAGGGGAACGGTCCTTTATGGTTATAGTTTGAGTTTCTGGTTCCGTTTCCAGTTGTGGCCATGTTTGTGGGTCACTGGTTGTTATCTACAATGCAACGGGTAATAGCCTTTAGTAATTTGCTTACCAGGCACACTATTTTGTTGAAATATAAGCTTCCCTTACTGCCCACACATAACAATTGGCTACAGGAGCTTCTGTGCTATAAATGACTAGAGCTTTATGCTTACAGGTTAGTGTTGTTATGCACTTTCTACAAATATTTGTATCCTATCCTACTATAGCGGAACACTGTATCGAAGTAAGGGGGAGAAACCCCCACTGCCCTTTATTTATATGTATTTTTTGTTTAATTAATTACATTTTTCATTATAACTTTTCCAATTACTTATTTATTTAATTTTGTATGGCTGTTTATTTACTGATTATTGTCATTTATTATTGTTATATTTTATTATTATCCTTTTTAATACAGGTTTTTTTATATTGCAAATGTCTATTATTCTATAACACATACACTGCTTGTATTGACAAGAAAATCTCAATATGTGCCTATGATGAAAGTTAAAAACTTTTCCATTATTTGTAGGTGGAAAACTTGACAAATACTTATTTTCCCCACTGTACATATAGGCATACAAAAATACATACAAGTCAGTCACTAAAAAAATCACATCTAAATCTAAAGTCTGTCACTGTCTGTTAGTCACAAAGACAGACAGTCATAAAACCAAATTGTAAAAGTATTTTGACACTGACCTCTCAGTTTGTGTTTGGTAATAGCATTGCAGGAAGTATGGCAGAGAGCTATGACACAGAGAGTGGCTTTGAGGATGCAGAAAGCTCTGATGTGGCCAATTCAGTGGTTCGCTTCATCAACCGCTTTGTTGATAAAGTGTGCAATGAAAGTGGGGTGACCAATGATCATCTGAAAGCCCTTCACATCATGATACCAGGTAAAATCACAGGAAAATAACAGGATTTTTGTCTTTAATATAACTTGTGTTTAGCCTGGTATTTTGATGAAAAAAAGCAGTCCTGTAATGTATTCAAGTAGACATGTTTACCTTGCTAGTTGTACCTCATGTTTCTGTGCAGATATTGTACAGATGCATATCGAGACCCTGGACGCAGTTCACAGAGAGAGCAAGAGACTACCTCCTATTCAAAAGGTAAACAACTCTGTGTTTTACATTGGACTGAAGTGCAAGCGCTACCTAGAACCTGACAAAGATCCACCCTTTTCCACGTCCACACCCATATCTCACAAGCACACCAACACAGAATGCCACTCCAGGTACGTCTGTTCTGCACACTGAGTGTTGCATGCTTGGTTTGAAGCAATTGTTTGCCATAACAAAAAGCCTCAATGTAAAGATTTGGGGCTGTATATTTGTCTTATGTACCTCACAACTGCAGGACAAATAGAACTGCATTACTAATTACAAGTGATACACACATTCTTGTTTTTAGGTGTGGCATTGAAGTGATCTTAGTCTCACCTTGTATTCAAACCATCTGCAACATGATGTGTCCAGGAGTCATTGATTGTTTTAATAAGGAACTAGCAATTCTTCAGATTAGAAGTGAATCTATTCAGTCATTACGAAAGGACCACTGAATTCGGGTATCGATTTTGTAGTTCTCATTATGCCCATATTTGACAATCTGGTTCTAAAAAATTATATATGTATTGAAAATGCTTAGAATCTGAATGCCAAATATGTATCATCATCATTATGCTCTGTGATAAATAAATATTTTTAGAACCTAATATGTTTTTTATGTATATTTTTCTTCTTTTCTTCTCTAGATTCTGTAAAGTATAAATTTATTTACTACTTGTAAAAAATGCAATTAAAGTTAGTAAGCCGAGTGAGCAGAATTAGTATAAGTATCATTAGTAAAATAAAAAAAAAAAAATAATCAGTAGTGTTGCCACTGTGCTTACTTTAAAAAACAGATTAGATTACATTGCCGAAGACAAGTTTGTTGATAATAAACATATTTATTAATTAAAACTTTTTTTTGCCATAGTGTTTTTATAACCATTTATTAAAAGCAATAAGGCACTCAAGGTTCTGCATATCCGTTCATGCCTTATTGCTTTAGTCATTGCTTTAGATACAGCAAATTCATGATGTCATAATTACAATATAGCAACAAAGTCAAAGAAATAATGCTAATATAATCAGTGATGTCATTAATGTGCTTGAAACCCAATTTTTTTGGGTTTCATTTTTGAATCAATGTAATTTTGCTTTATGCAATTTAAGATACTTTACATGTTGGAAAGATGTTCGAATGAATTCCTTATTTTCACTCTTTCTCTGTTGTTTGTTGCTTGTTTTGAATTGAAGCTTTGGCTTGTTCGTGTAGTAAATAGTAAATTGCTTGAACTGATGCTTAACAAATAAAAGAGCATGATTTAATTTTAAAAAAGATTAAAAGATTAATGTGGATTTTATCCATTTCTTTGTTCCTTCCTGCAGCCCAAGCTTTTAAGACCGACTCTCTTAGCAGGTGAGGAGTTTGTGATGGACGGCATGCGGGTGCACCTCGTGTCAGATGGCCGAGAAGAGGCCACTGGAGTAATGGGAGGCCCACCCCTCCTACCTGCTGAGGGGGCCATTTTTCTAACTACTTATCGTATCATCTTTAAAGGGATGCCCAGTGACCCATTGGGTACGAAAACTTTTCCAGTTCAGTTCTATTTATTTTGATTGATTATCTCAGTTTGTTTTACAACTTAACTCAGTACCTCATTTAAATATTGTCCTATAGTAAATAGAGCAGTTGGTCAGCTCTAGGTTCAACAATGTTATATACTCAAAGAATAAGGTCAGCTGATATATAACACCTGTTATGGGCATTATCTAAGATAACAGTGCCAGGGTTCATCAGACTCAGATTGTGAAATAATAGTTCAGGGAGAATGAGACGTCTTTTTTTACGCAGAGATTGTCCAGACCTGAACCCCATGCTGAATCTTTTGGATTTGCTGAAGACTTTGCACAGTGGTTTAAATCTCCCACCATCATAATAGATTTTGGCAGAAAATTAATACAACAGAAATATGTTTTGTGACATTACACCGCAGCGAATGTGTGCTGTAATCAATGTTGATGGTGGTCCTACAAAATATTGGTGTGTGACCTTTTTTTGCCAGGCTGTGTATAATGCCAAACCTTTAGAAAACAAGGGTGTTAAACTGAAACAAAAGTTCTATAGCATGGATGATGGCAAATTCTTGCAAAATAAATTCTTCCGTATTAACAAAACTGATGCTTTTACATGGTGCATCTGATTAGAATTCTGATTTTGCACACTTTGGTCATGTACCTCCAGTGGGATGTTGCAAAATCAGTGAGTGAATACTGCCAGTTTCCGAGTGCTATAGTTTGTTCATATATTTCAACATGAGCCATAGAAATCACTTCACACATTCAACATTAGAATAAAAAAGTCCAAAAGTCTGATAGTAATCTAACATTATTACTGCTGTGTGTAGTTGCAGAGCAGGTAGTGACTCGCTCCTTTCCCATCGCCTCTCTAACTAAAGAGAAGAAGATCACTGTTACTTTACCAATGGATCAGTTCATAACGGAGGGTCTACAACTTCGCTCCTGCACCTTTCAGGTACTTAATGTTAATGTGCTACTGTTGTTTTCACCCATGTTCTCTACCTACTTAATATTAATTTCATCGCCCTCCTCCTTCTGTAGCTAATGAAGATTGGCTTTGATGAAGAGGTGGCTTCGGACCTGGCTGAGGTTTTCCGAAAGAATGTCCACAAACTGCGCTATCCCCAGCATGTCCACGGCACCTTTGCCTTCACTGTGGGTCAATCAGCAAAGATGGTGGTAGAGCACAAAACCAAGGACAAGAATCAGTCTTTAAAGTAGGACTTCAGCATTTACAGCATTATATATCTGTTCATGTTTTCACCTTAGTTAGTCCTTATTATTTATACACTCACTTGTCTTTTTATTATATAATACTCCTTGTTTTTTATTCATCAGTTTAATTTACCATAGAGATGAAATTTGTAGAACTACAATTACATTTTGCATTCTATCTGTTTCTGTATATAATAGGTTAGTCTGTTACTCTGTTTTCTGTTATGGTCATAAACATAACAGAACAGGTATTATTTTGGTGGTAGATGATTGTCATCACTGCAGTGGTATGGATTTGTTGTTGGTATTTTAGTATGTGTTGGACTGTGGTAACAGTGGATCTAACACAGTTGTGTTGCTGGAGTCTTTAAACACGTTTTTTAATACTGCTGGACAGAGTATAATCCAGCATAATGTAGCACTGATAAAGTATTACAAGGTGACAAACAGATTGTAAAGCCACTAATAAGCTTATCAAGTCCAAATGTATTTATAAAAAAAACCTGTTATTACAAAAAACAATTGGGTTTTAATGAACAAACCTGTAGAAGCCGGGCAGCAACCCAATAGGGAGTACCAGACCTCCTTTGCCCCAGCCACCTCTACCAGCTCAACAGGGGGAACCCTGAAGTGTAAGGGAGTACTCGGCCATCCTGTGAAGAAAACCCATTTTGGCCGCTTGTATTCGTAATGTTGTTCTATCAGTCGTTACCCAAAGCTCATGACCATAGGTGAGGGTAAGAACTTATGGCTTAGCTTCTTTTTCACCACAACAGACCGGTATAGGGTCTGCATCACTGCTGACCCTTTATATCTTACCATCACTGGTGAACAAGACCCAGATATACTTAAACTCCTCCACTTGAGGCAAGATTTCATCTCTGACCTAGAGAGGACTCTCTACACTTTACCGACTGAGAACCATGGCCTCTGATTTGGAGGTGCTGATTCTCATCC
Source organism: Corydoras sp. C115 (assembly GCA_019802505.1). Taxonomy (NCBI): domain Eukaryota; kingdom Metazoa; phylum Chordata; class Actinopteri; order Siluriformes; family Callichthyidae; genus Corydoras; species Corydoras sp. C115. The sequence continues at coordinate 1,243,987 of JAFMOC010000071.1, forward strand.
TGGCCGCTTTACACTCGGCTGCAAATCTATTCAGTAAGAGCAGAAGTTCACAGCTTAATGATGCTAACAGGACCACATAGTCAGCAAACAGCGGCGACATGATCCTCAGATCACCAAACCAGACACCCCCTATCCCCTGGCTGCACCTAGAAATTTTGTCCATATAAATTATGAACAGAATCGGTGACAAAGAACAGCCCTGACTAAGTCCAACCCTCACTGGAAATAAGTCAGATTTACTGCCGGCCATGCGAACCAAGCTCCTGCTTCGTACATATAGGGGCTGAATAGCCTGTAGTGAGGAGCCATGAACCCCATATTTGCAAAGCACCTCCCACAAAATACCCCGAGGAACACAGTCGAAAGCCCTCTCCAGATCCACAAAAGATATGTAGACTGGTTGGGCAAAGTCCCTTGAACCCTCAATGATCTTGGAGAGAGTAAAGAGCTGGTCCAGTGTTCCAAGACCAGGACGAAACCCGCACTGCTCCTCCTGAATCCGAGGTTCGACTATCTTCTCCAGTACCCCTGCGTAGACTTTGCCAGGGAGGCTGAGGAGTGTAATTCTCCTGTATTTGGAGCACACACTCCGGTCCCCTTTTTTTAAAAAGAGGCACCACCATGCAATGTTAAAAAGGCGTGTCAGCCAAGACCGCCCCACAACATAAGAGCTGTGAGGAACTCTGGACAGATCTCATCCACCCCTGAAGCCCTGCCACCAAGAAGCTTGCAAAGTCACTAGTGCAATAAAAATAGGTTCTATTCATTAATTGTCTTTGCTGCAGTGCTCTGACAGTGTTATCTTTGAGCTGCTGGTGATACCTTAAAGAAAAACAGATAACAAATTGCCTAATTGCTAAAATAAGAAAAGTATGTGTCTGTGTCTTATCCAAACATATGAGCACAAAATACATTAACTCATCAGCACTGGTGCTTTCTGCAGTAAAACATAAAATAAAAAAGTACAGTATGATGCGTTTCTTGATGTTGAAATTTGAGCATAAACACATAGTGAAAAACACTTATTCTGCCATCCACACACCCTCGCCGAAATCGGAAGAAAAAAATGTGCCGCACTGTGGGTCATTAGCATAATAATGGGCACTAATTGGCACATAGGAGGAGAGTGGGGGATTGTTCACTTATAAAAATTTTGTAGATTTTGTAAAATTTGTGATAAATACATTATTTGTCTTGCTTTTCTGCCATCTTTTCAGAGAAAGTAGCACATGGATGTCTAAAGGAAACCTCGTTTGTGTAAATTCACTTGAATTAAATTTTTGTCAGACTGCTATACATTTTTATTTTTGTGTTTTAGAACTCTGTCTAAAAACTTTGTGAAGAGTGCTAAGAAGACCATCGGGAGGCAGTATGTCACACGGAAGAAGTACACACCTCCGAGCTGGGAGAACCGTAGCAGTCTACAATCTGAAATGGACGAGGATGAGATCTCTGGTTGGAACACATACACACTGATCTTTCCATATTTCATTAATGAACAAGGTTATATATTAATGTGCACAGTATAGATCCTGCACACTGCAAAAATATTATGTATGTATATAAAAAAAGATGAATATAATAATAGATAAATAAGATAAAAATATTAGTAGATTTCACACTCATTATATTATTTATAAATAATAAATGGTTTATTTGGTAAACAAGATAATCATTTAAATAATATTAACTTAAAATTAAAAACAATATATAAAGGTTTATTTGGTGTATGGAACAACTATAGAGGTTTGCAAAGGTACAATGTATAGAAAAAAGTATTTGGAAAACAACACTCCTAAATAAATGTTTGAGTGTTTTGAAAATGATGCTGTTAAGAGGTTCATAAGGGTATTAAGAGGTTCATCCAGTTTTAAAATGCATTAAGACTGCAGTGATTAATAAAAGGGACATAGAGGTTTATACAGGTGTTGTAAGGTTTACAAAGGGTGATGTTTACGAAGGTGCATGAAGGATTACAAATGAAGATGTTTACAAAGATGTGTGGAATTTTACATCGGTGGCGTTAACAAAGGTGCGTTGAGGTTTACATGGATATGTGGAGATTTACAAAAGTCAATGTTTACAAAGGTACATTGAGGTTTACAATGGTGTAGCTTGTAAAGAGAAACATGAAATATTTTACAAATTTAAGTGTTGAAACAATTTTCTGTGGGCAGAGAAAAAGAGCTCTGTGTTGTAAACTGTTTTGATTAAGTAGCTTGTGTTTTGTTGGTCTAGTCTCAGAGGAACTGGAGCAGAGTTCTCTTACACTTTCTTCCACTATCCGTTCATCCGACCGTCAAACCATGAGTAATGTGGTGGAGCGTGCTTGCTGTCGTGATTACCAGCGCATGGGTCTTGGCACACTCAGTAACAGTCTGACTCGCTCCAACAATGAGCCTTTCCGCATCTCCACTGTCAACCGCATGTACACCATCTGCAGAAGGTAAGATAGTAAGAAAACGTGAGTAATGACTGTCACGTTTTTACATTATAAAATGACTTTTGCAATGTAACAGGTTATTTTATTTGACTCTAATTTGTTTTGTTTCTTATCGTGTGTTTCCTTTTTCTCTTATCCTAATCTTTCTTGTCCTTTGTGCTTTATCACTCACTCACCTACACTTTTTGTCCATCTCTTATTAGTTACCCAGGCCTCCTAATTGTACCTCAGAGCATTCCAGACACCACGCTCCACCGGATCTCTCGCTGCTACAGACAAAGCCGCTTTCCCGTAGTATGCTGGAGAAATTCTCGCACGAAAGCTGTGTTGTTGCGCTCAGCTGGCCTGCATGCCAAAGGAGTCGTGGGCTTCTTCAAATCTCCCAACACACCCAGCGCAGGTGAGATTCACCTTCTGATTGTCTTACATACTGTATATTTTTATAATGTACTAGAAACTGTACTTGTTACATGTGTGGTGATTCTTTTATCATAAACATTTTTAAGATTTTCACTTACTGGCTAATTTATAAGGTAAAGTTTTTATGTTTGAAAGGTCATTTTCCATATGATTTGCCCATATGATTCCATATGACAACAAATGCTGTCTCTGAATTTATATCTATATGCTTGAGCAACAAAATAGTTGTGTCTAACGAGTGAACATTGGGTGGAAACAGTTTCACTAACACAGCACTACCACCACATCAGTTTCTCTTCATTGATGGAAAATCATTCAGAACCCAAATAATATCTGCTCTTTGATGATGCTATAGAGCAATTTTCAACTGTTCGCGACACACTGAATACATTCTGGGTTGGTTGCGGACAGCTTGTCAACAGTAACAGAACTTCTGTTTTTGTTGACTTCGGATTTCAATGGATAATCAGTTTTCTTCGTGAAAATTACAGGTTCTTTTTTCACTGATTGCTTCGGATTTAATCAGCATGCTCAAACGACATGATCAAATCTCATTGTCTCTGTTAAGTTTCCCTTGCAAAATGAAAGTGAGGTTAACGCTATACTTTTAACTTCATTATGGGACCAAAAAAGTTACCAGATCCAGCAGTCAAAGAAAACGACCAGAAACACTATTAAGTTAAAGAAGGAAATCATAAAAAAATATGAAAGCTGCATTAAAATCACCGGAAGTCGCCGTCCACATTAAGTTCCATTGTGGTAAAAATGTTTGCAGGAAAGTTTTGCTTGCAAAACAAATTGGAAATTTCAAAAACACTTCATATATTCTCTATAAAATATGTTTTTTATATTTTCTTTATTCAAAAACAAACAAAAAAAATATTAATGCTCCTCTAAATTCATAAATCATTTATCTTGGGAAAAGCTCTTGTTACATTCACTTTGTAGTTCTACAATTATTATTTGGGTTCGTGGTGATTATTATTTGGGTGGGAGATAAGTCTGTGTTAATTTGTGCAACTATTATCAGCAGATAATAGCTACAGTATTATCTATTATTATTATATAGTAGATATCATATGTATATGTGAATTTGGGTGCTTGTGTTCAGGACCATCTCAAGCTGACTCTACCAGTCTAGAGCAGGAGAAGTACCTGCAGGCTATCATAAACTCCATGCCCTCATACGGTGAGGCCAGTGGAAGAAACACACTCAGCGGCTTTACTTCTGCTCACATGAGCACCTCAGGTCAGCATTGTAATAAAGGATTTTACTCCATCATTGTAAGTGATAAACTTCTTCTGGTCATTTGCCCTAAAGACAGCATAATTTAATCGGTAATACCATTTCATTAGCCATTTACTTTTAATACACCCTCATGCTTATATTAAAGTTTTAAATCCAAAGGTTTTCAGTTTTATTTGTTATTTCTTCTTTGCTTTACATTAAGATACAAAAAACAGAAGTTCAGTCTGTTATAAATCAGTAAATAGTTGTATTTGCTCACATCACAATACTCAATTCTCATACTGATATGTTAAACACCAAGGAAAGAGAACAGTGGGGCTTCCACTACAGCTGGGAATTAAGACCATTACTTCAATTTGTATAATTTTAGGACTTTTCTGAAGCCTACATTTTTAAAGAATTGTAATCAGATATGTATTTTTATGTCATTTTAGATTTTGGTTATTTGGATGCATAAACACAGATTTAAAATGCAGAACAGAATATTTAATGCTTCAGCCACTAATTCATTCACACAAAACCTGACTTGTTCTGAGTGTCTGTGGATAACTGGCAGATTTTACACTTTTACACAAGGCTTTTACACAAGGACACATCTCCACCAGAACAATAACAAGACCGAAACTAGAAGCTAGAAACTGAAACCACTAATGGCAGATATAGTCACACTAAGAGAAAAGCAAGTTGAATGACTAAAACACAAAACTATCCAGGTTGCTACAGCCACTAGTTCAGTCACAGAAAACTGACTTGTTTTGAGTGTCTTCGTATAACTGGCAATATTTTATTAAATTTCTTATCATTAAAACTGTTTTAAAATCAATTTTTTGACCTAGAGATATAGCTGGAATTAATGCCAGTATACTCCCCATTCATTACATATAGCATATTCTGCCAGGTACCACCTCTTGAGACTAGTCTCACAATATAATTGCATTTCCAATCTGTCGAATGGAAATCTGTTTATTTTTAGTGCATTGAAAACCTCCGGAATTCCCTTTGGGAGTTCAGGTCCAGAACACTGTAACGCTGCTTTGAGACAACGTACTGTAAAAATGTAAAATGTATGTTTGTAAGTTATATCTGTCTTACTGATTCTTATCTATGTTTTAGAATTAACAGACAAATTAAGACAACCTAAAATTGGAGCTCTCATGAAGCAGGTTATGGGCACCAAAGAGGATGTGCCTGGAACCTTCAGTCGTGGAGGTGAGTGTGGTATTCACATGTGCTATGTTTGAAGTTTAACCCATTAGACCACTAGATTAGAGATGTATCCTTGTTGATGGTCCAGCAGTACTATGACTTGCATCATAAACTTTTTTTTAAATTCTTTTTTTATACTTCATCACTGACAGTATAAATAAGTTGCTCTTAAATTAATGAAATTAGTCTGTGACATTTTCTTTGATATTTCTGTTTGTTTAAAAAAAAAATCAATTATTCATTCATTCATTCATTATCTTCCGCTTTATCCTATATTAGGTTCGCGGGGGGGGTTCCCCATGCCCATCCAGGGGAGAACGTTTCGGGTGGTGGGCAGATATACCCAGGACAGGGCGCCAATCTATCGCTGGGCACACACTCAAACACACAGACAGACACGCACACAAACACACTCTACATGGGGCAATTTGGAGAACTCAATTGACTTGATCCATGTTTTTGGACTGTTGGAGGAAACCGGAGAACACGGAGGAAACCCGTGCGGACACGGGGAGAACATGGAAACTCCACCCAGATGGGTATTCGAACCGGGAATCCCTAGTGCTGAGAGGCGAACGTGCTAACCACTAAGCCACCGTGCCGCAAAAATCTATTAATAATAATTTAATAATGTTTTCCTTTTAAATGTAAGTTCACAATTAAGGTTTATTTTCTAGCTTAATGAAAGGTTCACACTTTGTATCAGCTGACACCTTAACATTATTGATATTATGAACACATCCAAACCAGACCATGTCCTCTTAAAACATTTTTTTTTGATGGTCTTTTGTGGAGGTTGTTGAAAGTTGTTATTAGGGGCACTGTTACACCTGCACGGTTATCCAGATGTCAGCAGCTTCAGGTAAACTTCAGATCAGCCACTAAACCAGGAACTTTGTTGTGTTGACTTGACATAATTGGTGGTGCCAGATATACATAGAGTTACCTAACATAATAAACTCAAAAACAGCAGTCTTTCTCTTAGTGTTCGGTGTTTACGTTCTTAATGAGACAGAGAAGATACATAGAAAGGGAGAGACTGATTGAGGGAAAGACAGAGTTGGGAAACCAGAGAGATGAAGAGACTGCTGTAGCTAAATTTTACATTCATTTTAAGAAAAACTCTAAACAATTTTATCTTGTAAATGAAGGAATTAAATATTATTTTGCAGAACCTACAAATTACGTCAGGCGCGGGTTTGTGTTTGTGCTCCTTCTGGCAGATCAGATAGTTATCTACTCATCTGGTGTTTTATATACTGTAACTACTTCTGGCACAACAAAACAGTCTTTCATATTTGAGAAACCAATGATAAGGATAAAAACAATCAATAAATCAGTCAAATTCCACCACTAGACATAAAGAGCAAGAGCTCAGCAACCAAATATTCACTACCACACGAATTAAGTAAAATTTCAAAAGTATTTTTGAATGAAATTTTTTTTTTTTTTTTGCTTTTACACATGAATTTGATTGTAAGTGTTTGGCTGTTCTGTTATTTATACATTTGTGGATTTGTTTTACTGCTTTTGCAACAGTGTATATTATACAATGTACATTGGTGCCAATTGTTGGACTTTGACTTGGAGGGAGAGAGAGCAAGAGAGAGGGGTGTCTTCAGGAATTAACCAGACTTGTTGAAGCTGCCAGTAACTTAGTTGCTTTGGTAACTCTGATCATTCTATACAATCTGTGGAGCCTAAAGTCATCTCAGAAGGACAGCACGTCAAGTCTTTGTTATAGGATTGTGATAGGAGCAAAAAAAATAAAACCACCCTGTTTAAGTTTAGTGTTCCTAAGTGCTGGTTGCTTCTGTGTTCACAAAGAATAGACTGACAGTAGACTGACAGTAATAAAGTATCTTTTTATTCTCTGACCCTAGCACTGGGTCAGAGGGCGAGGGTCATCTCCCTCTCTCAGTCTAAGATTTCAGCCCAGGGTCGCAGCTACCCCAGAGGTACAGTAGAGCCCTGCCACCTTTTCCCCACCTGCCAATCTAACCAATCAGTCCTCTTAACTGTGATGTTAGCCTGTATGAGCTGGCATCCTGCCAGCATCTCTTTCCTATTTTCCTGGGCTAACTAATGTAACTACCATGTTTCTACCTTTTAGACTTTCTGTCTTCTGTTTTCCAGCCAGCTGTTTTTGCCCGTCATATCTTAATTCTGAAATTCTGGCCTTGTCTTGTTTTCTAAGCTGCTGCTGCTGTATGTTACCTGTACACATATATAAACACACACATGTGTATGTATGTACGTGTATATATATATATATATATATATATATTTCCTGTTCCACAATTATTGGCACCCTTAACAATTTCTTGGAAATAAATGTATTTGAACCATTTGTCATTTCAAATGTAGTACAGTGGATAAGTATCTAGGGACTTTCAATTAGTAATTCATCACATCCTGATTCCCTGGGTATAAATATGGCGTTACTGAGGCCTATTTCTCTTAATCGCACTTAATCATGGGGAAGACAATAGAATAGACTATCAAGTACAGTAGATGTGTGTCAACATTCACAAATCAGGCTATGGCTACAAGAATTTTTTTAAAAAGCCACTTACCTACAGATGCCCTTATCTAGAATCAGAGCAATCATCAAAAAGTTCAAAACATCTGGAACTATGACAAGCCTGGAAGAGGATGCAAGTGTATCGTGCCACCACACACAGTGAGAAGAATAGTAAGAGAAGTTTAAAATTTTCTAAAGCTCACTGAAAAAGAATTAAAGCAAATGGTAGCATCTTGTGGTAACATGGTCTCCAAAACAACCATCAGGCGATATTTACATGCCAATCAGCTGTTTGGGAGAAAGCATGAAAAAAGCCTTTTCTAAGGAATACTCATAAGCATATATAATGGGTGGAGTTTGTCAAGCTCATCTCATGGCTTCTCCGTTCCCAGACCTCAATCCAATAAAACACCTGTGGGGTCAGCTGAAGAGGAAATTACATAGGAGAAGACCATGCACTCTGGACGATTTATAGAGGTTGTGTAAAGAGAAATGGTCCAAGATGCCTCTTTGTGTATTCTCTCTTCTTGTGAAGAGTTATAGGAGAAGATTAAGTGCTGTCTTGTTGGCAAAAGGAGGTTGTACAAAGTACTAACACCAGGGCTGCCAATAATTGTGGCACACATGATTTCATTCAAAAGATTTATTTCTTAATGTGATTTTTTCCCCCAGCAAATAAAAGCTATATTAAAGCTTACTTTTATTTTGAAAATTAGACATGCAATAACATTTTTATTTGTCTATTTATAAAGGCAAAGTCTTAAAATTCAGTTTGTATGTTAAGAGGTCTTTTTTTTTTCGTTTGTGGAATTTAGGAAAATGGGGCAGCATCCGGGGGAGTGGGCGCATTAGTGGTTATAACCCTGAAGTGGGAAACCGGTTGGCTGGAAAGGAGTCCTCTCAGGTCAACGGTGGTCCTGCAGAGCCCTATTTCCTGCGACAGCAGCGTGCATACATGTACATCATAGGAGACAAAAACCAGCTCAAGGTACTTTAAAACCCTTAACCCCTGACAAAATTTATAGCTGCATTATCCACTTTTTTTATCCACATTACCTGCTTCTTTTTATTGTCATCTTCACTTACCGTGTAGGTGTTCATTATAGTTATGTGCATAATTTGTTAATGCACTGCAAAAAATCTTCACAGAAAGAAATCTTGAGTCACAAAATCTTTAAAAATTGTAACTAATCTTGTTTGTGTCTTGGCATATAATTTTACTTGTTTCATATACATTTTTCTTGATTTGTGTTTATTTTTCTTATTTTTGACCTGGATTTTTATTAGTGTATCATGTAATCAGTTCAATAATTTTGCACACCCCTACAGTTTAAGTACTCTTTAGAAGGTCGGTCATTCCTAGGACTACAGTAACGCTGATTATTCTGTCCAGCAATCACTGAGGTGTTTACAATCTCCTGCCATACTTGTGCGTCTGATCACAACATAATGACAAACGAACACGTCAGTGTCCCCCCAGTACTATGAAACATCCAACACCACACATATTACTTGTTCTGTGTTGGTCCTGACCTTTAATTCAAAAAGATTAAAGAATATTTGTTTTTTTTTATTTTTGATTTTATTATAGTGCACATTTCTTTAAGCCAGCCATAATTAGATACATATAATTAGATGAAGGTCAGAAAGTCTAATAATGTAGTTATTAAAATGTATTTTTAAATGTGAACTTTGACTGTATGTACTATCCACAGAACTCAGCACATTTCACAGTGAACTGCATACTTTTATAAATGTTATATAAATTTTTGTTTATATATATTTTTTTTTGCTGTGTACTGATACTTTGCATTAGTCTGTAAATAAATCCTTGTGTCAATAGGGTGGGAAACAGGACCCATTTCAGCAGTGGGAGGTTGTTCCTATTGAGGTGTATGATGTACGGCAGGTGAAGAACAGCTTTAAAAAACTCATGAAGGCCTGTGTTCCCTCTTCTACCTCATCTGATCCAAACATGACATTCCATCGGTGCCTAGAGGACTCAGAATGGATGAACCTGGTAAGAAACAACCATAAAGCTAAATCTGTTTGAACTAAAATACACATGCACAGTAAGGTCCAGCTTTGTGTGTGTGTGTGTGTGCGTGTGTGCGTGTGTGTGCGTGCATGCATGCATGCGTGCTTGCTTGTGTCTGTAGTTGCACAGGTTGTTGCAGGTGTCTGTTCTGGTGGTGGAGCTATTAGACACCGGGTCATCAGTCATGGTCAGCCTGGAGGACGGGTGGGATGTCACTACCCAGGTTCAGTACATTGTGTGCTGTCAGAACAGTGTTTTGCGATTTATTTATTTATTTTTCCACTGAGATGTTTGAGAGTTGTGTTGCTGTGTGTAGGTGGTGTCTCTAGTGCAGCTGCTGTCAGACCCTTATTACCGCACATTTGATGGCTTCCGGTTGCTAGTGGAAAAAGAATGGCTTTCATTTGGCCATCGTTTCAGCCACCGTGGTGCTCAGACACTGGCGAGCCTGAGCAGCGGATTCACACCTATCTTCCTGCAGTTCCTTGACTGTGTTCATCAGGTATGTGAGCATAACTAATTGTACAGTATCAGAAAAAGCAGTACTTAAAAATTTTTGCTGAATTTTATTTTGTACTAAATCCATCTTCTTCGGAACAGATCCATCATCAGTTTCCCATGGAGTTTGAGTTCAGTCAGTACTACCTGAAGTTCCTGGCATATCATTATGTATCCAATCGCTTTCGCACCTTCCTGCTAGACTCGGATTATGAACGAATAGAACTGGGTAATATTTTTAGATTTTATGTCTGTTTTTATAATGTTGTCTGAAGGATATTATATGCTTTCATATTGTAATAAAAAGCTCATAATCTTTTAGCTTTTCGGATTTTTCACTACAAAAGTGAACTTAGAAGTGAACTTAAGTTCACTATGAAGCCAAAATTTTTGCAGTAGGTACTGATACAGGTACAAGTTTCATGATGTTTTACACAAGCACTTCAAAGCAGGTCATGACACATTTATTTGTAAAACTGCTTGCTGCACACAGAGGGTCATGGCACAAAAGGTACACAATCACAGATACTCAGCAGGTTTCTAATTTGGTTTTAATAAATAAACTAAATTGCAATTTCTTAACTTGTCTGTTATAACAGTATTAGCTTTTACCTGTTATTCCTGGAATATTATTGTCTCGCCAGTTTCTTTTTTCAAGCTTGGATTCCATTTTGCACCAACTCTGTGGTTAAAAAAATATCAACATACCCACTTGCATAAATATGCTGGTATGTCAGCTGCTTCATTCACATTTGAGTTCAATAGTACACCAGTTGGTTGAAATTAGGCCTGCTAAAGGCTAGAAATCATTTACAATTGACAGCTCATTTGATCTTTATTCATACCATTTTTAAACTCCTTACACTGTTAAAGGTTGGGTGTGGGGTGCATGGGGTGGAGCTTAACCTAGTTTGGAAAAAAGGCAAAGAAAATCATTGGGCAGTTTACCAGCCTATCACAGGGCAGACGTAAACACACATTCCCACGTGGGGCAAAGGAAATGTTACACACTCAAAATTAAGAATCGTCCTTAATTTAATATTTAAATGTTGTGTCCCTTATTGAATACTGGACACAGTTTCAATAAAAAAAACATTTCTGCAAAAAGATCTCTCCAAAACCTGTCCTTTAAAAATGTCCACTACATGATACTTACCACATTCTTAAAACGCAAATTATAAAACATGATGGTGAGCATTTCAGTAGTGCACAGAGGACTGATCAGACAGATAGCATCAATCAGAACATCGCAGAAGACATGTAACATCAGTGTTACTGATCAGTGTTACCACAATCATCTCCTGAGACTGATAGCGTATGGAACACATTGTTATAATGGATTTTATTTTTGGCTGTGCTTTTTTAAATATGTATTTATAATTCATTCATTCGTTATCTTCCGCTTTATCCTATATTAGGGTCGCGGGGGGGGGTTACCCATGCCCATCCAGGGGAGAACGTTTTGGGCGCTGGGCAGATACACCCAGGACAGGGCGCCAATCCATCGCTGGGCACACACACACAGACACGCACACAAACACACTCTATATGGGGCAATTTGGAGAATTCAATTGACCTTGATCCATATTTTTGTACTGTGGGAGGAAACCGGAGAACCCAGAGGAAACCCAAGCGGACACGGGGAGAACATGGAAACTCCACCTAGATTGGGATTTGAACCGGGAATCCCTAGTGCTGAGCGGCGAACATGCTAATTATCATATATTCTTTAATAATTATAAATATACACATTTCCCAGATTAAAATGTTTGACTGTAGAGGTCAGTTCTTGTTTTGTTGTCTTTATATAATGGGCTATACTAGATCTGCATAGTAAATATTAGACTTACCTTTTTATGTTTACATTTTATCTTATTGCACTTTATTTTACTCTTTTTATAGACTAACTGTTCTATACAGTGCATTGATCACAACTGCTACTGTGTAGCACATTGTGAGAATAGAATACTGTTTCTGTATTTTAATAAAAGGCAAATTATTTTCATATTGTTTTATTTAAAACTTAATAGGTTTTAGGTAAAAAAATTATTGCCTAATGAGTCGTATTTTAATCAAATCGTATTGTGGGGAATTCATAAGTGTCAAAAATAATCGAATCGTTAGGTTGTAGAATCAATATCGAATCGTAGCATCATGAAGGCTCCGATTTACACCCCTAATATATTAACAGAACAGTATATAGATGTTATGTAAAATAAATATATGGTCCTTTTCTTTAGGGGTCTTGTATGAGGAAAAGGGAGAGAGAAAAAACCCTCAGGTCTGCAAGTCTGTGTGGGATTACATTGATCGTTTACACAAAAAGACCCCCATGTTCTATAACTACATGTTCTGTCCTGAGGAAGAGGAGGTAATTATGCACATTTTTGTTTTTTAGAGTTTAAAGGCCAGTGTCAGAAATCAACCCTTAAGCCTTTTTCCTTTTTTTCCCCCCCACCAGGTTCTAAAACCCTATAGCTTCATCTCTAACCTGAAGGTGTGGGACTTCTACATGGAGGAGACATTGTCAGAGGGACCTTCTTTTGACTGGGAGCTGGTGCGGGGGAAAACTGAGGGACCAACTATGGAGCAAGCTGAAACGAGTGCACCCAAGTCACTGCGGCAGGTGGTGTGGCCCTGCTATGACAGTTTGGGCAAAGTTGTGCCTGACGCCATCACAAAACTGCTGCAGGTTTGTGGTGATCTCACAGCTCCACTGATGGATCATTAAAATTATTGAATGCATAGTGCTAAGAGGTGCATGTGTGTGTGTTTGAGAGTAGGACATACAAAATTTTGATGATCAGCTGGGACATGTATCTGAAAGGTGGAAGGACATCTGGGATAAAATCAAGACCACACAACGTAACGAGACCAAACTGGTGAGCCAGGTACCATAGTTTCAAGTCATATTTATAAAATTACTTGAAATAATTTGAAATGTATTGTGTTGGTCTGGATTTTTTACAATTGACGTACAAATATAAAATCCTTAAAAAATCTAATTAGCTGTTCAGTTTCTTTTTTAGCTTTTCAGTTTTTTGAGATTTAACCTTTTTCACTCCACAGCCCTCGTTCTCCAGCTCACTGCTCATGTCATCCAACCTTAGCCATCAGCGACGGGCTAAGGGCGTGTACCTGCAGGAGAGTGGGGTAGGTTCCTCCATCAACCTGGCCCTCGAATGCGAGGCCAACGCCACCTCCACCCCTGCCACTGGCCGTACCAGCACCAGCACACTCTATTCCCAGTTCAGGAGCACTGAGAGCGAGAACCGGTGTGTGAGACATCATTTCTTTTAGATATTCTTTTCAAGTTTTATTTTACTCCAAATTATTTATAAATGTAATACAATATTTGCAAGTATATTCACATAAAATACAATGTGAGACTGTGTAATGGTGTTGTATTCTTCACGTGGGTCAACACCAGACATTCAAAAGACTACATCTGTAGTGATGAAGTCCTTTGAATGTCTGGTGTTGACCCACTTGAAGAATACAACAGAACACCCACTGGACCCCCTGCAAATTTGCCTACCAAGCAAACAGGTCAGTGGATGATGCAGTCAACACAGGACTGCACTACATCCTACAACACCTTGACCACCCAGGGACATGTGCTAGGATCCTGTTTGTTGACTTCAGCTCGGCGTTCAACACCATAAAACCGGACATCCTCTCCTCCAAACTCCCAACTCACCGTATCTCCTGCTATCTGCCAGTGGATTACCAGCTTCCTGACAGACAGAAGAGAGCAGGTGAAGCTGGGAGTAACAACTTCAGACATACAGTCTATCAGCACTGGTGCCCCCCAAGGATGTGTCCTTTCCCCACTGCTCTTCTCGCTGTATACCAACGACTGCACATCCAACGACCCAACTGTTAAACTCCTTAAGTTTGCAGACGACACAACTGTCATCGGTCTCATCCAAGACGGTGATGAGTCTGCATATCGGCGGAAGATTGAATGGCTGGTGTCATGGTGTACACAAAACAATCTTGAGCTTAACACACTCAAAACTGTAGAGCTGACAGTGGACTTCAGGAAACAACCCTCACCTCCACTGCTACCCCTGACAATAACCAATAGCCTCGTGACGATCGTGGAGATTTTCAAGTTCCTGGGTGTCACCATTTCTCAAGACCTGAAATGGGAGCTTAATATCGGCTCCATCCTCAAAAAGGCCCAACAGAGGATGTATTTCCTGCGTCAACTAAGGAAACATGGCTTGCCACAAGATCTACTGAGGCAGTTCTACTCTGCGATAATTGAACTGTGTACTTCTATTACCGTCTGGTTTGAGGCTGCAACACAACAAGACAGGTGCAAATTGCAGAGAACAATTAGAACTGCTGAAAAAATCATTGGTGCTACTCTGCTCACCCTGCGGGACTTGTACACCTCAAGAACCAGGAAACGGGCAGAGAAAATCATCATGGACCCCTCACACCCTGGACACAATTTATTTCAACTCCTCCCCTCCGGCAGACGATACAGATCACTGTACACCAAAACAACCAGACACTCAAACAGTTTCTTTCCTCACGCCATCACACTTATAAACAGCTTATAATCACTACATCATAAATGCACCTTACCATATAGATTTTATATTTTATAACATATGTATCATATTGTACAGCAAATAAGTTATTTGTTAATATAACTGTATATTGTAAATAAAGTAAATTGCAATTTACAAGAGAGACACCATCATTCCAGAACAAAATTCCTTGTGTGTGTAACATACTTGGCAAATAAAACTGATTCTGATTCTGATGGCCCAAATGATAAAACACAAAATTTTACCAAAAATACAGACCATCACAGTAAAGCTGTTTTACGACGTGCACAGACTAGCCATTTTATTAGGTGCACTAACTGTTTTCATATAGATGCACTCTAGATTTAGTTCTACAATAACCAACTCTAATCCATTTGTATCTCTACATACTTTGTAAGCCCCATTCACTCACTATTTTTATGGTCAGTACTTCAACTGGTAAGAGAGATGTTACCAAAATTTCATGCTAATATCTTCAACTCTATCTAATGTCTTCAGAATGTGGGGACTAGGTGCTGATACAGATTCACCAACCAAAAAAGCTGCCTAATAATTATGCACATCTTGATATAGGGTGCTTACCTCTTTAGGCCACAGCTGCCACACCCTCCATCATTGCATAGATCACCCACTGTGCTTAAAAACATTGAGCATTCAAGTTTATCCAGCTTGGAGCTAGAGCAGTGATTCTCAATTATTTTCTGTTAAGCCCCCCCTAGGCAGAAGAAAACTTTTTGCGCCCCCCACACACACGCACACTCCCCCCCCCCCCATTTGTACATGACAAAATGGGATGAAAAAGTATTTTTAAAATCCCACTGTAGTATGATTTGTCTATAAATTTGTTATAAGTACACCTCAATGTCTCCTTATTAAAGATAAAGAAAACAAAAAAGAAATAAATTCAGATCAACTTAGAACAAAGAATAATTTTATTAACTTTGTTTTTTAGTTTGTAACAGAAATTGAAATGAATGAAATCCTTATTTAAACTAGAAATATTTTTGAACTGACTGGCATTTGATACTGACAAATTAAACGAGGAGCTCAATTTATTAACACTTTAACCTACAAAACTAAAATGAATACAACAATTTGTGCTTTTTTTTATCAAAATAAGGAAATCAGAACTGATGTCTACAACGCGTCCGTTCTGCAGCACACAGCTTTTCTGCAGTAGCTTTCATAAAGCGTTATGATAGCTTGCTGTACGCTTCACGTTTTCGATTAAAAACTCAAGCGGCTCATCAGTGTGATCGGGGTGTAATGTCTTTATGTTACGCCTTCATTTATTTCACGCTGTCCGCTGCCAACATTTAAAGACACAGAAGACACACCGGTCTTTCTTCGTCTCCCACCTTTAGTTACCGTGAAACCAAGCGCTACATACACTTTTTTTTCCTCGTTTTAACTTTCGGTTGTCTTTTGTCTTCGTCTCTCTCCGTCTTTCTCTCCGTCATCTCTGTTAAATATTTCTCCATGTTGTCTCTTGAGGGTTAGTTCATTACACTTAATATCACTTGCTCTGTGATATCTTGTTATGCGCCCCCCCAGTCACCGCACTGCGCCCCCCCAGGGGGGCGCGCCCCACTATTTGAGAAGCACTGAGCTAGAGAATAGGCCTAAAAGTGACACTATGGTCAAAATACTTATTGGCCTAATAATTGTGCACACAGGGTACATTAATAAAGTCTACTGACCTCTTTGGTGCAGTATTCCATTGTCCTGCTGTCATTATTTTAATAGAGCAAGTTTAAAAACTTTAAAACACGACATTTTTGTGGAATCGCACACATCTGAATCATTATCCACTGGCTTAAAAAAAATACTACAATTGCTTCATTGTGTTGTTTTTGTTAGGAGCTTGGAGGGTACATTATATAAGAAAGGAGCTCTGCTGAAACCTTGGAAGCCGCGCTGGTTTGTGTTGGACAAGACCAAACATCAGGTACAACGCTAATCCACACCAATGACTCCCAACTTGGGGTTTTAATAAAAAAAAAAAGCTACTTTAATTTGTTTAATTAGGTTTTCTAAATATATGTATTATTAGCCATGTATATGTATTATTAGCCATGTATGTGAATACTGAACATTTAATACTGTGTCTTAAATATCTGTTATAATATAATATATATTGTTATCTTATTTTACACATTACACGGTTATTTAAAAACAAATACACAGAAGGGGGAGGAACTTTATTGTCATGGCATATATACAGAATACATGTAAAGTTGTTTAGGTTTCCTACCTCAAATGTGTGGTAGTTACAATAAATATAAACAATGTTATTTATTGCACCTAAAAGTACAAACCAGTTCTTGCTATTATAAAAAATGAAAAAGTCATTGATTCTGTTCCCAAACACATAACAATACCCATGTTACACATAATTTTGTTTAAAAAATATCACACCTAATTTAAATAAAAACATAAAAGCTATGGTATAATGAACAATGTGTAAATATTATATTATAAACTCCTCTTTAATTTTATAGTTCATATAGAATAGGTAAATGTAATGTAAGAATTTAATGTAAGTACAGGTGAACATGACACCAATCGAACAGGATCCAGGACTGCGAACCTGTGTTGTTGTGTTTAACTAATTAAATCAAATTAATTGTTTGGTTTTCTTTTGCTAATTTATTGAATACTGTGATTTGTTAATTCATCTGCTTGGAAGTTAAAATGTTCAATATTTTATAAATATTTTTAAATGGCTTCTTTGGAAAGTTGTTTTGTATTTCAAAACCAAGAAAAAAAATATTTTAATTATGTAATGTATGCAAAACTGGCTCAATTGATAAAAAAAGAAACTTGTTTAATGTTTGGAATTCAATGAAAGATTCTAATTTCAGTTCATCAGTAGTTTCTTTTAAATTCAAAGTACATATGCTGAATTGTTCCCTGTTCAAATCGTTTAAAGTATGAAGCATCATTGTATTTGTGTCTGCCATATATATCTTAATATCAAAGATAGTCAAACACATGTGACCCTAAGGGTAGTGGTTTGGTGATTTCAACCTTTCACCCACTCTGCAATTATTGGGGCAGTCATAGTGGTTATGACTTATGGTTAAAGAATCAGACTTGCAACGGTTCTCAGTTTGATTCCCAGTCCTACAAAGTTCTATGGCTGAAATGCCTTTTGAACAAGGCACTAGTGTGTAGTGCAGTTTCTAGTGCTGTTGTGTGTTCCTCTGTGTATGAACAGTACAGTATGCAAAATAGATCAGTTATCACTATCACTTTACTTAGCTGAGATACTACGACACAAGGCAGGACAAAGACTGCAAGGGAGTGATTGAACTGGCCGAGGTGGAGTTGGTTATTCCAGGCACCCCTGCCATGGGTGCCCCCAAAATGGCAGAGGAAAAAGCCTTTTTTGATGTGAGTAATTGCTTTCCTGCTTTCTGTATAATTTTGCAACATGTTGTTGAAATCAAAGGTTGACCTAACTTTTCTTATTTTTATTCTTCAGCTGAAAACAACCAAGCGGGTGTATAACTTCTGTGCGCAGGACAGCAGTAATGCACAGTTGTGGATGGACAGTATTCAGAGTTGCCTATCCGACGCGTAATATAAACCGAACCTGTGTAAAAGCCAGATGTTCTTGTGTGTAATAGAAGGAAGCGTTTTGGGCTCCATGATGGACTGAAGGGCTCAGCCATTGACACTCGGCCCTCTCTAGCAGATAATGCAATGGTGATATTGTTCTTATAGGAAGTGACACCTCACCACATATTAGTGTTTTTGTTTAAGAAAATACTTTAAAAAGCAAAAAAAAAGAGAAACTAAAGTGAAAAATCTATGGACATTTTCTGACTTGTTCAACATTAGCCTCTAACCACTATACATGACTCCTGGAAGGTCTGTGTGGACTTCTTGTTTCTGCATGGAACAACTCTTTCTTGCACCATGAGGAACTCTTCTACCAAACATATTAAAAATACTGCCATACTAACAAATGCTATGCAGGAGCTAATGCATGCTCATGAAAGAGCCTCCAGCAACAGTTAATTGATTTAAAATTTTTGTTTCTTGTGCATCTGCCTCTAGATCACTGTCAGTTCAACAGTCTCAGCTTAGCTCGGGTGCAGTGCAGCTGCTACTCTGCCGTGTTATAACTTTTGTAATTTACCCTTTCCCGTCCACCCTCCCAATTACATGTGTGTTGCTCTCCACCGTAACTTGGCATTTCAGAAGGTTCCATACAGCATCTCAGTGTTCTTTGCTGTTACCAGTTTTAGTGTGTAATAATATTCTTACAACAGACCCTATGACTAACAATCCCAATGATTAATAACAATGTGCTGGTTGGAGATTAATTGTTTACAAACCAAGTTTACCACTATTAATAGTTTGAATTAAATGGAGGCTAATGAAGAGAGGATGGACATGAGTGTAATGTATTATGTATAAAAAGATGTTAAATTCGTCCAAAAAACGTGTCTGAATCTGTGTCCTATTGGCTTTACAGTATTCAGGCTTGATGTTACAAACGATTCTACTTCTAGCTTGTTTATAATGACAAGTAAGGATGGTTTTGGCACAAGATGTTCAAGACAGACTTACATCTAGTGTTGGTGGATCTGCCAAAGTGATTTTTTAAGATACATGTATCAGGTAAATCTAATCTATTCATATTTCATCACTTATGTATCATTAGAAAAAGCCAAGTAGCTGCCATGCTACCTTTGATATACTAACCTATAGTCAGGGCAAAAGCACATGGAGGGCATTATGACATCTGTCTGAGTTGTGGGCTTTAAATCCCTGCACTGCTGTAACACCATTGAAAAATATTCCTATCCACACACATTAGTTTAGCACATAATAACATGGGGACAATTTCATATCTTCAGTTTACCTGACTGGCATATGGCATATACTGTTGGACCAAAGGAGAAGCACTGACAAATGTACAAAAGTAGAATGTACAGAAAAGACCCAGACAAGTTACTGTACCAACAACATGAGTACAAAATTGTCAAAAAATATGAGATGGCTACACACGTTTTAATTGTATTCTGTGTATAAGCAACTTAAAATATTTTTTATTACAACAGGGTAAGTCAATATAACACATTTTTGTCACGCAATATTTGCTTTAACTAAAAGCTCACTAAAAATCTTTTGTTATGCAGTCCTTCATGTAGGTTCAATGCTTTTTGTGTGACATAATAACATTGATTTTATTGATCCTAGCTGGTAGCCAAAGTAGCTTTTTTATATTTTCCTCCCCAAACGCAGAATTGTCTTACTTGGAAGTATTTCATCGTCATTACAATTGTCATTGTGCGTCTGTTTTTTTTTTTTAATAACAGGCACAAATTCTGGACCATCTGTTTGTGTTTGATCGTGTAAATGATGTGGTTAATGGGTCTCAGGTCTCCACACGTCACACAGCCCCTGCCATCATTCCAAAAAGTGTTGCACTCTTTTTTTTTTTAATGAATCCTGTACATAGAGGTGCTTATGTCTGTTAGTCCTTTAGAAAAAACATCGATATAGATGGATTTTCAAAGACTATGTTTACCAAGGTTTCTCATTCATTTCTGTTTTCTGTTCTGGAGATCACTGTTGCATGAAAAAAGCAACCCTTATCTAAATAATACAGTCTTAAAAGTTTAAGATCATTTCAGCTTTATTGCTTTTTTAAGTAATAATAAGTTAAAACATTCAATCACAATGCATATTTTTATGTACCTGTTACCCATAAAACATGTTAACTTGTACTTATGAATCTACAGGAGAGTTCAGGTTGTAAGGTTCATCTCCTTGTTTTTATACTTAGTGTCCACATTATCTGTTCCATTCATCATATAAATTGACTTTTGTAGACAGTTCTACAGACTAGTCCATCTGCCCCGTGCTTAGTTTGTTAACACCTTCACTTTGTTCTCTAATAGCAGTATAATATCCAACAGGACATTGTAATTTTTGGGTGATATATCATTTTTTAGCACTGCAGTGATATTTTGCATTTTTCGTTTACTTTACACTCAATTGGACACATCTTTCTTTACATTGATGTAAAGAAGTAGTTTATTGTGTTTAATGATTAGGTGTTTAATGATTACAGCATTACATTTACATTTGGTCATTTAGCAGACGCTTTCATCCAAAGCGACTTACAAGTTGAGCACAGGGTTAATCACAACATCCCTGAGTTAGTAAGGGCCTTGCTCAAGGACCCACACTGGTAACTTTTAACCGCCAGCCTTCAGATTTTTGGCAGATCCACCATAATGTCAATTTCACTGCAGTGCTGAAAATCATCCATTATCAAATGATTGGATCTGTGGGGGTCCTGATGTTTAAAGAATAAAGTAAACTAATGTACAGTACTGAAACCTATGGTGATTGTAAAATTTATCTATATAGTGCATATAAGTAAAAACACATCTGCAGTAACATTTTAACTTTATATACTGTTTATATTTGAGCAAAGCAGTTGAACTTTCTGAGTTTCAGTCTACAGGGTATAATGTTCAAAATATTTATTCAGCACAGCTACAGATCTAGCAGCTTTCAAACCACTGGCATCAAAAACTTAAAGCCAACTAGATCCACTACCGTGATTGACAGTTAAGTTGGTGTACTATTTATTTAATTTGTTCTTGTATCTTCACTCACCCACATGGTAGAAATTGTCTTTATAGCACAATTATTTATTTTTATTACAGATTTTAATAAAACATCAGGAGACAAATTTGAGTAAGTGAGGCTTGTCTGTGCAGATCATGTAGTTAAATGCCACACTACTGCTTCCTTGTTCCTTGGCAGCCAACATGTCCACACTGTGATCTATATCGTTTCAGACAGTGTGAAGAGCAAGTGATTTAACATTTACCAAATCTCCAGTAAAGTCTTTAATACTTGCATAAAAGGATATTAAAGAAAAATATTTGCTGTAGAGGGTTTTTGTGTGCTGTTGCTTGATGCTGTTATTTGGTTGAAGGATCTGAAAATTTTATGCACAAGTCTTTTAGTTAATCAACACAGTGCGAAATAAGTTTATTCCTCTCTACATTTTAATTTGTAGATTTTTTTCTGGTAATTTATTTTTGTATATACAGTAATATTCATATTTATTTGTTGCTAATTTATTTAATATGAGCTTCCAAATAAGACAGGTCCTCCAAACTTTTAACTTTTAAATTAAAGCATTCAACATGTACTGTATTAACCTGACAATTTTTTTTTAGAAATCTTGTGAATGAATTCTAAATTATGTCTTTTTTTCATAATGGTTTTCTCCTAGTTGAGTCAGTGACTTTGGGTCATATAGCAACACAGAATAGTGGTTTGTTTATCTTTATAATTAAAGCACATGTTTATTTTCAAACTGCCCTTTAAAATTCACCCAGTGAATCACCCTGTGATATTTGATTGCAATACATCAAATCCATCTTCCAGAATGTTTGAGAACTTGTTTGACCTATAGATATTTACCAGTCAATCTACGTTCCGACCCTCACCTATGGTCATGAGCTTCGGGTATTGACTGAAAGAACAAGATCGCGAATACAAGCGGCCGAAATGGGTTTTCTCCGCAGGGTGGCTGGGCTCTCCCTTAGAGATAGGTTGAGAAGCTCGGTCATCCGGGAGAGACTCGGAGTGGAGCCGCTACTCCTCCGCGTCGAAAGGAGCCAATTGAGGTGATTCGGGCATCTGGCAAGGATGCCTCCTGGGCGCCTTCCTAGGGAGGTGTGTTAGGCAAGTCCAGCTGGAAGGAGACCCCGGGGAAGACCCAGGATGTGCTGGAGGGATTATATCTCTCAGCTGGCCTGGTAACGCCTTGGGGTTCCCCCAGTCGAGCTGGTGGAGGTAGCTGGGGTGAGGGAGGTCTGGGTCTCCCTACTTCGGTTGCTGCCCCCGCGACCCGAACCCCGGACAAGTGGAAGATAATGGATGGATGGATGTTCTAAATTTTACCAGGGCCTTTTTATTTTGTATTGTGTTTACTTTGACGGAGTCCCTGAGGGTTTAAACTTAATTAGTCGTGAGTGTTTTGTTTAAAATGGCTCATACTGGAGTCTGCACTGCCGCTTTCATAGTTCAGGGTTTTAAGTTTTTGCAGTGTACTATGGGGTTATTTAAGGGGGTGGTTACGGTCACATCTTTATTTATTTATTTTTTTCCTCTTCTTCTATATCCTTTCCTAGAGGTCTAGTCTTTCTGCCACACATTATAAAACATGTATATGTCAGACAATTGGCAAATGGTTGGTGGGATACGTGATTTAAGGAGCCAAGGACACTCCTCTATTCGGTTCCTCAGCTGGAATGTTAGGGGCATTGGTAACCCCATTAAAAGATCTAAAGTATTTTCCTGTTTGAAGCATTTTAATCCTGATATTGTTTTTTTTTTTTACAAGAACCTCATTTAAGAATTAAATATCACTTCAAACTTAGATGCCACTCTGGGTTTGACTCCAAAGCTAGGGGTGTTGCGGTTTTAATCAACAAAAGAATAAAATTTTCAGTTTCTAAAGTCATAACTGACAAACATGGTAGATCACTTGTGATTATTGGTAGTTTCATACATAACCCAGTGCTGTTGGTCAATTTGTATGCTCCAAATTTTGACAACCCTGATTTCATGAACAAGATTTTTTAAAGTTTACCCTCCATAAACACACACACACATTAATTCTTGGAGGAGATTTCAATTGTGTTATTTATCCATCATTGGATCGTTCCAACCCTCGTGCTTTGAACCCTTCGCTCATGTCCAAAGCAGTGATTGAGTTTATGGCAAAAAAATGGTTGTGTTGACCCTTGGAGATTTATTAACCCCCAAATCAAAGAATTTTCCTTTTTTTCACAAGTAAAAAAAAATACGTACTCCAGGATTGATTATTTTTTTATTGATAGTTCTTTGATTTCTAAGGTTTTATCTATCAAATTAACCCTATTTTATTGTCAGACGAGAAATTTAACTCTTTAATTTTTTCAGCCATTGACAGCTTTATTGAGTTGAATAAGAGTTTCATATTCTCTCCTTTGGGAATCACTTAAGGCATATTTACGGGGCCAAATTATTTCATACTCTGCTCATAAGAACAAACTGCGTAGAGCCAGCTGGGTGGACCTTACTTCACATATTCTTTCTATTGACCAATCACACTCTAATAGTCTATCCCCAGATTTACTTAAGAGTTGCCTTGAATTGCAAACTAAGGTTGACCTCATTAGTACATGTGAAGCAGAGCGTTTACTCCTGCACTCCCGTTCCTCTTATTATGAACATGGTGATGGGACAGAGGCCGTCTCCTTGCTCATTAAATATGAAGGCATGCCTCTACACGTCACATCCATCAAATCAGGGATGCGTCTAGAATATTAGTTTCGGACCCTGCCACCATCAATAATACATTTAAATTATTTTACATGTTGTTTTAAATCATGTAAATCAGTCTAAATCAGCAGTAGACACCAATTCACTGGATACCTTTCTTAGTAATGTAGCTATACCCAACCTAGACTCTGGGGTTGCTGAAGAGATGGATGCTCCTTTAGCATTGGAGCAAATAATAGATGCAATTAATCGCATGCAGTGTAAAAAAAGTCCCTGGTCCGGATGGATTTTCAGTTGAATTTTTTAAGAAAATTAAAGCCAAATTGGGCCCTTTACTATAAGCCGTATGTAATGAATCTATTGAGCAAGGATCCCGTCCTGAGACACTAACACAAGCTTTCATTATCTTTTAAAAAAGGATAAGGATCCAAATTCTTGCAGCTCATACAGACCCCTCTCACTGTTAAATGTCAATGCTAAAGTGTTGGCTAAAGCTTTGGCTTTCAGATTTTGAAAAGATCTTACCAAATATTATATCCGAAGAACAGACGGGTTTATAAAAGGGAGACAATTGTTTTATAATATCCATACTCTGTTCAATATAATATATTCTGGATATTCGGATGCAACTCCTGAGGTAGTGATCTCTTTAGATGCAGAAAAGGCATTTGACTGTGTGGAGTGGGACTACCTATTTAAGGTACTTAAAAAATTTGGACTTGGCGATAGATTTATTTCTTGGATACAGCTTTTATGTACCAAGCCCCAATCTAGTGTACGTACTAATAATGACCAGTATTTTAAATTGGAGTGAGGTACTCGCCAGGCGTGTCCATTGTTGCCTTTGCTATTTGTACATGCCATTGAACCACTTTCACTTTTCCAGAGGGTGGATTGCGGCAGTCCACCCTCTGGCAGGGCATATCTCGCTCTGGTATCATGTGTAAGGTGTCGCTTAATGCTGATGATTTGCTGCTATACATTTCGGATCCTCTTTCAAGTATTTCATCTATTCTTTCATTGTTAAGGCACTTTGGTAACTTTTCGGGATACAAAGTCAATCTTTCAAAAAGTGAGTGTTACCCAGTAAATAAATTGGCATTGCAAATCAATCAGTGCGATATTCCTTTTAAACTCAGTACATCTGGCTTTAAATATCTTGGTGTCTTTGTAAAATTAAATCTGTCGACCCTGTGTGCAGCAAATTTTTCTCCTCTAGTTGATCTGACTTTCAGAACTGGCGAAATCAATGCAATCAAATGAATATTCTGCCTAAATTTTTATT
The DNA here is from genome assembly GCA_019802505.1 of Corydoras sp. C115. Classification (NCBI taxonomy): domain Eukaryota; kingdom Metazoa; phylum Chordata; class Actinopteri; order Siluriformes; family Callichthyidae; genus Corydoras; species Corydoras sp. C115. Next base: position 1,269,527 of record JAFMOC010000071.1, read on the forward strand.
TTTGTTTAACTGTATTCCCATAGGTCTACCCAAATATTTCTTCAAATCATTGGATCGATGTATTATTCAATTTTTGTGGAATGGTAAAGTGCCCAAAATCCGCAAGGCGTTACTACAGAGATGTAGGTTCAGCGGTGGGCTTGCAAACTTTCAATTATATTACTGGTCTGCCCATTTTCATAAATTACTTTTTTGGCTTAATTCATCTGAGATGGTTTGGAGTAGACTTGAAGCTAATTCCTGCACCAAAACCTCATTGCTAGCTTTGCTTAGCACTTCCCTTCCTTGTAACCCTGCTGTCCTCACAACTAACCCAGTTGTGTTGTCCACACTTCGAATTTGGTTTCAGATTAAGAGGCATTTCAAATACACAGCAGCTTCCACTTTAACACTTATAACTGACAACCACCTATTTCCACCATCTTATACTGACCAGATTTTCTCGCAGTGGCAAAGTAAAGGCATCAAATGTTTTAAGGATCTTTATAAAGTGTGAGTTTTGTGAGTTTTCAGACCTGGCTGTGAAATTTAATTTACCACCCTCGTATCTTTTCAGATATTTCCAGGTTAGGCACTGCTCTCGGTTGCTGTTTCCACAGTTTCCAATTCTACCATCGATAAATCCATGGGAGGATTGGTTATGTGGTAGTAAACCTAATCAACAAATTTCTCAAATTTACACTCAGTTTCTTTCTAATAAAACTGAAATACACAAAATAAGTGTGAAAAATGTACAAAAAACACACTAAATGCACAGAAAACCTGCAAAATGTACAGAAAATGTGCCAAATGCATGAAAAACGGACAAAAAATGAAGGAAGTACACAAAAACACACAAAATGTAATAAGCATGAAATACACAAAATAAGCCTGAAAAACGTACAAAAAAACACTAAATGCACAGGAAACCTGTAAAATGTATAGGAAACGTGCAAAATACATAAAACACGGACAAAAACGTGGAAACTGCACAAAAACAAAAAAAATCACAGATAACAAGCAAAATGCATGAGATATGCAAGAAAAACTTGAAAAAACGTACAAAAAAAAACAAACTAAATGCACAGGAAACCTGTAAAATTTACATTAAACGTGCAAAATGCATGAAAAACGGACAAAAAACGTGAGAAATGCACAAAACACACAAAATTCACAGACATGTAATAAGCATGAAATACACAAAATAAACGTGAAAAACGTACAAAAAAAACACACTAAATGTACAGGTAAACTGTAAAATGTACAGAAAACATGCAAAATGCATGAAAAACTGACAAAAACATGGGAAATGCACAAAAACAAAAATCGAAAAATGCACAAAACAAAAATGCACAAAAATCACAGATAACATGGAAAATGCATGAGATATGCAAGAAAAATGTGAAAAACGTACAAAAAACACACTAAATGCACAGCAAACCTGTAAAATGTACAGAAAACGTGCAAAATGCATGAAAAACTGACAAAAAACGAAGGAAGTACACAAAAACACACAAAATTCACAGACAACATGTAATAAGCATGAAATACACAAAATAAGCGTGAAAAACTTACAAAAAACACACTAAATGCACAGGACTATCCAGCTTCTTCGCCCTAAATACTGGTGGGAATCTTTAAATTCTGACGTTCAGCAGGTTGTTTCCTACTGTTCCATTTGTGCAGCTTGCAAGACCCCTAAGGTGTTACCCGCTGGAAAGCACAATCCCTTACCGGTTCCCTCTCTTCCTTGCTCCCACGTGGCTATTGATTTTGTCACAGATTTACCGGCTTCCGAGGGGTTCACCACTGCGGTTAAACTCATTGATCGGTTTTCTCGCGCTGTTCGATTCATCCCTTTGACGGCACTTCCTTCAGCTCTTCAGACAGCAGAGCTTTTGTTTTGTCATCTGAGCTTTTGTTTTCTCACCAGAGGACATTCTTTCTGACAGAGGTCCTCAATTTACTTCTGCAGTCTGGAGGGCGTTTTTTGAGAAATTGGGTACCACCTTCAGTTTACCCTCTGGATACCACCCTGAGGGCAATGGGTTATGCAAAAAAGCTAATCAAGTTGGAAAGTTCCTTCGCATCTTTGCTAGGAACAATGCCTCGGATTGAGCGCGTTTCTTTTCTTGGGCTGAGATCTCTCAGAATTCCCTCCGTCATTCTGCCACCGGGTTGACACCTTTTCAGCGCGTATTGGGATTTCAACCACCATTTGCACTGTGGGATCCAGAACCCTCCAATTCTCCAGTCATGGATGCATTGTTTAAGTGGAGTGAGAGGATATGGGCGCAGGTTCATCAACACATTGACCACGTCTTGACCATAGTCATCATAGTCAGGCCCCAGTTTATGTGCCTGGGGATTTAGTATGGCTCAATTCCCATGATTTTCAGTGACGTACGGGTTCTCGTAAGCTTTTGCCCAGATTTCTAGGCCCCTTTAAGGTTCTGCGTTAGATTATTCCAATATCTTATCGGTTAGAGCTACCTCCTCAATATCAAGTTCATCCAGTCTTCCACACATCCCTCCTGAAATATTTTGTTGCTGGGCCCCTAGATTCTGTTCTACAAGAAGGTAAAGTTTCGCATTTCTGGATGTGTTCGCGGTGTCCACTCTGTTGGATTCTCGTCGATGTGGTTCCACCATTCAGTACCTAATTGATTGGTGTGAAAATCATCAATACGTTTAGGATCCAAGATATCAGAGCTATCAACCCAGCTGCGTTCGTCGGGACCAAACCCCTCCCAGTCATCCCGAGAAGCCTGCCCCCCGTGGGCGTGGTTGGCCGCGTCGTAGGTCTGTTCCCTCTACTCCTCTGTCTCATTCCCCTGAGAGGGGGGGTACTGTCACAATTGCTCCCTCTAGCGACACTTCTGCTACACTTGGTGGTGGTTCTGGGGGCGGTCTCGAACGGACTCGGTCTCGCTCCAGGTCACCGGAATACTGATTGCCGTTTCCGGTTTTTGGTTATCTCCCACTTCCTTCCTTTCTATAGCTACCCTTCCTGTGTCTGTGTTATTTGTTTTTTGGTTATCTCCCACTTCCTTCCTTTCTATAGCTACCCTTCCTGCGTCTGTGTTATTCCCGTTTCAGGACTAAGCGCTCTGCAGTATTGGTTGCTCTTCATCTCGATGGTGTCGGTGATCACCTTCATCGCGGGTTACGCTGTCATTGTACTGGCATCTGGCCATCTCGCCTCCTTCTTGTGTTTGTGTTTTGTTTTTGGTTTTGCTTTAGCTTTATTTTTGTTGGAGGTCGTTTTTTTGTTCATTAAATTTGACAATAGTGGTGCAGTCACCTGCACAGACTAAAATACCTCACTCAAGGAGATTATTTTATCACAGAGAAGGCTACGAAATTTCAGATCACTTTCTTGGGGGTATATACTATATATATTGACTAAGGTGGTCACAACATTGTTAATTATACCTTTAACAATAGTATATCTAACAGTTTCTACTGTTATTATTTCAAAGTTGACATGGTTAGCTATTAGCATAATAACCCCCCTTTTTCTAGTATTCTTGCATGAGCTGTAAAATGAGTTAGTGTAACCTAGCTTTTCCACCTTATATTCATTCCTGAACATATGCGTCTCTTGGAGGAATGCGATATCTGATCTTACCCTTTTAGTTTTGCAATGACCCTGCTCCTTTTTATAGGATTACCAAGACCATTAACATTGCTGGACACAATCTCTAACTTATGTGCCATAAGTATTTAGCATTATGGATGTAACAGTCACCCTTCTAAACAACACACATACATAATAAAAAACCTGAACTTTGGAACACAATCTGACACAAAATAAAAATGTGTCCAGCGTTCATTATTCTTTATGATGCTGCTCCCAGCTATGAACATCCGAAGCTAGTTATTCATCTGACTGATCGCTGATCCCATACCTGATTTTATTTTCATTCTGGGAGCCTTCTCTGGAATCCCCAAAGTTTTTCTTTGGCTCTCCCTGCAGCAATAAATCGGCTTTCCTTCTGGCTCTTTACCTGTCATTGCTAGCCCAGTAGCTTTTTCAGTCGGGTCTCAGCCGAGTCGTCCTCCCTTGGTGGAGAGTCTCTTTAGCTCCAGCCCTGCTTCATGAGCGCTGCTGTTGGTTCCAGTGCTGTTATCCTCACAATATAATTGGAGAACTGGAAAATTGGAGATGGGATGAGAGAGGACGCAGGCTACGATCTGGTGTAATCCATGTCAACTAACATTGTCATCATTGGTGATGTAAATATTCATGTTGACAATACTTTCTGTCATCTTGCAACTGAGTTCCTTAGCCTGCTTGACTGTCTAGACCTCCAGCAGCATGTAAATGCTCCTACACACACCAGGGGTCACATCTTAGACATGGTCATTACTGACTCGGCTATTGTAAACAATGTAGAGCTCTATGATTTGGGTGTGTCTGACCATAAGGTGGTCTCTATGGCTTTCACATTTCAACTACCTAATATTAGACCAAAGCATCAGATACAGTTCAGGAACTGGAAGCATATTGATCACATCTCTATGGCTGCAGATCTCCAGCAAACTTTCCATCAAGTTTTCACTACAGCAGATGAACTTGTGGAACATTACAATGCTTCACTGTGCAGTGTTTTGGACCTCCATGCTCCTATTAGGACATGTGAAGTCAGTTTTGAACGCTCTGCTCCCTGGTACACACCAGAACTCCGTAGATTAAAAATGTCTGGCCATTCCCTGGAACGTCGTTTTAGGGAGTCTGGGCTTACTGTCTACAAACTTGCCTTCCGTGATCATCAAAAGGCCTATCAAAAACTGTTGAAGGAGGCAAGCTGTAAATTCTATTCAGATCAAATCAGGATTAACAGTGGAAGCTCAAAGCATATTTTTTCTACTGTATGTCATCTTTTAAAACCACAGCTATCCTCTTCCGCTGAAGCCACTGAGGAGATATGCAACAACTTCATTGAGTGTTTTAGATCTAAAGTAAAAGATATCCGGTCTTCAATGTCTGGTCTTCTTCCTCTATCAGCCTTTTTTATTGACCCTTCACCTAAGAGCATGCCAACCCTTCAGTGCTTTGATGTAGTTCCAAAGAGGTGCATTGAGGGTATTTTGCAAGGAATGAGACCATCTACCTGTATCTTAGACCCCATATCAACAGCTCTCCTCAAATTACTCATTCCTACTCTGAGTCCAATCATCACTCAGTTTGTGAATTTGTCATTACAGACTGGCCATATCACATCTTCCCTTAAAACTCGTGTTGTCCATCCTACCCGTAAAAAGCCTTCACTAGACCCGGAAGTGTTTGCAAACTACAGGCCTATCTCCAACCTTCCTTTTTTGTCAACGGTCCTAGAGAAGGCAGTTATTTTCCAACTCCAGAACCATCTAAATGGAAATAAATTGTTTGAGAAGTTCCAGTCTGGCTTTCGCCCAGTGCACAGCATGGAAACAGCTCTACTTATGGTAATAAATGACCTAATGTCAGCTGATGCAGGCTCACCATTCTTGCTTATTCTTCTGGACCTCACAGCGTTTTTTGACACAGTGGACCACTCCATCATACTGGATCGCCTCCATAACACTATTGGACTGTCTGGAACTGCCTTGCAATGGTTCCAGTCCTACCCACATTTACATTTACATTTGCTCATTTAGCAGATGCTTTTATCCAAAGCGACTTACAAGGTGAGCACAGGGTTAATCACAACATCCCTGGAGCAATGAGGGTTGCTCCAGGGATGAGCCTTGCTCAAGGACCCACATTGTAGTAGACCTGGGATTTGAACCCCCAACCTTCATATTGATAGCCCAAAGCCCTAACCACTGAGCTACCGTGCCCTACCTGGCTGACAGGAATGAATATGTTCTGCTAGGTGGGTGTAAGTCCAGGCAACTTCCTGTCATGTGTGGTGTTCGACAGGGGTCTGTACTTGGCCCAATTCTTTTTACCATTTATATGTTACCTCTTGGACAAATTATCAGTAAACATGGGTTGTCCTTTCACTGCTATGCAGACGATACCCAACTTTACTTTAAAAATACACCAAGCTCCTCTGCAGCCCTGTCACACCTTATCATATGTCTTGAGGATATAAAGGCAACTTTCTGCAGCTCAACAGTGGTAAAACTGAGGCACTACTTGTCAGTACCCCACATCAAATAAATTCCTTCACCATTACTCAATTTAGTTTTGATGGTCAGATTATCACTTTCTCCTCTACAGTTACTAATCTAGGGGTTCTGCTTGATCCACAGCTGACTTTTAGCACTCACATCAAACATCAGCGCAAGAACTCATTTTATCACTTTCAAAATATTGCAAAATTACATCCTCTTCTGACCCACAGAGACGCTGAAAAACTTGTCCATGCCTTTGTTTCTTCAAGGCTGGACTACTGCAATAGCCTCTTTATTGGGATTTCTGGCAAGGACATCCAGGCATTGCAATATATTCAAAACAGTGCCGCCAGAATCTTAATAAGGGTTAGAAAATATGAACACATCACCCCTATTCTGAAATCTCTGCACTGGCTCCCTCTCTCATCTCGGATAAAATAAAAAATTCTTCTGCTTACTTACAAATGTAATGTCAAGTCCCATCATACCTACAGGAACTTTTTACCCCCCAAACATCAATCCGCACGCTTAGATGAACAGGCAGCATGCTCCTTCAGGTGCCCCCCACTAGGCTTCGAACTATGGGGGACCAAGCTTTTTGCTCAGCTGCACCACGTCTCTGGAACTGTCTCCCGGTCCAGCTTAGGTCAGCGCCGAGCCTGGACATTTTTAAAGCTCTGCTCAAGACTTTTTCTTTTTAAAAAAGCATATAATTGTTGATCCATTGATACATACATAATATTTATTGATTTTCTTTTTAAGTGTTGGATGTTTGCCATTATTGTGGCACTTTGAGATTTTACAAAATCTTTACTCTTTATCTTGTTGTATTCTCTTGACTTTTGAACAATCTCTGCTGCGTAATCTTCGCCTTTAGCCACTCCAAAAATGCGGATGTTATTTCTCCTGGACCTGGATTCCAGGTCTGTGAGTTTCTGCTGTATTGTTTTTTCCTGATGCATAGCTGTTATCAGAACTTCAAAAACTACAGCGGCCCAGTCCTCCACCTGCGCCACGTGGATTTCCATCTCACCTGCTCGCTCCTTCCGCCCCTGCACCTCCACAGTGAGAATGTCTAACTTGCTGCTTTTTTCTCGATGTATCGAGTCCATGGTCTTTTTAAGTTTGTCATTATCCCCTTTAATGTCGGATTTGAGTTCTTTCGTGGCTTTCAAAAGGTCTGTCAATGTTACGTCGGTCCTGAATTGTTTCGGAATTTCAGATGAGTTAGTGCTACCTTGTGATGCTACTTCGTTAGCTTTCGAAGTCAAGCTGCCCTTCTCCTGATATTTTGGCATGGTTTCTTTTTAATGTTAGCTTCTTGTGGTTCTATTTACCTTTCAGCTTATTGTAGCTCTCTCTTTACATGAATAACGAGTTTTGGCTATAAAATAACCGAGTTTAAGCTGGAGTGTCGCACACACGTCTGTCTGCATCCCGGAACCCGAAGTGTTCCTTAATTAGCTAATTATTTTGTTATTTTCATTGGTTGCTGTCTGTTTGTCACATGGTCTGGTTTCTGTTTATATTCTTTCTGTTTCCATTCTGTCATCAGACTGGCATTGTTTTGTCATGCGTTGCCCGTGATCATGTTCATATTGTTTTCTCTCAGTGTCGACTTAATAAATTCTACTCATTCAGCTCTATGGCGCTTTTCTATGTGGCGGCACGCGTGACAATATTGTTTGCGGCTTAAGTCACTGTAAACTACCCTAACAAACAGCACTTACCACATAAAGAAATACTGGTTAGAACTATTTTATGGTTTCAGTTGTGATGCCAAACTTAAAAAATAATGTTCTTGGTGTAACTACTTAAATTTTAAAAAAAATTTTGATAAGTTGCCTGAATAATGCAAACAATAACGTATCCTAACTTGTTAGCACTTTATATAAAATCCACTAAAAAGACACTGCAGTTGGAGCAAGTGAAGTCAGACTGTAGGGTATTAATTTTTCCACATCCATTTCATTATATCCTCCTGCATTAAGGAAATGAATGAGTTGCCTGAATGTGGGTTATTAGGTTGGTGTTAAATGTCTCAGAAGTTGAGTTTGGTTTTAGGATTGCCAAGCACACATTTAAACACAGATTTTTTCCTCTTACGATTAAACAAGTGTCACATATTTTGCAGATAAGATCAGTGATCTTTTTGCTCTACTTCATTCTTGTGCTGCGTGTGCGTTGCGAAAACACTCTTGGTGCCCAGTCGCACATTCAGACTGAGTTCCCAACTTCTCACTAAGGAAAGCGGCTATTGACTCTCTTAAAAGTTGCTAGAAGTTGTAGAAATGAGAATATATATATATATATATATATATATATATATATATATATATATAAAGAGAGAGAGAGAGAGAGAGAGAGAGACTTAATTGTCTAATGTCTTAATTGTCTTAATTTGTGTGACAGGTGCCTTAATTAAATGTTCGCGTTTGGCATTTGTTAATTAACTTCTATTGGTCATTGGTTTGTTTTTGTGCACGTGTTTGTGTATTTAGGTTCCGTGTTCCCCTTCCTCAGTAACGTCATTATTTTTATGTCTTTTGTTTGGGGTGTTCCTACATCTTTAATAAAACCTGTTTTCTCTGCTACCTGGTGTGCCTGGCTCCCGTCAGCACGTTAAAGCGCTTCGGCTCTGCGCTTCCATTGTGCAGCCGTTCTGATCGAGGTAAGTGAGCATGACAAAACGACGTGCCAGTAAAGTTGAGGAATCCAGGGCCCAGGTAAGCATTTTCTGTTTTTTTTTTATTTTTTTATTCTGTCGTTGTCGGGGTTGCAAACCCTTGTACTCACTGCGCTCTCTGTCGTGTCCGCAAGTGCGTCGGTTTGCGGTGTCAGTCTTGCATAATCGGAGCTAGCCATGCCAGTAGTTCCCCCATCACGACTGGGGTGTTCATGGCCCGTATTCAGCAAAAGCCCGGCTCACCTTTGCGTGTCATGGCCAGACAGTGGTGGTGGGATGTGGAGGTGATGAGCCGACAGGATGGTCATATGATTCTGAGGATTGTGCCGATTCCATGTAGACTCCGTGGATGAAAGCTGGGACTTGTTCCTGTCAACACACATCCTGCCACCCTATGTCCTTCTCAGATCGCTGGACCTGTGGCCAGAGCGATTTCACCCCACGGCGTGGATTGTCACCTCGTAGAGGCTCCAGGCGGACTTCTCAAGGTGCGCGATCAAGTGCGATCCTGTGATGTCTTCCAAATCCAGAAGCAGCTCCCGCTGCTTAAAGTCATGATGCAGCGCGTGCCCTGCACAGCTGCGGAGCCTGGTACGCGCGCTGCATGTGAGACATGTGCAGCAACCAAGCTGTGGTGTGCCGCGTCTGTTTTGCAGGGGATGTTACCACTGTTGTCCGACGATGTGTGTGGCGTGAATGTGCCAGATCCCCTTGTGTACCCTGTTCAGTCTGTCTCCCCCATGTCTAACTCCTCTGTGGCTCTGTCCTTGTCTGGCTGTGGGGGTGTGCCTGTTTTGTATGCAGGAGGGCGATTCCGATGCGGAGGCTAAGGAACGGCAGACTGAATGGGCTGATGCGGCCAGCCGGCCAGAGAGTGCTCTTCACACCCACACTCACGCCCGTGAGTACCAGCCCAGCCATCCAGCCATCACGAGTGTGCCATCCCAGCCACAGCCTATTGAAGGGATAAAATTTAAAGATCACAAAGTACTTGATGTTCAAGGGGATATACGCATTTGATGAGATGGGGGCAATCTAGCTGGCAGCTGCTCAAGGCCCATGACCAAAGAGACATCAAGTCTGGTGGATAAAGCTCAAGGGCACTGAGCGGTATCGAGCTCCCCAGATAAGGGAAGGAACGGTGTGTTCGCCCCCCCCCAGAACTCCTTCAGCGAGTGGTTTCAGAAACAAGGGATAATTTTACAATAAATAGAGTCAGCTAAAGGACTTCGGGGCTCTGTCTTGGAGAGGCTGGTGTGGTGCTAAGATTAGAGCCGATCACAATCTTGGGCTTATCTTGGATGAACACACTGCTTTAACTCGGTTTGTCATAAATAAACCGCTTGATTCGAATATCTCTGAAATCAACTGTACTGTGGTTTTTGACACCTTCAGAAAAGGTTCATCGAGGAAATTGAGATTCCCTAACACCATCCAGCGAGCATTCCTGCCGGGGTCCATCCAGCGTGCAAACCCGCCAAGGTCTAGCCAGCGTGCGTTCCCACCATGGACCTACCTGCGTGCACACCTGCTGAGGTCCATCCAGCGTGCAAACCCGCCGAGGTCCAGCCAGCATGCCTTCCCGCCACGGACCCGCCTGCGTGCACACCTGCCGAGGTCCAGCCAGCGTGCGTTCCCGTCACGGATCCGCCTGCGTGCACACCCACCTAGGTCCATCCAGTGTGCATTCCCGCCACGGTCCCGCCTGCGTGCACACCCGCCAAGGTCCATCCAGCATGACAACCCGCCGAGGCCCATCCAGTGTGCCAACCTGAGGCCTTTCCAGTGTGCGCATTAGCCGAGGTCCCTTCAGTACGTACACCCAGCAAGGACCCTCCAGTGCACGCATCCTCGGAAGCTTCTCCAGCGCGCGCATACTGTGAGGCCTCTGCAGCACACGCAAGCTCTGAAGCCTCTCCAGTGCGCAACAGCCAATGTTTCTCCAGTACACACACCCAGCAAGGGTCCCTCAGCGTGCGCACACTCGGAAGCCTCTCCAGCGCGCACCTCCTTAGGAGCCTCTCCAGCGCGCTCACCCTCCGAGGTCTCTCTCCAGCACGTTCATCCTCCAAAGCCTCTGCAGCGCACGCCGCCGAGTCCGTCCACAAGGGGCCACACACCGCCGAGTCCGCGGAGCCAGGGGGCGTCCACCTCACCATACAGCCAGAGGGCGTCCTCCACGCCTTGCCACATCTGCAGAGGGTGTCCGTCTCGCCACGTCCCCTACCTAGTGTGCCTGGCTCCCTTCAGCGTGTTAAAGCGCTTCAGCTCTGCGCTTCCGTTGCGCAGCCGTTCTAATCGAAGTAAGTGAGCGTGACAATTTGCATAATAGTCAAGTTTTATTTGAAGCTATAGAAAAAGAATAAAGCTGTGGGGGAGAAGTAAGTGCGTAAAAAACACCTGAAATATGTCACAACTACAAATAAACTCTATTTTCTCGAATCTCGAAACACGGAATCGAACTGAATCGATACATTTGAATGTAATGTTGTTCTAAACCACTGTTTTGAAGTCCGTATCAAAAGGGGAAAGCCACGTGACTGTTCCAAAAATGGGTTTCGTTATGTCACGCAGTTTCTAATATTTTCAAGCATTTTGGCCGCACTCAAGCAGCTGCTCTGAGATCAGAATGTTTGGTCTCTCAAATGCTTCTTAATTAATCTGCTCTCTGATCTCATCTGTGCTTGCTTTCACATGACACATGACAACATAAGTTGAACTGCTTTAATTAAACACCACACTAAATACAATTAGTCAACGAATTTGTAAAATGGAAGGATCTGGAAAAAGACTTGGGTCACCTTTTTGGGATTTTGAACTTGAAGGCAAACAATTAAAGTGCTTGATCTGCCAACAGCATTTGGCTTACTATAATAATACCACAACTATGTGCCTGTATTGTCCAGTGCGAGCACATCTTCTAGTGTTGGAAGAGATTCCACATATGTATGTGATGTATACTCAATTTAATGTATATTAATATACATATTGCAATAGTAAACAATTATTTCATAACAGGAAGGCAAAAAGAGCTGGGTGAAGCTCTTGTCAATTTCACTATAAAGGATTCACAACCCATTTCTGTTGTGGAAGATAAGGGTTTCAGAAATCTGGTTCATAAACTTGATCCTAACTATGTACTGCCATCTAGAAAATCCCTAAAGACAATGGTGAGATCTAGATATGACCAGGATAAGAAAACTGCAATGACAGAAGTGATGATGGCAACATCTGTGAGCTTGACATCAGATATGTGGACCTCAATAAACATGGATGCCTACCTGGCAGTAACATGTCATTACATTAATAATGAAAGCAAGCTTTGCACCACTTTTTTGGGGGAGTCCAAATTTTTGGGGTTTTCATGGGGGTTGAAGGACAAGATCACGTCTTGTTAGAGATAAAGCTACTAATATGATTGCCTGAGCAAATCTTTTACATGTACGCCATGTCCCTTGTTTTGCTCACACACTAAAACTAGTGGTGAAAAAGACAATAGAACACACTTCTGGTCTGCATGAATTAAGGCACCTTGGTAGCTTATTTTCTAGGACCATTGTAGGCTATTTCAAATCTAGCACCAAAGCAAAAGAGAAGCTCTCTAACATCCAGGAACATATGGGAAAACCTCAAATGAAACTTGGTGGAATAGCAACTTTTCAATGTTTCATCTTTTATCTGAGCAACGTGAAGCAGAGGCAGCTGCCTTGGTCTCTCTCAACACCAGTGTGACTTCTTTAAATAGTGGACATCATGAGGAAGTCAGCCAATGTCTTCAAGTTCTTCTCTCTTTCAATCAAGCCACTGTTGAAGCATCATCAGAAAAGAGAATTTCAGCATCTAAAATAATCCCAATTGTTTGCATGCTTCATCACAAGATCCAGGAGAAAAGCCAAAAATTAACAAATCCAACAGCTCTACAACTTAACTGGATCCAAGATTCAAGGTTCTAGAAGTTCAGATAATGCGACCAAAGCAGTACAGAATTGGACATCCGAGTGCTGTGCTATAATTTGTTCAGCATCTTAGACCCAAATCAGTCACAGTCAGCCATCAACACCAGCAGGTCCCTCATCAGCAGGTCAAGCGTCTCTTGTCAGTCAGGAGGATAAAAAAGCAGAGTGGGAGAAACAACTCAGAGTCAGAGTGCTACTGCTGATGCTATTGTTAAGGTTCAACAATATATCTTATCTCCATACCTGCCCAGAGGAGAAGACCCTATGGATTCCCTATGGACTCAGACACTCTGCCATCTTTCCTCATTTGTTTCAATTAACAAAAAATACCTCTCAGTTCCAGCAACCTTAGTGCCCTATGAGATCATGTTTCTTAACAAAAACAACCAATTACTTGTAATGTTTAATAAATAAAGTATTGCACAAATTTCCCTACCTTGCAATGTAAACAGAATGACATCAGCTATATCAATCCACTGACTAACAGTGTATCATAATAAAAAATACATCTTGATGACATTAAAACAATCCTGTTCTCTGCAAAATAATGTTTTCATGACTAAAATTTATTTAGGGACACAATATGCTAAGGGGGGAAATTTATTGTCATTCTTCACTAAAAAACACATTACTTATTTATTGAACATATTACTAACTTTTTATTAAGAAAAAGTTGTGAATTTAGGCCCTGGATGCCCACTAGATCTCTATCTTTTCAAAATACACTCCGACTCGTTCACTTCGCTCCAGTGATGATTGCCGCCTGGCGATTCCACCTCACCGAGGAGCTAATTCTCACTCCGTGGCGTTCACCACTGCAAAATGGTGGAACGTTCTTCCCAAATCTGTCCGTAAGGCAGAATCACTAAACAGTTTTAAGAAACTACTGAAGACGCATCTCTTTAACAAATACCTGTTGTAGAGAAAAAAATGAATTCACAGTATAGTTGGTTTTCTCCATGGCTTCTGACTTGTGGTGTTCTCATTTGTAAGTCGCTTTGGATAAAAGCGTCAGCTAAATGACTAAATGTAAATGTAGATGTCACTGTGGCATGTGATGTTTCGAACGTCTCACAAGCTCGAATCATTTTCCGAATCAATTAGTTCATTTGATTCAATCTCCCAAATTTGATTCAATCTCACTTTTGAGAATATACTTTGGGTCAGTACAGGATTTATAAAACCAATAATTCCTGTACTGACCTAAAGTATAATCCAACAACTTTGGAATGTTGAGAGTGATGGTTGTCATAGCAATAAAACCAAAGAAACGTCAATTAGAATAGCAGATCCATTGTGTCCAGTCGAAGCTCAGTTTGAGTTATAGAATGCTCTTGCAAATTGTCATTAGTCATTTAAGAATACAAATAAGTTGAGGTAAACGAAAAGTGTCTGAACAATGTTAGACTTTTTACTGAAATATAATGTTGGTTTAAATATGTAGGCTGTGTTCGGCAAGTTACTTGACAATAAGTAAAGCTACATTACACAACTGCTCCCATAGAAATATAGCAAACTTAGTTACACAAATATGGCTAAAAGAGCTTTTTTCTTAATCAGAAGCTACTTAACATTGTACCAACCTGACGTCAGATCAGGGCAACATGACAGTCAGACACACTGATTTAAAAAAATATCACATTATGTAACAAATTGGTCTAACACAAAAAAATAAATAAATAAATAAAAATATTAAAAAAAAAAAAAAAAAAAAAAAAAAAAAAAAAAAATATATATATATATATATATATATATATATATATATATATATATATATATATAAATCAGTCTGAATAATTGGAGCTCATTGATCAAAACACCTTTGTATATGCTAATTACACATATATAATATCAAAATCATAGACTGTAATACCACCTTTGTAGTTTCTCAGGTTAATTTGAGTTAAAATTTGTTACATAATGATTTTATTACTCTATTTTTACATAAAGTCAATAGGGTATTACTTTGCACACCTGTTTCATTATAGCCTCCTGAGAATAAGAAAGTGAATGGGCCACCTGAATGTTGGTTTTTAATTTGGTGTTAAACGTCTTAGGCGTCGATAACAGGAAGGTTTTGGGATTGCAAAGCACACACAGATAGATCTTTTTCTGAGATGATTGGACATGTCATATATTTTTGTAGATATTTTCGGAGTTTAATCATGCAGGGAAGAGGTGGGGCCGCTTTTGTACCAATAGGCTCCCCTTTAAATTGTGAAAAAAATATCCGACAGCATCAGCCCCTGAGAAAAAAAGCCCGGTATGCAAGATTACCATTCCAACCCTGGTAGTTTGACTCTAAACCTCTATGATGAGGTGTGGAATACTAAACTACATAACTATTAGAAGAAGCTGAAATCACTGACGTAGCAGGTTATGCAGAATTGGCTTGGTGGGCAAGTCTTCAAGCGGCCAATGACGATCTAGATCCCATCCCACCATCAAATTAGGTCTTTTATTCAAAAACAAGAAACTTCTGGAGGCCACAGTGAGGTTAAGAGAGGCGCGACAGGAAAATGTCCAACGAAAACGGATTCTTCAAGAATATTAAACTAAAAATAGACAATTAAAAACAGATACATTTGGTTTACAAACCTGATTTTATAACTCTCAATTTTAATGCCATTTTTCTTAATTACAAAATGTCAATTATTAGTATTAGATTGTTTTTTGGTTCTCAAAATTTTCAGACCTATTTTGATCCAATAATAATAAATTTATTCAGATTAATCAGCAAAAGATTAATTATTTCTGTTTCTTTTAAATGTTGCTGTAAAATTAATATAATAGTATAAAAAAAACTTATTTCAAGCATGTTGATAGATCAAATTAGAATTCCACTGTAAAGGTGTTTCTATCTGTTTTCAAGAACTTTCAGACCACACTGCTTTTTTTCTTGATTACAGCTTATAGGTCATAAGATTGTGTGTTTTTTGCATAGATCAATGCTGCGTTGTCAAGTTCCTTCTCATGACGATCTTGATGAGATCAGCCCGCAATACACCGGGGATGTAGAAATAGAAGGATTTTTGTGGAAGAGGGTCAGCAATATTTTTAATACCTGGAAAAGGTTTGTGACAAGCTCAAAACTATTAATATGTTGGCTATAAATTTAAGTGTCGTTTAATGTCATTTTTATGAAAAATTATTAATAAAAAAAACCCTTTAAAATATAGCAAGGAAAATAAATCATGTAGGGGTCTGAAATTTTCAAGACAAGCCCAAGATTGCGATCAGCTCTGACCTCAGCACAGCACCAAGCCTCTCCAAGACAGAGCACCGAAGTTTGGTTGCTGCCTCTATTTATTGTCTTAGGACAGTTCTTTGGTCTTGGTAATTTTAGTAGTTGGAGTCTTACTGATTGAGGTTGTTAAAGACACCTGTCCACCCCACAAAAACAGGTGCTTCTAATTTAGAATAATAAGTGGAGTTTTTAGAGGCAGACTAACAGGTCTTTGAGTGCCAGAATTTTTGACGATTGTTAGATGTTCAAATATTTATTTGCAGCAGTAACACAAATTATAAAACAATCATAAATTGTGATTTCAGGGTGGAGTCTCCCTGTTTTACAAATTATAAAAATCTAATTATAAAAAATCATAAATTGTGATTTCTGTATTTTTTTTTTACATTATGTCTCTCACAGTGGACATGCACCTAAAATTTCGGATCCCTCCATGATTTCTAAGTGGGAGAATTTGCAAAGTCGCAAGGTGTTCAAATACTTATTGTCCTCACTGTATATGAAACCCTATTATTGTTTTTTGCCTATTTTCTTTAATCCTTAATAAACGAAAGTTCTTATACCCACAATTCTAATTTTGAATGTATGTAAAATTTTATTATATCGGTACAGTTACTGTATGATTCAGTACTTTTTACTTTCTTCTCTCTGCAGATGCAGTTTCAGGATTGTGCATGATCAGTTAATCTACTGGAGCAAATCAAAGGTTAAGTCTTTTAAACTCTACCATAAACAGTCTTACAAACACGTCACAAACAAGTAAATGAACCTTACTTTATTTTAATGACAGAATCTTTAAGCCACCATGTTTTAGATCTCTTGGTGATAATGAATTGTTTTCTGTCCAATCAGCTTTTGAGTCAAAGAAAATTAAATCTGTTCCTAAAACTGATCAAATAAAGTATTAAAGCATGAAAATGTTTTATCAGAAAGATGACTCTGTCATAATTGAAGATCTGAAACTGTGTTCATTTACACTGTGTGAGAAGTTCCAACGTCCCTTCTGCTTCAAGCTGCGTTCACCTACAAAGTCAGTTTCCTTCTCTAATTCTCATTCAAATTCTCTTCTGTAGAATAAACATACAGTTGTACTGTTTATTTATTATAATAGGATATGTGATACAGGTAAAGTATATACTGACTTTTATATAAAGGTAAGCGTCTAAAGCAGGTGTTGGGGTGTGTGTGTGTGTGTGTGTGTGTGTGTGTGTGTGTGTGTGAGAGTGTAGGAAGTATGTGTTACAAGCTAATTCGGAAAAAACGAGACTGATATGGATCAGAATTATTGAAAGCATCATCCCTAAAGCTGGTAATGAGAGAGTAGTGAGGTCAGTACGCACCCACAAACACAGCCATGCACACACATTCACACATGCTATGTTATATGTTAATATATTTATATAAAAATTATAAAGTTGAAGTATTTTATCTTATCCTTTGATTTTTGTTAATTCAACTGTGTTAGAGCTTTTACATTCAGTTGAAGGTTTTCTACATTTCTATCAATGCTAACAGTTCATTCTATCTCACTTTTCCTCCTCTCTATTTTATCTGTATCTTAGCAGACAGGCTCACAGTCTTGAATTTGAGGCAGAACCTGAGGCTCTAGGTGAGTTTAAAGCTACAGTCAGGTGGAACAGTCTGATCACACCAAAAAAACTCTTATTTCCACTGTGATAAGTAACCCTTTGTTCTCACTCCATCTCTCTTTCTACTTAATAATCATTAATCCATCTTTCATTTTCTAAATGTTTCTTGTAATTTTTACTGTAAGGTTTTTGTTAAATGTTTTGTAAATAGTGTGGGGTTTGATTCTATTAACTGACTCTGATCTGCTCTATGTTCTGCTGCTGCTGAAGGGTCAAGAGAATTAAATGATAATCCTCGGAGAAGGTGCCATCCGTGGAGAGGTCTTTTACATCTTTTCTTTAAAAAAAAAAACATTATATAGGACCTTCATAGTAAAATCATATTATACATAGTAAAATACTATTTTCCTTCACAACTGCTACCAGAACGTTATACACTGAATGATGATCACCTTATTAGAGACACTCATCTAGTAGCACATGTGCTACACGTGCCCTGTTTCAATAAATAAATTTAAGTAACATTTCTTTTCACAGATACCATCAATTCCCGGTACATCATAAGTCAGAGGCGACTTGGCAAAGGAGGCTTTGGAACAGTTTATAGAGGAACTCGGAGGTCAGATGGGAAGCAGGTAATCTTTAATTTGCAGTTTAATGACAGAATGTCTCCTGTTTGAGAGACTTCCATCTCTCTCATAATGTTAAAATTTCACAATTTTGTTTATTTCATGTTGCAACAGGTTGCTGTTAAGTTTGTGTGCAAGAATAAGCAAACCAATCACACCTATCTTGTAAGTAGACTTAAAGGTTCAGGTTCAGAACTTTTTAAAGACCTGATAATCTGTACAGTTTTGCTATATGGCTTAATTAAATGGCTCAAATCCAAACACTTGAAACAAGATCTAAACAATTATCCTGCCTCCTCTGAACTTTATCATTAGCATTTTGCAGGCCAAACACTGATTGCTAATCTAATAGTAAATCATAGTTCTTTAGACCAAAAAACATTTTGCCTGCTTAAGAGGACGGTTCTGCCTTGGTTTATGGGACACTGTTTTGCATAAGCTTTTTACAATAAAAATTGACAAAGTTTTATTTGTGTTATCTTTAATTCACTACTCACTGAACCTGCCAATTCAAACTTTTAAAATCTGGCCCTGACTTACAGTTTTACTGCAATCTTTCAAACTTATACTAGTAAAATTTAAACTATCCATCCATTATCTTCCGTTTTTTCCTATATTAGGGTCGTGGGAGGGGGGTTCCCCATGCCTCATCCAGGGGAGAATGTTTCAGGCACTGGGCAGATACAGTCAGGACAGGGCACCAATCTATCGCTGGGCACACACTCACTCCCAGAGACACGCACACATACACACTCTGTATGGGGCAATTTGGAGAACTTAATTGACTTGATCCATGTTTTTGGACTGTGGGAGAAACCGGAGAACCCGGAGGAAATCCACGCGGACACGGGGAGAACATGGAAACTCCACCCAGATGGGGATTCAAACCGGGAATCCCTAGCGCTGAAAGACGAATGTGGTAACCACTAAGCCACCGTGCCGCCCTAAAATTTAAACTATTAGCTCTTAATTGAACTGTACAGCAGGTCATGTTAGTGTAGAGTCTCAGCAGATTAACGCAACCTCATGCTCTCTGTCATTAGCAAAGAAATGGCAACAGAGCACCTTTAGAGGTGGCATTGATGATGGAGGTGTCCGAGTCTCCACGAAGTGAGCATGTGGTGGAGCTTCTGGATTGGTTTGACAGGTTTGAGCGCTATGTCATAGTCATGGAGCTCGCTGAAGGCTACACTGACCTCCAACAATTCATTTCCAAAACCACTGTACCAGAGGACCAGGCTAAGCAAATCATGAAGCAGGTCGTTCAGGCTGCACTTCACTGCTGCGATCGCAGCGTTTTCCATCGGGACATCAAGCCCGCCAACATCCTTATTAACCCCAACACACTCCATGTGAAGCTGATTGACTTTGGCTGTGGAGATAGAATTACCTGCATCCCCTACAACATTTATGCAGGTGACTTTTTATAGATCAGCCAGCAGATAAATTTCAGATGGTTTTCATTGTGTTTCTCACAGTTCTTGGTTACTCTCCTTTCCTCAGGCACTAAGAAATGTATTCCTCCTGAATTCTTGCTGTCAGGGGATTACTACAGTGGTCCTGCCACTGTCTGGAGTCTGGGTGTACTCCTCTATGTAATGCTTTGTAAAAAATATCCCTTCAGAAATCGGAAGGAGATCGCCTACAAGGGAGTTGACCTTCCACTCAACTTGTCTGATGGTACCAACATAAAACAGTTGAACTACTTCAATGTGACCATAATTTTAACATGTTTTTAGCATAGATGTCTGATAAGAATTAGCATTGTTGCTAGGCCACAAGATGGTAACTGTCATATACAGTATATTTATAAACAATATTCAGAAGCACAGAATGTTCAATGCTCAGAATGTCAATACAATACTCATCTAGTGCAGTTACACTGATGGTGACTGGTTCTTTTTAAAAAACACAGGAATCAGTTCATCAGCTCAGAGTCATTCTGTTTACTTCGAACATAAAGCATCAGCAAATGTCCTAAGTGTAACAAGGTTCTGCTTAGAAAACCTTCAACTGCCTTCACTGCCTATATTTGACCCTAAGTAGTGCGTATATGGTGTAAAACAAGCTCAGTTTGGGACTTGAATAAGTGTCAGCTTTAAAGAGTAATTGAGGGCTGCATTTAAAATAATTTCTCTTGTTTTTCTTATCCCTGCACACAGCCTGCTGTACTCTGATCATCAGCTGCCTGAATAAGAACCCTAAGTTAAGGCAGAGGCTAAAGAACATCCTCTCACATGAGTGGTTCTCAGAATTCCATTCCCCATCATTAAGAGGAGATCACACGGGTTTCTTGGTTACATAAACCTATAAAAAAACCTGCTACTTGCATCATTTTTTTTTTCATTTTTCAAGTAAAAAAACTTGAGTGAAAAATCTGAGTGCTTGAGCATTTGTAATCAAACCCATTTGTTATTTCCAATCCAGAATGTAAAGAGCAAGGAAACATTTACACTGTGAAAGACATCACTGAAGCTGTCCAAACCATGAAGCATGACTTTGACTCACTAATTCAAGGTGGATGATGCAAATCAGTGGACAAATAGAACCATACACCCATTGATTGCCAAGTTGATGATGAAAAAGAAGTTGAATTAGCTAAACAACCCATTGGTCTATGCCCCGGGAACACAATTGCTGTCTGATAAAAGATTCCACCAGTCCATGTACCACTAAAGAACCAAGTACAAGTTCTCAATTAAATCACACTGCTGATTCATTTACATAATTTGGCATACCATCATCCTCGCTGTAATCAGCGTCTAGCTTCTCTAATCCAAAGAAAACATGCTGAAGAGGAGAGGGTTTCAGGTGATCATGTTTAAGCAGGGGGAGCACTGTATGACCAGTGACTTCACAGAGCCCTTTGATATCCATGGCAGTAATACCACAGCGATCTGTAACTGCCCTGAGGTTGTGTACCACCACAGACGTGACCTTATAAACTTACTGTTCTGTTAATGTGAATATATCTGCAATGGTTTCAGTTTCTAGTTTTGGTCTGCTTATTTGCACCTTGTGCAGCACATTTTATTGTTCCGGTGTGGGCGTGTTCTGTACCTTAATTAGTTTCAATATGAATCAGCTATTCATATTTATTGGTGCTAATAAATATGATAATTCTAATAACCAGACATGACAGCGGGAGCGACTGCTATCTCATGTTCAGCCATCTCGTGTTCAGACCTCTCGTGTGAAGAGCTATTTGTGTAAAAAGTGCGAGTCTGTATGTGTGAGTCCACATAGCAAGGTCAATGACAAGGCAACTGCAGTATATATATTTTTTATTTACCTACAGTGTTGGTAATCACTGCTCTTTGACAATTTGCCTCTTCTGATTTCTGTTCTCATACCTATTTATATCCTTTACTAATTTAGTATGTGTTTTCAGTTTATTTCCTTCTCGCGCAGATGTTCCTTTCCTAAAAAGTGAAGGCACACACTTGCACACCTGTGAACTCATCAGCAAGTGAATACAAAAAAGTCCTTCACTTTCTCTGCAGGACTATGAAACTGTCAGACAGCAACCAAGAAATCACATCACATTGCTGTTTTGCTGCTCACTCTTGTATTCAGGTCTCAGGCCTTACTGAGACCAGGATCTGCCCAGAGAACTCTACTACTCCAGCTGTCCTCTCAACTAATTATAACTTCTCTCAATCTCCTTGAATCTGCAAAAGAACAGGTAGAACCAGCTTGCTTATTTCCCACAAATGGAAATGTATTGCCCTTATACTTTTATCTAACACTTTATTTTGAATTTCATGCACAGACCATCACATAACCTGTTGAATGTCATTTTAGATTTACTTACATGTAATCATTTAGCAGAGGCCTTTATCCAAAGCAACTTACAAATGACAACACCACAAGTCAGTAGTTAAGGAACAACCCAGCTACACTGTAGAATTTTCAAACCTGATGGGGAAATTTCATCCTATCCTGAAACCCAATCCTTTTTTATATCAGGTGTTAATGATGCCGAGTACTCCACCTTACGGACAGAATTGGGAAGATCGTTCCACCATTTTGCAGTGGTGAATGCAATAGAGTGAGAATTAACACCACAGTGAGGTGGAATCACCAGATGACATTCAAATCAAATCAAATCAGGTTTATTTGTCACATGCGTAGATATACATGGTACAGCCAGCAGTGAAATGCTTTCCTGACATCTCCACATAAGGTTAAATGAATAAAGAAAAAAAAATTAAATAAAAAGAAATATGTATGAAATATGTATTTACACTTTGCAATTTACATAAATTTTTGTAACATTGAATAGGGCTCTTAGTTCAACCAGAGTTTGATGGAGGACTGCTTAGAGATGGTTTATGGTTAAAGCACAGGGGGCTGGGTCTTGTCTAGTGAGTGGATGGGGAACCTTGTTGAAAACTGGTCAAAACCAAATTCAAAGGTGGAATTTTTTCATTTTTGTAACCTACAATATTTACCGACTTACTCACTTACAATGGTTAAGTTTAACAAAAATGGCTAGAACTACAAAGGCCAGGTGGTGGAGATTGACAATATACACAGTGTTCTGCATGAAAGTGGATCAGGGAAGTTTCTGGATAGGATGACTAATAGCCGTATTTAAAGAATCAAAAGAAACATTTCTTGGCAATCAAATCTTGAAGACAAATGGACAATTCAGCTGATACTATACCCGCCAAAAAATAATTTTGAATTTCAGGTGGAAAACCATTCACCACATGAAAGTGTGTCAAGTTTGCATTCAATGGCTATGTCTGGCTATAGTCTAGTCACTGTATAATTTTCAAACCTGATCATCCTATCCTGAAACCCAATCCTTTTTTATATCAGGTGTTAATGATGCCGAGTACTCCACCTTACGGACAGAATTGGGAAGATCGTTCCACCATTTTGCAGTGGTGAATGCAATAGAGTGAGAATTAACACCACAGTGAGGTGGAATCACCAGATGACATTCAAATCAAATCAAATCAGGTTTATTTGTCACATGCGTAGATATACATGGTACAGCCAGCAGTGAAATGCTTTCCTGACATCTCCACATAAGGTTAAATGAATAAAGAAAAAAAAAATTAAATAAAAAGAAATATGTATGAAATATGTATTTACACTTTGCAATATACAAACTACAATTATTGCACTATTGAAAAGAAAAACTGTACAATTATTGCACTATAACCGATGTCAACTAAAAGGTCTTAAGTGTGTTGTGCATAAATGTGCAAGTAGTGCATTGCAGGGTTAAAAGTTGTCAGTGTTATGAAGGTCTGTGGGTGGGATTGTGTCCGTTTAGTCCTGGTTCAGTGTCCAAATCGCCATTGGGAAGAAACTCCTCCTCATCCTCTCTGTGTTTGCCTTCAGGACACGAAAACGCCGTCCTGATGGCAACAGAGTGAAGAGCTTGTTGCCAGGATGACTGAAGTCTTCCACAATCTTTTTGGCTTTGGACCAGCACTGCTTCCTGTAGATGGTCTGGAGGTCTGGAAGTGTTACTTGGATGGTGAGTTCGGCCGAATGTACCACCCTCTGTAGTGACCGACTGTCCAGATGGGTGCTGTTCCCCCAACAAGGTTATGATGTTCCCTGGGAGGATGCTTTCGACGATGCAGGAGTAGAAATTCTGCAGGACCTTGGAGGGCAGCATGAAGTCTCGTAGACGTTGAAGGTGGTAGAGACGCTGATGAGCCTTCTTTGCCAGTTTGTTAATGTGGCAGGACCAAGATACAGTAGGTCCTGCGTGATGTGAACTCCAAGGTACTTGAAGCTGTCTACTCTTTCTACTGCAGTGCCGTTGATCCTCACAGGGTGGAAGCTCCTTGTCTGTTTCTTGCTGTAGTCCACTATCAGCTCCTTAGTCTTGATGATGTTGAGTTGGAGATTATTATCCTGGCACCAGGTCTCCAGGTGTGTAATCTCCATGTAGGCCCTCTCATCGTTATTGGAGATCAGACCTACTACAACGGTGTCGTCAGCAAACTTAATGATGGTTGTGGAGCTAGTGGTGGCTACGCAGTTATAGGTGTATAATGAGTACAGCAAAGGACTCAAAACACACCCCTGAGGAACCCCAATGCTGAGAGTGAGGGAGGGCGAAAGGTGCTTGCCAACCCGCACTGTCTGCCATCTGTCCGCCAGAAAATTGGAGATCCAGTGACGCAGGGATGGATGAAGTCCCAGGTTCTCCAGCTTGGTGTTAAGTGTGGAAGGGATGATAGTGTTGAATGCTGAACTATAGTCCACAAAGAGCATTCTAACATAATTATTCCTCCCAGTGTCCAGGTGAGACAGAGCAAAGTGAACCAGGTGTGAGATGGCATCATCCGTAGAGCGGTTATGGCGGTAGGCAAATAGCGGTTATGCCATAGCGGTTATGGGTGTAGGGGGTCTAAGGAGTCCGGTAGTTAAGAAGTGATGAAGCCTCTGATCAGCTTTTCAAAGCACTTCATCACAACTGATGTTAGGGCTACAGGGTGGTAATCGTTCAGGCAGGCTGGCTGAGATGTCTTTGGAACCAGAACGATGACGGACTGTTTAAAGCTGTTTAAAACTGTTTAAAATGGTACGATGCCCAGTGACAGAGAAAGATTAAAAATCTTGGTGAATACCAGAGCAAGTTGGGATGCCGTCTGGTCCTGCAGCTTTCCTGGTATTCACTCCTCTGAACACTTTCCTGACGTCAGTCTCTGAGATGACGAGTGGCAGCTGTTCGTCGCGAAGATCTGCGCCTGGTCTGTTTGAAAGAATCAAGAAAAGTAGCAGAGCTGATAAAGGATGATGTGTGTTAGTGCTGGTGTGAAAGAGGAAGCAAAGGACTGAATAAGGTGAGATGGGATGGAATCAAGGGGGAAAGTAGTCTTGAGACAGGGGAGAAGGATGAGAAGTTTGGTTGATTGGATGTGTGAGATGTAGTGTTGGGGAAAATGGGGTTGCTAAGTGGGTTGGTTCAGGAAAGTTTGAACCCACTCTGAACTAATTCATGTTTAGTATTTTTTTTTTTTTCAATTTAAGACAAGCATTGAATAGGTCAGTTGACACAACCAGAGTGGTAATGGAGGACTGCTTAGAGCACATGGTTAAGGCTAAGATGGTCCAGTTAGTGAATGGGGGACCTTTTGGGGTTTAAACCTAATTCTGGGGCAGTATAACTCGCTCTCTTTTTTCAAATTACTTAACTTACTTATTTATAATTGTTGATTAACCAAAATTGCTAGAGGTGCAAATCCCAGATGGTGGAGCTTGACAATATACAAAGTGTTCAGTTTGCAAAGTGGGTTTGGCTCAGGGAACTTTCTGGATTGGAAATCCAATCCGAACTTTTACATTTTTTTAATCTTGGTTTATTTTAATTTAAGTAAAACATTGAATAGAGCTGTTAGTACAACCAGAGTTTGATGGAGGACTGCTTAGAGATGGTTTATGGTTAAAGCAGGATGGGGAACCTTGTTGAAAACTGGTCAAAACCAAATTCAATGGTGGATTTTTTTCATTTTTGTAACCTACAATATTTACCCACTTACTCACTTACAATGGTTAAGTTTAACAAAAATGGCTAGAACTACAAAGGCCAGGTGGTGGAGATTGACAATATACACAGTGTTCTGCATGAAAGTGGATCAGGGAAGTTTCTGGATAGGATGACTAATAGCCGTATTTAAAGAATCAAAAGAAACATTTCTTGGCAATCAAATCTTGAAGACAAATGGACAATTCAGCTGATACTATACCCGCCAAAAAATAATTTTGACTTTCAGGTGGAAAACCATTCACCACATGAAAGTGTGTCAAGTTTGCATTCAATGGCTATGTCTGGCTATAGTCTAGTCATTCCCTACCACTTGCACATGGCTGTCTGGGTTCTCAGTTGTTTTTGCTTGGACTAAAGAAGATCAGACCTCCTTGATGTATATGTAATATTGAATACACATACAAAATCAAAAACTTGTGCGTTTTTTTAAGAATTTTGCCCATTTTCTCTGCGTTTTGTGTGTTTTTCATGCATTTTGCACATTTTCTAGGCATTCTAGTTTTTTGTGTTGTTTTTTTGTGTGTTTCCCATGCTTTTGTGCCTTTTTCATGCAATTTCTGTGCATTTTGTGTGCTTTTCATGTGTTTTGTATGGTTTTTTTCAGCATTTTCTATGTTTTTTTTTTGTACATTTTCCACATTTTTTGTGCATGTTGTTTTTTTGTGTATTCTCTACGTTTTTTGTGTTTTTTTTTTTTTTTTTTTTTTACCATTGTACATAGTCCATGTATTTAGCATGTTTTCTGTGTATTTCATGTGTTTTTCATGTGCTTTGTGTGTTTTTCATGAATTAACCACATTTTTAAGTATTTTTTATGCATTTTGCATGTTTTCTGTGCATTTTGTGTTTTCATGCATTTTGTGTTTGTTTTATGCATTTCCCACATTTTTTGTGTTTTTCATGCATTTTACATGTTTTCTGTGCATTTTGTGTGCTCATGTTTTTCGTGTTGTGTGTTTTTTGTGTTTCTTGTGCATCTCACACATATTTAATCATTTTTCATTGCTTTTTGCGTATTTTTGGTGCATTTTGTGTTTTTTTTATGCATTTTGTTTGTTTATTTCTGTGTTTTTTACTTTTTTGTTTGTTTTGTTGGATCTATTGATTTTTGAAAAGGCAGAAAGAATGAGCATATGCAAAATAGTCATCTCAACTTATTCATTGAGAACAAAGAAAACCATGGACACCGTCAGTAACGCTGGCCAGCAGGTCTGCCTCCCTCAGCTTTCAGGTGCTGTGAATGCCTCCTTGGTCTGAAGAAGAGAGAGCCTCACAGTGTTTATCTGTGCATATAACTTTCATGTAGTTCCCGCCCTGAACTACCTAAGCCAATCACAAATTACAACCTAGTTTTTAAATCAGCCAATCAAAGCCCAGTGTTTTGATTCAAATCTAGCTTGCCCCACTCCACTTCCCAATGGCGGCAAGCCCACAGTAAAGTCCTTTGTTTGAATTCAAACTTTCGGCCATTTTGGAACTCTTATTATGTGTAAGCAAAAATTCCTGACAGTTTCTTATCCAATTTGTGTGGTTTTTTGTGTTATTCCTACATTTAGTGTTTTCATGCATTTTGTGTGCATTTCTCATTTTAAAATTGTTTTCATATGTTTTGCAGGTTTTCTGTGCATTTTGTGTGTTTTCCATGCTTTTTATGTGTTTCTTTTATAAATATTACTTTTTTGTGATTTTCATACAATTTGTACATTTTCTGTGTCTTTTGTGTGCTTTTTTTCCCTGCATTTTCCATATTTTTTTGCTGTGCATTTGGTGTGTTTTTCATGCTTTCATGTATTTCATGTGTGCATTTTCCACATTTCTGAAGTATTTTTCATGCATTTTGCACTTTTTTGTTCATGTTATGTGCTGTTCATGCATTTTTCATATTTTTATTGTATTTTCCATGGTTTTATGTGCATTTTGTGTGTATTATTCTCATTTTTAAATAATTTTCCATAGATTTAGTGTTTTTCATGCATTTCCCACATTTTTGTAAATATAAATATTTCACTGTATGGCCTTTTCCTTCATGAACTGTGAGTTTATATGAGCGCAAATGCTCAATATACCAACCTCAAAATCTTTGAGAAAGAAAAATGTCATTGTCAAAAATCAGTATGTTCTTGATCTCTTTGAACACAGACAGGGCAGCCTGGACACAAACATGCCAATCACAAAATGTGCACCATCAATGGTATTTGTGGCATATACAGTGCTGCTTTTCATGAGGCGTACGTGAAACCCATGTATATCCGTGGGCAATGATTCGACAAATACATTCCATTTTTGATGTCTGCACTGGTGGCTTAAAAATGTTGGTGATGATAAGTAGGACAGCATTTTTTGGTGTCTCTCTGCCAATGTTTTCAATACAGATTTGAAGTTGTGTGTGCTTTGAGCTACTGTATTTTCTTGAAAACTTTATGCTTCCCTTCAAACCTCCATTGTCCACCAGAGGACCAAAGCATTTTATGAGCTCAGGGTAGTGCTCAAGATAATGATGCTTAGGTCACAACTGCAGGTTGGGGGATGCGTCCTGCCTGTGATTCTTGCTAAAGTTAAATATGGTGTCCCACAAGGGTCAGTTCTGGGCCCACTCCTTTTTGCATTATATATGCTTCCATTGGGATCAATTATTCGTAAACATGGAATCAGTTTCCACTCATATGCAGATGATACACAGTTATATGTTTTCACTTGCCACTTTCTCCAAGGATGTAACTGCTGCGAAATCCTTGTTCTTCCAGTCCAAGGTAACATGCATCTCAGATGCCCGCACCTTATTCAGTACTTTCAACTCCCTACTAAATCCTCCCTCTCCCCCTCCCAACACTTCTCTGTCAGCTGATGTCTTTGCAACTTTTTTCACAGAAAAAATTGAGGGCATCAGCAAACTCTTTCATACTCACCATTTCCACAGCACTACATCTCACACATCCAGCCATCCAACCCTCTCCTCCTTCTCCCCTGTCACAGAATCTGACATCTCCAAAATTCTTCTTGCCAGTAACCCAACTACTTGCCCCCTTGATTCCATCCCATCCCACCTTCTTCAATCCATTGCCTCCTCCATCACACCAGCTCTCACACACATCATTAACTCCTCTCTCACGTCAGGGACTTTTCCAAATTGTTTTAAACAAGCCATAGTCAAACCCCTACTCAAAAAACCTACGCTCAACCCAAATTTGGTCGAGAGCTACAGACCTGTTTCTCTTTCACCTTTCCTGTCTAAAACACTTGAACGGGTGGTATCCACACAGGTCTCCAAATTTCTTAATCAGAATAATCTCCTCGATCCCAATCAATCCGGTTTTAGATGTGGTCACTCCACGGAGACAGCATTACTCTCTGTGATTGACTCACTTAAATCTGCCAAAGCCAAATCTCAATCCTCGGTCCTCATTTTGTTAGACCTTTCTGCAGCTTTTGATACAGTAAATCATCAGATTCTACTGTCCACTCTAGCTGAATTAGGCTTTTCTGATACGACACTTGAATGGTTCCGATCCTATCTCACAGGAAGGACCTTCAAAGTGTCATGGAATGGGGAGATCTCTAACTCTCACCAAGTATGCACTGGTGTGCCTCAGGGCTCTGTACTTGGTCCTCTCCTCTTCTCTCTTTACATGACATCACTGAGCACAGTCATCCAGGCGCATGGTTTCTCTTACCACTGCTATGCTGATGACACTCAACTTCATCTGTCTTTTGCCCCTGATGACACCACCATCTCAAATTAAACTTAGAAAAAATAGAGCTTCTCATTATCCCTGCTAAACCCTCAATCCATCACAACCTGACCTTCCAAATTGATGGCTCCACAATCTCCCCAACTGATTCGGTCCGGAACCTTGGGTTCACTATAGACTCCCACCTTAAACTCTCTGATTATGTGATCAAAACCGCCCGTTCTTGTAGATTCCTTCTTTATAACATAAGGAAGATCAGACCCTTTCTGACTGAACATGCTACCCAACTGCTTGTTCAAGCCCTAGTCTTATCCCGGCTTGATTATTGTAATGCACTTCTTGCCGGTATCCCAACTTCCACCATCAGACCTCTTCAACTAATTCAAAACTCTGCAGCCCGACTCGTGTTTAACCAGCCCAAGCGAACTCACGTCACTCCATTACTCACTTCCCTCCATTGGCTTCCTGTAGCTGCTTGCATTCAGTACAAGTCGCTGACTCTGGCATACAGAACCATTTCTGGATCTTCCCCCTCTTACCTTCACTCTATCTTTTCAAAATACACTCCGACTCGTTCACTTCGCTCCAGTGATGATTGTCGCCTGGCGATTCCACCTCACCGAGGAGCTAATTCTCATTCTGTGGCGTTCACCACTGCAAAATGGTGGAACGATCTTCCCAACTCTGTCCGTAAGGCAGAATCTCTAAACAGTTTTAAGAAACTACTTAAGACGCATCTATTTACCAAATACCTGTTATAAAAAAAAGGGGGGGGGGCCGCAGCTTCGAATAACAATCAGGTTGATGAACTTACAGTATAGTTGGTTTTTTCCATGGCTTCTGACTTGTGGTGTTCTCATTTGTAAGTCGCTTTGGATAAAAGCGTCTGCTAAATGACTAAATGTAAATGTAATGTTTCAGCTAACCCTAATGATGGTTGTTCAGTCACTAAGCTCGAGGACTGCATCCAAGATATTAAAATATGGATGTCAAAAAACTTCCTACTGCTAAATTCTGATAAAACAGAGTTTCTGATAGTTGGACCCAAGGACAAAATTAATAAAGCTTCTAACACTATGTTAAACCTTGATAACTCTTTAATTAGACCCAGTTCATCTGTAAATAATCTCGGTGTCATTATTGATTCAGATCTCTCCTTTACAAAGCACATTAGCAATATTACTAGAATTGCATTTTTTCACCTTCGTAACATTTCGAAGCTACGAAATATCCTCTCCCTCCAAGATGCAGAAAAACTAATTCATGCTTTTATTACCTCAAGGTTAGATTATTGTACTTCACTTCTGACAGGATGTTCTAATAAATCATTACATAAATTACAACTTGTGCAGAATGCTGCAGCTAGAGTTTTAACTAAAACCAGAAAGTTTGATCATAACTCCTGTGTTATCAAACTTACACTGGCTACCAGTTAAGTTTCGTATCGAGTACAAAATTTTATTAAAAACGTATAAAATTCTACATAATCAGGCTCCACAGTATCTGAGTGAGCTGATTCAATCATATAAGCCAACACGTGAGCTCCGATCTCAAGGTGCTGGTTTACTCTTAGCTCCTAGAATAAATAAAATTACTGCTGGTGGAAGAGCGTTCTCCCACAAGGCTCCTCAACTTTGGAATAGCCTTCCAGTTACTGGGGGGGTGTGGCGCTGAAATGATGCTGTTCCGGGGCGCCATCTCAACTATGTAGAGTCTGCAGTATCTGCCTCTTTTAGTTCTGCTGCTCTAGTCAGTGATGCCGGAGTCACATGCTGCACTGTGTCAATAAATTACTTATTAATTAAATGCTGGGCTTTATTATTAGCTCTAACTGCCTTCCTTGTCTGTTTCTTTTGAGGTGTCCCCCGGCTTCCTGGAGATCTTCATCCATGGCTCTGCTGACGAATACTGTATGGAACCTGACAAGGCGGTCCTGCAGGACGCCCCCTAATGGACTCAGATATAGTTTTCCAGTTGTAAGTTTTTCCATTTGTTTAATATCTGGACATGGCTGTCCTACACTGTTGTTGCTGCCTGGCCGCTCAAGGAGGATGAGTCCCCCACGGAGTCTTGGTCCTCCCAAGGTTTCTTCCTTAAATAACAACATAAAAGGGAGTTTTTTTCTTGCCACTGTCGCTTCGGCTCGCTCTTTGGGGGTTTAAAGGCTTTTCATTCTGTAAAGCTGCTTTGTGACAATGTACTGTTGTAAAAAGCGCTATATAAATAAATAACTTGAACTTGAACTTGTGATCAGAAATCTTACAAGCCATGTACAGTACTCTATACTTTTATCTGACTATATGATACACAGCAAGATCTAATATACCCTTTAACTACATTAAAATCTCCCAATGTATCCCCCTCTGGAACTCTCGTGCCTATGAGAAGTGGGAGCACATTATTGAGCACATTGATCACTTTCAGAACCTATTGTCAAAGAAGCTATTGTTATTAAAATACTGAATAAGCATAACTGCTCTTTTAGTGACATAATTCATTCATTCATTATCTTCCGCTTTATCCTCTATTAGGGACATGGGGGGGGTTCTCCATGCCCATCCAGAGGAGAACGCTGGGCAGATACACCCAGGACAGGGTGCCAATCTATCGCTGGGCTCACACAAACACACTCTATATGGGGCAATTTAGAGAATTCAATTGACTTGATCCATGTTTATGGACTTTGGAAGGAAACCCACACGGACACGGGGAGAACATGGAAACTGCACCCAGGTTGGGATTCGAACTGGGAATCCCTAGCGCTGAGAATCGAACATGCTAACCACTAAGCCACCATGCCGCCTAGTGACATAATTGTAATTGAAATTGTCCAGTCAGAGTTTTAGAGTGTAATATTTTGCACAAATCCATTACATGTGAAGCTCCTCACTGAACAGATAAGAGGAGAAAATTATATTATGAAGAAAAGTTTCCATATGTTTAACCTGTAGAGTACCTAATTGAATCTTCACAGCACACTTATATGTATGTGCCCATCCTCTTATCTCTGAACGTTTTGCTGAATAAAGCAGACTTTTTTGAGTCCAATAAACCAACACACAGCAGCTTGGTGAGTATTCTTCATGGGGCAGTCATGGGCTTGTGGATAAAGAACCAGGATTGTGACCCGAAAGGTCCCGGTTCGATTCCTGATCACACCAAGTACCATGGCTGAAGACCCAACCCCAATTGCTTCCCGGGCGCCATTTTAAAGGCTGCTCACCGCTTCGGGCAGGTATGCTCACTTCACCAGTGTGTGTACATATATGTGTGTTTCACTGCACAGATGGGTTAAATTCCTCTGTGTGTATTCACAGTAGGCAAAATAAATCACTTTATCACTTATAACTTTATATTGTGATGGCTCTTACTGTCATGAAAATCCACTACTTTCAGGAGAGGAAAAATAAATACCTTTAATTCTTTATGTGGATGAGGAACCTTGGAAAATACACAAAATTTATGCTGTTTACTGGACTTTAGCTAACCTGCCAACAAAGTACCGCTCAGCATTACACTCTATGCAACTTTTTTTTTAAATGTTGTCCGAGAGTTTGGATATGCAAAAGTGTTTGCACCTCTCTTAAATGACCGTAAGACCTTATGGAGCTCTGCAGCACAACTTGTACTGAATGCGAGCAGCTACAGCGAGCCAATGGAGAGATATGAGTAGTGGAGTGACATGGGTTCGCTTGGGCTGGCTGAATAAAAGTCACTGACTCTGGCTTACAGGACCATTTCTGCATCTGCTCCCTCTTACCTTTATTCTATCTTTTCAAAATACACTCCGGCTGGTTCACTTCGCTCTAGTGATGATTGTCGCCTAGTGATTCCACCTCATTGAGGAGCTAATTCTCACTCCCTGGCGTTCACCACTGCAAAATGGTGGAATGATCATCCCAACTCTGTCTGTAAGGCATTTTTAAGAAACTACTGAAGATGCATCTTCACCTGCTGCAGAAAAAAATGGAAGAAGATGAGGACAAAAGAGAAACATGATCATATTTTTCATAGAATAAAAATATGACAATCAAGATGATTATGGTGTAAAAAGTACGTGTGTTCTCTCTGACCATCTGTTTTTTTTTTCCATCACAAGATGTCCACCAAACTTCATGATCTATTGGAAGGTGTTATTCCAGTAGAGCTTGCTCTCTGTTTAAAGGGTATGATAATGAAAAAATATTTTCTCTAGATTTGAATAGGGTAATAATGACTTTTTCCTATCAGCATAATGACAAAGTTGACCGGCCCCATCCGATTCCACAAAACTTTGGTACTCGAGGAACAATAGGTGGTCATGAGCATGAGAACCGTTTTTTATGCATTTTGCACGTTTGCTGTACATTTTACAGGTTTCCTGTGCATTTAGTGTTTTTTGTATGTTTTTCATGCTTTTTTTCTGTGTTCCATGCTTATTTTGTCTGTGAATTTTGTGTGTTTTTCTGTACTTCCCTCCCTCTACTTCTACTTTGATTAAATATCTTAAAGTTTGCAAGTCATTTGTTTAGTTTGGATCTAGAATATAATATTGGTTCTCAGAAAATCTCCAAATGACTCCATAACTTCTAAGCACTTGTATATCGATATAAATATTGTTTTCTGGAGTTGATGCAAGTTTAAGACATGTTTAACAGAACAAAGGAGGGTAATTGTAGTCGAAGTCACAGCCGATACTGCCCCAAAGAAAAGCACTTACATACAATGTATCAATCAGTGCCCTTATTTGAAGTAATTTCAGAGTGTTTAATTTTTTAATATTAAATTTTTTAATTATTTTATCTTTTGTCTGAATAATCCAGACAATAACATACCCCAACTTGATAGCACTTTCTGTAAAGTCCATTGAAGAAAGATACCACAGTTGGAGCAGGTTACTGAGAGATGTCCAGAAAAGGGTCGAAACACCCTGAGAAGGCTGGGTACCGTCTGACGACATCGGCTCTGGGCCGAAATCCACCCACAGTCACTTTAGAGAGTGGCTGTATGTACGGCATCACGTGATGTGTTATATAAGTAAATTCTGGGCAACCAGTGACATCCAGGAAAGGCTGGACGGCAACTGAGGAAGATCAGTGATGCTGGAGAGACAGCTGACCTCCAGGAAAGCCTGGCATGGGTGCATGAGGCTAGCAACCTTATGTACAGCACTCGTAAGAGGGCACCAAATCAAGCTACGGATAACCATAATGAGCAATACCCCCAGAGTCTCCCGAGAGGGGGGGAGGATGAGAGA
This sequence comes from Corydoras sp. C115, assembly GCA_019802505.1. NCBI lineage: Eukaryota > Metazoa > Chordata > Actinopteri > Siluriformes > Callichthyidae > Corydoras > Corydoras sp. C115. The sequence goes on from JAFMOC010000071.1 coordinate 1,304,165, forward strand.
CTCATAAGGATGGATACAACGGTACAGACCAGGATTGAGACACGGTTAACGAGAAGGCTCACTCAAACCACACTGACAGGGATGGCACCAGAAGTGCGATGCCAATATGGCAAGATATGTAAGAACAGCAGAGGGCTAAAGATTCATCAAGCCAAGACCAAGTGCGGAGAGGAGGCAACTTCGTTGCAGCGCAGGGTGGCAACACCATGTCAGACGCAGGAGAGCACCAGTCAGGAGGCACCCCACAGTACTGGAGATCTCTTGGCAACGGCTTTGCCCCTGAACCACACGGTGGTCAACTCTGATGCCTCCCGGCAACCCCAACCTGCAAAAGACAGAGTGAAATGGCCTAAGATGGACAGATGTACCTAAGTGGCAGCAGTTGGATGAGGATCTGTGTAAGATTCTAGAAACTGCTCTGGCAGGGGCAGTAGAACAGAAAATAGCAACAATGACAGCAATCACTTACAACGTGGCCAGGGAGCGGTTTGGTGTAGAGGAGAGGAAGACCAGCACTCCAAATGCCCGGCAGCCAAATCGGAGAGAGAAGGAGATGCAGAGCTTGCGGAGAGAGATAAAGACACTTTCCAGGCAGTTTAAGAATGCCACAGAAGGGGAAAAAGAGGGGATTAGAGACCTAACATCAGGGCTTCGCGAGCGGCTTCGCAGGCTGAGAAGGGCGGAGCAGATACGGAAGCAGAGAAAGAAGAAAGGGGTAAAGAGGGCACAGTTCATCAAAGATCCCTATAGGTTCACTAAAACCTTATTAGGAGAAGCAAGATCAGGAACACTCAGCAGCTCTAAGGAGGAGGTCGAAGAAGCTCTGAGGTCAACATACTGTGACCCACGGAGGTATGAACATTTGGGTAGCCACCCAAAGATCATTAGGGTGTCACCCCCCTCGGAACCTTTGGTGACCAGAGAACCAACCTGGAAGGAAGTGGAGGAGGTGGTGAAAAAGGCAAGGACAGCATCAGCCCCTGGACCAAGTGGTTTGCCTTACAAAGTGTACAAGAAGTGTCCACTTCTATTACGTAGACTTTGGAAGCTCCTCCGGACAGTCTGGGCAAAGGGCAAAATACCGACTACCTGGAGAGTTTTGCACCAAAAGAGAGAGACTCTTCTGTGATTGGCCAGTTCCGCACCATCTCTCTGCTGAGTGTAGAAGCTAAGATTTTCTTCTCAGTTTTGGCAAGGAGAATAACAACTTGTATGACAACAAATGGCTATCTCAACACCTCGATCCAGAAGGGGGGGATTCCAGGGTTCTCTGGATGCCTTGAACACACCACCATCCTTAGCCATCTGATCCAGGAGGCCACGGGGAGTAAGGGCAACCTAACAGTTGCGTGGCTAGACCTTGCAAATGCATATGGGTCTATGCCCCATTCTCTTATTAGTAAGGCCATGGAGCAGTACCACATCCCTGATAAGATCAGGCAGATGATCAACAGCTACTTGGGGGCATTCAAGCTGCGGTTTCGAACTGCCAAGTTTACCACCACATGGCAGCCACTGGAGAAGGGCATTGTAACAGGATGCACAGTATCTCCTATTTTGTTTATCATGGGGATGAATCTCCTGATTACAGCAGCAGCAGCAGAGGCCAAGGGACCAGTTACGGCGGCAGGGAGCAGACAACCCCCACTGAGAGGATTCATGGATGACCTCACTATAACAACCACAACACATGTGCAGGCAAGGTGGGTCCTGAAGACTCTTGGGGCGTTAACATCATGGGCGAGAATGGCATTTAAGCCTAGGAAGTCACGGAGCATGGTGATAAGGTGGGGGAAACTGACAGAGGCTTTCGAACTGTATGTCCAAGGCGAGCGGATCCCCACAATTAGGGAGAACCCCATTAAATGCCTGGGAAAGTGGTACGACGACACCCTCAGTGATAGAAATAACATCTCTGACACTGTAAATCAGGCAGATGAGTGGCTAAGGAGGGTTGACAAATCAGGCCTACCCGGCAAGTTCAAGTGCTGGATATACCAGCATGGGCTTCTACCAAGGTTGATGTGGCTGTTGACAGTCTATCAGATCCCAATGACTGCAGTGGAGGGAGTGGAGAGAAAAGTAAATAAACATCTAAGGCGGTGGCTGGGTATCCCTCCCAGTTTTACAGCAGTTGGGCTCTATATTCGATCAGGCCAGCTCCAACTTCCATTTTCCTCTGTGGTAGAAGAGTTCAAGGTGGCTAAGTGCAGGGTGGCAATGATGCTCAGAGACTCAGAAGATGAGCAAGTAAGGAATGCAGGGGTCATAACACGAACAGGCCGAAAGTGGGCAGCAGACATTGCAGTCAGGCAAGCTGAAAGCTCCTTGGAGTTGAGAGACGTCATTGGCAATATCTGCACTGGCCGGCAAGGACTGGGAACATCTCACTTCACTCAGTGGAGGAAGGCAAGTGTTCAGCAGAGGCGGGAGATGGTGCAAGCGGAAGTTCGTTACCAAGAGGAAGAGACACGGAGGACGAAGGCAGTTGGATTAGTAACCCAGGGAACATGGACTAGATGGGACCTCCCACACAGGAGGGTCACATGGACTGAGCTCTGGAGGCTGGAACCTTTCCGTGTGAGCTTCCTCTTGAGATCCGTGTATGATACACTCCCATCACCAGCGAATCTGGCCAGGTGGGGCCTGAGGGAGGACCCGCTTTGCAAGTTGTGTGGGAAGAGGGGAACACTGGCCCATATATTAGCAGGGTGCCAAATCGCTCTGGCTCAGGGGAGGTACAGGTGGCGGCATGATCAAGTGCTTCGAGTGATGGCAGACATTTTCGAGCAGGCCAGGAGAAGACCACAACTAACCAAGCCACAAGTACCATTACTGCAATTTGTCAGGGCAGGAGAGCAGGTATCAACTGTGAAAAGGGCCAGGAATAACATCCTCCAGGGGGCGCAAGGGTGGGAGATGTCAGTTGACCTGGGGAAGAAACTCACTTTCCCCCCCATCGTTCAGACCACCTTGAGGCCTGATATTGTCATCTGGTCAGAGCAGGCTAAGAAAATCATCTTGGTGGAGCTGACAGTGCCTTGGGAGGAAGGCTGTGAGGAGGCCCATGAGAAGAAGAGTCTAAAATACCAGGACCTCATCATGGAATGTAAAGAGAGAGGCTGGCAAGCATGGCTCTTTCCAGTGGAGGTCGGGTGCTTAGGGTTCCCGGCACAGTCAATGTGGCAAGTGTTTACTACACTTGGCATATCTGGTAAAGAGAGGAAGACAGCTGTGCGCAGGATTGGGGAGGCAGCAGAGAGAGCCTCATGCTGGTTGTGGTTTAAGAGGGAGGAGGGGGGTTGGAGGCCTGGAGCTGATGGGCAGTGACCTGGCCACCACTGCTGACCCACCAGCTGGAGGGTGTAGCGGTTAAGGGTCGAAACACCCTGAGAAGGCTGGGTACCGTCTGACGACATCGGCTCTGGGCCGAAATCCACCCACAGTCACTTTACACTCTGCACCCGACCTCCACTGGAAACACCCTGAGAAGGCTGGGTACCGTCTGACGACATCGGCTCTGGGCCGAAATCCACCCACAGTCACTTTAGAGAGTGGCTGTATGTACGGCATCACGTGATGTGTTATATAAGTAAAGCTTAATATCATATATGTCCCAACTTTCTAGCATCGTTATACATGTATTCACAGCTGATACTGCCCCAAAGAAAAGCACTTGGACACAAATTATCAATAAGTGCTCTTATTTGAAGTGGCTTCAGTCTGTCTCAGTGAAATATAATCAATTTAACTTAAAAGATATGCTTTCTGTAGCTCAAGTCACTTCAAACTACCCCAACAAATAGCACTTACCATAGCAATAAAAACAGGTTAGAGCTATTTTAGGGTTTTAATTGTGACACCAAACTCTATAAATGATGTTGCTCTTCATGGAATAAAAAAAAAAGTTCATTCAATTGTCTGAATAATCTAAACAATAACATACCCCAACTTGATAGCACTTTCTGTAAAGTCCATTGAAGAAAGATACCACAGTTGGAGCAGGTTACTGAGAGATGTCCAGAAACTTCAAAGTATTTTGTTCAGTTTAGTAAAATACAGTTTAGTATTCAATAAAAGCTTAATATCATATATGTCTCAGCTTTCTAGCATTGTTATACATGTATTCACAGCTGATACTGCCCCAAAGAAAAGCACTTGGACACAAATTATCAATAAGTGCTCTTATTTGAAGTGGCTTCAGTCTGTCTCAGTGAAATATAATCAATTTAACTCGAAAGATATGCTTTCTGTAGCTCAAGTCACTTCAAACTACCTCAACAAATAGCACTTACCATAGCAATAAAAACAGGTTAGAGCTATTTTAGGGTTTTAATTGTGACACCAAAC